>OY856413.1:556714878-557182378 GCA_963693085.1 Alisma plantago-aquatica | reverse complement strand
TTTTAATACCCACGCGGGTATCTTAGTTATGTTACCCATGTTTTGAAAAGATGATGTCTATTTTGTAATTACGCACAATTTTAGCGACACCAGGAATTCCATCTCCCGTATATATTTGTAATTACGCACAATTTTAGCGACACCAGGAATTCCATCTGCCGTAGCTACAATCCTGAGTGACTGTGATGATGTCGTGCCACGTAGGTGATGCCTAGACATCGGTAGTATGGTGAATCCTTGGCTGCGGTGCCACTGTCGGAGGAGGGAGCCGGCAACCCATCATTGTGTACAAGTTCGGAGACAGAGCCTACGAACCGGTATGGTTTTGCTTCATCTACTATGTCGTCAATGATGCCTGGCGGGAAAGCAAATGTGGAATTCAGATCCAACTAAGAAAAGATTGAAGTTTTGATCAAGCCTACACTATTCGCTTATCAGAAGCGATTGCGAACCAGACATACCAATTACCTACTCCCAAAAACAAGATCAGTAGTGAGGATTTAGGAAGGTGCAGAAGGCTAAGGCCGACTTTCTCAACTCGTCCCCCAGCCATGCCTCGCTTAACACGACTAGGTCCTCCCTGACGCTCATGAACATTTCATTGAGGTGTTGGTGCTCCATAAGTCCAAGACGTCACATGAATTGCAGGATGAAGAAAGAGGGATAACAGTTTTACGCCAAATAATACATGTCACATCTCCTCGACAAGGTAGGCTACACACAAAAGGTGTTTGACCTAATGTTTTGCAAAGACATCACTGTTTTATGGAATTCCGTGATAGTACATCTATATTTCTTTTATGGTATATTATACACAGACAAGGAAATTGAGGCAGTAGAAATCTTATTCGGAGGCATGTGTACAAGGGATGTCTTGGTATGATACCAAATCTAATCACGCCATCGGCTGCTCTTGAGACATCTGCTGCTTTTGGTTTGAGGATTGGTGATACAAAATTCATTCTAATTTCTTAGTCTGGACTGCTGCAGCCTTCCCTCTCGCCCTGGACAGTGAAGGGATAGTTAATGTTATATTCTTTATAGCCTTTGATGGTTAAGGTGGGGCCATGTTCACATTATAAAATATTAATGTATGGTTGTCTGGTCGCGTAGCGAGAAGGTCACGCTGAACTAAAGATTTGAACTGACGTCAATCATGAACAAGAATAAATGCAATATCATATTCATTTTCAGTTGGAGAATACAGAGAAAATGAGTAATCTGCAGAGAGTAAGATCGATATGATATATGGTGCGAGATGAATCAATGATGTAATAAATTACGTGGCAAAAGAAACTATCGGGCACATAAAGTAATATTTAGTTATGAAAAAAAATATTCAACACATAAAATAATATTTGGTCATATAAAGCAAAAACCAGTCACAAAATTAATTAATCAACACATAAAGTAATATTTGGTCACATAAAGTAACTATTAGTCACATAAAGTAACAGTCAAACACAAACTTCTTTTCAGTTGATGTCCTATTTTTTTCCAGGAGCCTTTTTCATATCCTAAAATTGATAAACAATATATTAGACTCTGAATAATAAAAATATATAAGATTTTGATTTTTTTTATGTATGAATAGCAACAATGTACCATCTAACAATATTGTATTAAAAGTAATAATTTGACATATAAAGTAACAAACCGATCACTAAAATTAATAAAGAAGTACTTGATTCAGACTTTTTATGTAATTAAAAATAATTTATCAGTATTACATAGTAATTATGCGATATAAAAAGTAACTATTTGACACATAAAGTAACAATACATCATCAAAAAATAATAAATTAATTACTAAACGTAATAATAAGATTTCTTATACATTATGTATAACTTATCAGCATAGAAATCTCTGGCCAAGTATTCAGTGTTCTTGAAATTCTATTTTCAGCCCATTTTGGGGTTCTATAGGTCATCGTTCTTTTTTTCACCCACCTAATTTGGATGCAAATGCAGGTGTAGTGTGTGGTTCTTGGATTTCTTATATTGTTTTTCATTTTGCATGAGTTTTGTTATTCTTTATGGATGGTGTACTGTTTTGTGTTATATATCCTTATTTCTCCCTTTTCCTCAGCTCTTGGTCTGACAACAACAAAATGAAATGAAAACCAATCTTGATCATATATATCTATCCGACACTGAAGTAACACCAAGACACAAAAAGGAACTATATGGTACGAATAGTAACTATATGACATTAAAAGTAACATCATGACACAAAAGCTAACTATCTAACACCGAAAGTAACACCGGGACACAAAAAATAACTATATGGTAAGAAAAGAAAATGTCTGCCACTAAAAGTAATATCATGATATAAAAAGTAACTATTTGGCCCTGAAAGTAACATTAGGATAAAAAAGTAAATATATGATACAAAAGGTAACTGTCTGACATTAAATGTAAGATCAAGACACAAAAAGTAACTATATGGTATAAAAAGTAAATGTCCAACATTAAAAGTAACATCATGACACAAAAAGTAACTACCAAACACTGAAAGTAAAATAAGGACAGAAAAAGTAACTATATGGTAAGAAAAGTAACCGCTTGCCACTAAAAGTAACATCATGACACAAAAAGTAGTTACTTTTGACCTACAAAAGAACTAGGGAGCTAACCTCATGGTACCCAATAACTGATGATGTATAATAAAAATATTTTTAATTACATTTTGACGAGTATACTTACTATTGGTCACTTATATTTACATTCATGCACATGACTAATATTAAATTATAAGAGACATACATTTATTTAAATCAACTTGTTGTTGTTCTAAAGTGAACGGCATGATTGGTGTATAAAAATTCCTAATAAATGCAACTATGTGGTATGAAAATTAACTATTTGTCACAAAAAGTAACATTTGACCATAAAAAGTAACTATATGACACATAAAGTAACATTTGATCATATAATGTAACTATATAATACATAAAGTTATATTTTTGGATCTTTAGCCTTATATAATATTGTTGGGAATTCATGTACTTTATTGAACTATTAAGCAAAAAACAAGACTTACCAATAAACTGTGGATCCTCACGAATCAATCTGCAACTTTTACCTGAAATATGTTTCAACTAATAGACCATGCCATCCTTAGAGGCATGTAATCTCTGAATATTGATGCTCAGAACACTATAGTGAGTGGAAAGCGGTGAGACACTTAGTTACACAACGTCGTCATCCTCGGTCAATTGGTGTCTTTGGATTTACGGTTCAATGTCTTCACAATGCCCATCCCGCCGCACTGTTCATTGTACGATCCCAAAATAAGAGCTTAAGCTTTATATGACCCTGGCAAACAACCAGCATACTAGCCCATCACGTTTTGCAATGGAAAAATGGTAAACTCGTTCCGCAAGGGTCTACTCATTAACAGCTTGCAAGGGTAGAGGGAGGCAACATACAGCCATGCAAAGGGTCGAGGGTCCCCACATCAACATCGCTGGCCACATTCTTCCGGCAATTCGAGTCCCACTGCACAATGCAAGGAAGGACCTACTCCTAGGTCTATGGGCCCTTGCCTCATACACCTCAAGCCTGGCGCCACAAGACTGGAGCAAAGTGATTGCGGAAGCTACGCTAAGTCACGACGGACGGTGCTGAGAAGAAGCAGCTCCACACCGTCAAAGTTTTAACAAATGGGAAGTCCAGGTCCAGGTCCAAGGATGGGCTTTTCACACGACGGATGACGGTGCCGGCGTTGCTCATCAGTCGCGGTTCAGAGGAAATGATCAGGTCAAAGCAACGAGGTATAGAGAATGATATATTTACAATTGCTGCCACTGTATCCACGGACGGGTAGATTCATGAAGACACCCGCGTGAGCAATGGATATATATATATATATATATATATATATATATATATATATATATATATATATATATATATATATATATATATATATATATATATATATATATATGGGCCCATCTTTATTGCCCGCGCGGGTAGCTACCAGCCCACCCTTCCGATCACTTTTTTTCAAAAAAAAATTTCGAAATTGTAGAGGACTATTTTGTCTAGCTCTCCAAAAAATTTGAGCCAAAAATAATATCATTTGCCCCTCTAAAATCAAAAAATCCGTCCTTATATATATCTGCTGTATATTTTGTACAGAATTACTTTTTTGACACCATAGTTACTTTTTTTTACAGCAGAGTTACTTTCTTAGCTAGGAGAGTTACTTTTTTGGCTGCAGGGTAGCGAAAATTCATGCTACCCGCGCGGGCAATGAATGAACTCCCTATATATATATATATATATATATATATATGTTGTTCATTCGTTACCCGTACGGGTATATATATATAAATATATATATATATATATATATAAATATAATATGGGCCCATCTTTATTGCCCGCGCGGGTATCTCCCCGCCCAATCTTCCGACCACTTTTTTTGAATTTTTTTTTTGCAATTGCAGAGAAGCATTTTATCTAGCTCTCCAAAAAAATTCATCCAAAAATAATATCATTTGCCCCACCAAAATAAAAAAAACTCGTCCTTATATATATCTGCTGTATATTTTGTACAGAATTACTTTTTTAGTCGTGTAGTTATTTTCTTATCACCATAGTTACTTTTGTGACAACATAATTACTTTTGTGGTCAGAAGAGTTACTTTTTTGGCTGTCGGGTAGCAAAATTCGAGGCTACCCGCGCAAGCAATGAATGAACGCATATATATATATATATATATATATATATATATATATATATATATATATATATATATATATATATAGAGTCAGACTAGAATACACTCGAGTGTACATATCACGTTGTACACCCCAATAATGTTTGTCTATCTAGACCATGTTTTTCCAAAATCTAATCCATTGATCTTCATGGTTACAATAATAATAGCCCACATGCAAAATTTGAGCTCATTTGGATGAGTGTAAGTCACTCATCTAAGAACAACAAAATCGACACACAAAACTAATTTGAAATACATGATTTTTGCCTCCTTTAGATGCATGACCTATATGTGTCCAAATGAGCTATAATTTATTATATAGTATGTTCTTATGATAATTAAGAAGATCAACGGTTTAGATTTTTCAAAAATTTATTGCATCTTAAAAAATGACTGAGGTGTACGGTGCCTCAGGTACACTCGAGTGTACACTAGCCTGACTCTATATATATATATATATATATATATATATATATATATATAGAGAGAGAGAGAGAGAGAGAGAGAGAGTCAGGCTAATGTACACTCGAGTGTACTGGAGGCACCGTACACCTCAGTCATTTTTAAAGATGCAATAACTTTTTAAAAATTCTAAACCGTTGATCTTCTTAAATATCTTAAGAATATACTATATAATAAATTTTAGCTCATTGGGATACTTATAGGTCGTGCATCTAATGGAGGAAAGAATCATGCATTTCAAATTAGTTTTGTGCGTCAATTTTGTTGTCCTTGGATGAGTGATTTACACTCATCTAAATGAGCTCAGATTTTGTATGTGGCCTACTATTATTGTAACCATGAAGATCAAAGGATTGGATTTTGGAAAGATAAGGTCTAGATAAGCAAACACCATTGAGGTGTACGGCGTAATCTGTACACTCAAGTGTATTCTAGTCTGACTCTCTCTCTCTATATATATATATGTATATATATGTATATATATGTATATATATGTGTATATATATGTATATGTATAAAAGTATATATATAAGTGTATATATATATATATATATATATATATATATATATATATGATGTTCATTCGTTACCTGCACGGGTAGTTAGATTTTCGCTACCCGCTGGAGTAACTCGGTGTTAAAAGAGTAACTATATGGCAACTGGAATAACTATTTTGAATAAAAAGAGCAACTGTATTGATATACAGAGTAACTCTGAGAGCAAAAGAGCAACTACGTAGAAAATATATAGTCAGTAAATATATGGATGAGTTCTTTAATTTGGAGGGGGGAAATGATATTATTTTTGGATCAAATTTTTTGGGGAGCTAGATAAAATTCTCCTCTACAATTGCGAAAAAAATTAAAAAATATATCAGAAAGTGTGCACGGGTAGCTACCCGCGCGAGTATTAAAGATGAGCCCATATATATATATATACATACTAGTAAGCATACATGTGTACAAGCACGCAAATTTGAATGAGATCATTTTCAAATGTGAAGTATTATATAGTAATTCATGTACTTGGGAAATATTAGTAAAGGTTGCCCATTCATGTTATTAAAATATATAATTTTTGGGATAAATTATCCCAAAAAGTGATGTCTTTGTGCAATAAAAAGAATGTAGATATACTTGTACAAATAAATTAATACAAATTAATCCCACCTTTCAAGATGAGACTATATTCCAAGTCATATTTCTTCCTAATAAAAAGTAGTGATTCATTGTATAATAAAAATGCACTTTATTGTATTTAACAAGGGAAGGTCCCTTGGATGGTTGGTAGTGGTGTCCAAGTATTTTTAGAGAAAGGGAATTCAATAACAAAATGATAGTGATATTTTCTTATTGTTCACTTTAAGGACATAGAACAAATTCATATACATTCAATATCACTTCTCATTTCACCTCAAATTAGAACAAATATAGGAAAAATATTGACCCTTTAGGAGGAGAGATCTTAAAGAACGTTGTCGAACAGTGTTAGAAACTTCATTCCCTCTTCATGGTCATTTTTGTGCTTGTATTTCAAATTTTGATCTATGAGGGAGAATAGGGAAATAAAGATGGAGTGATTTGGATACCTAGTGAAAGAAAAAGCCAGAAAGAGAGATGGAGAGTATACCCATGCATCAAAATGTTAAAAACTTAGAGATAAGAATAAATAGGAAGAGTGGGGTTGAGAATGAAGAAGTTATTGAGCACACAAAATTAACATGGATAAATGGACCATAACACATATGTTAATTTACTCTTTTTCAATGGTGTTAAATAAATATGAACATTGTAATTCATGACTGTCACCATGTATATAAGACCAAAAAAATATTAGTTATTACTAATGATGGCGTATTGTTGATATACACTTATGCATCGCATATGCAAATTGTATATAATTAAGAAATTGAAGACATTTACTTGACATCAAATCAGTTGAGTTTTTTTTCTATATGCACTGGTGTGTCCACATATAAGTTTGGAAATAAATAAAAACACTATTGCAGCTAGTTGTCAAAGTACTACTCCTTCCTATATTTGTGTGGTTTGTTCCATGTTGTGTGCCAACAATAGAGGAGTAATTGGTTTACATAGTGTGTGGATTATTCACTTATGCAACATTTGCATCATGTTATTAATTGACAAGTTACATGGTCTAGAGTCAAGGTTTTACGACAATCTTGGTAGTAATCTCAGCATTACTAAATCTCAAAGTTTCATCAATAAATCATTATCAGTGAAAAATCAAAACATTACACACAAATAAATTCAAAAGAGAGAAATAGAATGACAAAATATGTGGATTAGGACATTATGTTAGTCCACATATAAGGATGCATTAATAGTAAATTAAGACATTTTAGTATTGGATATTTGTTTGCTTTGATATAGGTTTTGAAATTTACTATTAGGAGAGAGGTTAGGAGAGGTTAATTAAGTTTGAACATATCAAACAAAAATAAGAGAGAAGAGAAAAGTTAGAAGACATAGGTGGGAATAATAAGCTTTAATGGGAAAAATGAAGGAAACCACTCACCTTACTTGTCACACCTGTATGAAGCAATGGATTCACCATCAAAAAATTACATTAGCTGCACACACAAGGAACATGACATGCATGGAACTGGAAGTCTGATATCGGTCACTGGGAAGCACTCCAAGTCAACATAAAAGTCATCGTTCTAAACACTTAGAAACATAGAGATTAATTTTCTACAAGAATGTGTTTACATTTACACATTACTAATTGAGTAAAAATCATATGAAATAGTATTTACTCTAGGCATTACTGAAAATTATGACTATGGTTGACAATGAGTTTGGCAAAACCTTTGGTTTTAGTGGTGCCTTATAGACTGAATTTCAGAAGAAGGAAAATTAAGTGGCAAACACCATTAGAACTCAACTGCAGATGTCATGGTCAGTCATTTTAGAATATACAAACGAATGTAATATGGGATCAACTATTTGAAAATGAATTTTTACAAGAAAGTTCGTTACAATAAGTTAGAAATAACTCAGCTGCATATATTTTTGCCGTAATGATACTATATACTATACAAATGACAACGTAATTCATATGAAGCTACTTACTGTCATTGTTGGATGCGTAAGAGTATACATACAGGTTGAGAGTATACATAACAGGTTGTTGCAGGAAGACAACAATTGTTCTGCGTCCCAAAAATAGTTCTATATTTATGCAAAAACTAATGCCTAATGATAATATACTTTTAAAATGTTGTCTTGTGGATGTATTCTAAAAAAGTAGATCAAAATCAAACCACTATTAATATTAGGAAAGAAACGATGATGAATGTGAAAGGGGAAGTGTAGTTTAATTTTGACTAATTACATGATGAATGGCTTTTAAGTTATTTGGGAGGAGACGGTGTTGCAATTGTAAGACGGTTTTACTTCTGAGATCTAATTTCCTATTTAAAAGACATATATTCACATAAGAAATTCATTTCAACAAAATTAGCCATAATTTATCACGAAATAAACAAATATGAAGACATATAGATAGTAGTTGTATGAAAAGATATTATCAATTTAGAATATTGGACATCTTCATATCTATTCCAATAACATAGAATATTAAAGAACCTTGGATGACACACATTATGGACATTTCCTGTGTGCATAATCCTTTTACATACATTTATTTTTATTACCTAAATTTGAAATATCTTTTTATGTTCAATTGTAAAATATATAAAGATAATTTTTATTATTTTAATTAAAAAGTAGATATTTTTATTTTAAGATAGTACACAATTTTTATCTAAATGACTTCTAAAACTAATTCATGATAATGATATACATCCAAAATGTTGTCTTGTCACTGTCTGTTAAAAAAGTAAATCAAAATAAAGCCACTGTTTATTAATTGCAAACAAATAATGATGAATGTGATAAGGGAAGTGTAGTTGAAATATGAAAAATTATAGGATGAGTGGCTTATAAAGCTAATTGGGAGGAGGTCATGTTGCAACAACAAGGCTATCTAATTTCCTATTAAAAAGACTGATATCCAAATAAAGAATTTAATTTTAGCAAAAATTGAATAGAATTTATCACGACATAAAAAAAATATGAAGACATAGAGATAGCAATTATATGAAAAAGATGTTATCAATTTAGGATGATGGACGTCTTCATATCTATTCCAATAACATAGAATATTTAAGAACCTTAGGATGACACACATTATGGATGTTGCATGGTGCATAATCCTTTTATACGGATATTTTTATTATTTACATTTAAATGACTTCTTAAGTTCAACATTAATAATATATAAAGTTATTTTTATTATTTAAATTAGAAGTAATTTTTTTTCTTTTAAGATAGTACAAAATTTTTGTCTAAATGACATTTAAAACTAATGCATGATAATAATATACATCCAAAAAGTTGTCTTGTCAATGTGTGTTCAAAAAGTAAATAAATCAACCATTTAATATTGGCAAAGAAACGATGATAGATTTGAGAGGAGAAGTGTAGTTGACATTTGACTAATTACAAGATATGAATGGCTCATAAACGTAATTGCAAGGAAAACGTGTTGCATTAGCAAGACAATTTTACTTCTGATCCGTTCATTTAATAATTGGGTCTCATGAAATCTTTACATTAAACGATGATGCAATATTTATTACTTTTGAAGATGGCACACAACACTGCTAAAGATCTACCTTCTGATCTGTTTATTTAATAACCTAGAGGCTGGTTGACAATTTTACATTAAATGATGATAGAATACTTAATACCTTTAAAGATATCACTTTACGATGACTTATGCTTGGAAGCCCAACAGATTTGTATGTCTTCCTCTTTGCCTTTGTGGTTTGTTTAATAGGCATAAAATCAAACATCTGATCAACCCGACAATGACATCTAAAAGATTAGGGAATGGCAAACTTAAAATAGTATAGAAAATAAAAGGGAGTGTGCTTTTTTTTTACGGGAGATGAAAGTATAAGTGCATATGCACGTAAAAACAAAATTTGTTGACTTTTATATACAAAATAATGAAAACATATATTTATTATATACAAAATAATGAAAACATAGTAATTAGATTAATTTCATTATGAGCAATTTCCTAGATGAGTCATTGCGTATTTAACTTAATGTATTATATTTAGAGATTTGATTTGAAGTTTACACGTCATTTTAATCATGTTGACCGTGCAATGCAAAAATACAAAGAAAAACAAATGGTGCAGCAAGGAAACCACTCACCTTACTTGCCGCACCTGTAAGAAGCAATGGATTAGCCATCAAAAAAATACACTAGCTGCACACACAAGGAACATGATGGGCATGGAACCAGAAGTCTAATATCGGTCACGGGGAAGCACTCCAAGTCAACATAAAAGTCATCATTCTAAAGACTTGGAAACATAGATATACATTTTCTGAAAGAATGTGTTTATAATTACACATTACTAATTGAGTAAAAATCATATGAAATAGTACTTACTCTAGTCATTACTGAAAATTATGACTATGGTTGACAATGAGTTTGTCAAAACCTTTGGTTTTGGAGGTGCCTTATAGAATCAATTTGAAAATAAGGAAAATTAAGTGGAAAATATCATTAGAACTCAACCGCAGATGCCACGGTCAGACATTTTAGAATATACACATGAATGCAATATGGGATCAGCTATTTAAAAATAAATTTTTACAAGAAAGTTTGTTAAAATAAGTTAGAAATAACTCAGCTGCATATACTATTGTCATAATGGTATTATATACTATACAAATGACAATGTAATTCATATGAAACTGCTTACTGTCATTGTTAGATGCGTAAGAGTATACGTACATGTTGAGAGTATATGGAACAGGGTGTTGCAGGTAGACAATAATTGTTCTCCGTCCCAAAAATAGTTTTATATTTATGCAACACCACAATTATCGTAGCCAAAGAGAAGACACCAAAGCCATGGGGGAAGAAATTGGTGATGCGAGATGTGTGAGCAGATGAGTTATTAAGAGGGAGGGGTGGCTCTGTGGAGGAGAGATGGAGGAATGTGGGAGTAGAGCTGGTAAAAACTGAACCGACCCCAGAAACCCGATCCGCCCTACCCGTAACCCGACTCTATCAAACCTGAAGAAATTATAAACATGAAACAACCCGACCCGACCTAATGTTTACTTGAAACTTAATATGACCCAGAATTGTCAGATCCAGACTTGATAGGACACCTGGCCCAGTGATATTGTGTGACCCGAATCAACCTAAAAAAATCACAACTGACTTGACCCGACTCGATATCAACCTGACATGATATTGACCCGACCTGAGGTCAACCCACCCAACACCAACACAACCCAAACTCAACCTGATCCAACACCAACCCATCCCATTATCAACTTAACTTGACATTAAACCGACCCTACACTGACAAATCCAATGCCAACCCGACCCAAATTCAATTTAACCCAACACCGACCCGACCCAATGCCAACTTGACCAAGTACTAACCAGTAGCAACTGGATGGAACCTGAGAAGTCAAGTTTTAGATTTACATTAGATTTTGATATGACTTTATCAATATGTTATTTAATAAGAAATAGTTTTCTTGATAATTTGTTAGTAAGGAAAAGGAAGGGGAAATATAAGGAATAATGGATAGTAAAAGAGAGAAAAAAGTAAAAATATTTTCTTTATTTTTTAATTAATGCAACATATTAGTCATTGCTCAATATCACAAGTCACAAGGTGTTCTGAATGAGGTCCAACTCAAAACAACTTGATTACACAAATATACAACCCAAGCAACCTCAACTTGATAACTACGTAACTCAGAATAACTCGATTTGAACTCGAGTTAGCCTGAGGACATAGTGTAAATTGAAATGACTTGAGGTGACTTGACATGTACCCAAACCAACCCAATAAATAAATTTGAACAAACTTATACCAAAATTGACCCAACCCAAACACGAGACGACCCAAAAATGCAAAATGAACTGATGGGACCAAACCGATACTAACCCGACCGACCTGACTCGCCATGAAAGGATAAAATAACCTCAATTATCTTCACCCTGGTCAATCCTGAACTGACCCGCATGATTGACAACTCTCCAACCTGAATAGACTCAGACCCAACCCAAAAAAACTAGACCCGAACCAAATACACAACCCAAGGAGACTCGACCTGATTACTACCCAACCTAAAAATGACTCGACTCGAAACTGAATTAACCTGAGGAAATAGTGCAAATTGGCCTGACCCATTATCAAGACAACTTGAAATGATTTGACTTGAACCCGACCTGACCTGATAAAATAACTTGAAAAAATCTATAGCAAAATTGACTCAACTCAGACCCGAGTTGACCCTAAAATGCAAAATGACTCGAAAAGACCCAACCTAATACTAACCCGACCCAAACCCGACCCGACTCGAAAAAATAAAATACCTTGAATTATCTCTGAATTGTAATGAACTGACCTGAAATGACATGACCCACACCCCACCTGACATGCCCGATTGCCAAATCTATGTGGGAATCGAGGAGTTTCAAAATTTTGAGAAGAAGGCGGAGAGATTGTGTGGGTTAGTTTTGCCACACGTCATAGGAGGAGAGGATTAAGGGAGGAGTGGATACATAGTAACGTGCACTTCAAGATAAACGTGTTGTTAGTTAACAGACTATCAGAGACATGGTTTGAGATGAGAGGAGAGTATCAGAGACGTGGTTTAAGATAAGAGGAGAAAAAAATGAAAATTATAGTAAAACTGGCAAAAAACTGTGAGAAGAGGGTGAGTCAAGGAGAACACAACATTCAAAATTGGTGTAATCCGATTGGTCGAGAATTTAGAAAAAAAACTCATAATGACATTGTTGTAATTAGAAAGAAAAACTCTCTCTTTTTATAGTATATATATATGTATACATATATACAAATATATATACATACACACACACACACTATATATATATATATATATATATATATATATATATATATATATATATATAGTGTGTGTGTGTGTATAGGAGGTGTTAAAACTTAGACGTATAAAAAACTAACCATAATCTAGTTGTACACTTTGGGCATAATTATGTGGTTCAGTTGAAATGTGGTCAAATGTTGAATGGTTGTATGGTCTTATGTCTAGTTTATCAATGTCAAATTATTGCTTCATGTAATCCATGCTCATTGTGACCACACAACAACTATTGGCAAGATAATGAGTTGCAAGTACTGTAACATACTGAAACTTGGATATATTCTCTTTTTGATCCTCTTCTGATGCTTTTCCTTTCATTTCTAACCTCTTTATCTTTGATGTTCCATTTTTGGAAATAATAGTGGTTTGGTGAACATTTGTTCATTATTATTGCCAACATATGGATTTATGCACAAATATCTCAATAAAATTTTTGATAAGGGTCCAATATGCAAATTTATCACATATGTGAGATAATGATAAAATAAATTCATTCTAGATCATTCCTTATCATTTTGGAGCAAGGAAGAGAAAAAGGAATGAATAATAAGCTTTAAGCATGTTAATGTGATGTTGAATTATTTTATATAAGAAAAATGGTAATAATGGATAATAGGCCAAAATTCATAAAAGGAAGACTAACTGATTAAAGATAAGTTGAAATTCGTTTTCCTTGGGTTTGTTTTGGCTTGGAGGCCAAGTTTCATAATTTTAGAATAATAATAATTATATCTCTTTTATTTAAAAAGAAAATGTGAGTTTTCCTCAAAATATGAAATAAAATATTTAATGACTCCAAAAGTAGAAAATAATATTGTTTGGTTTTGCTTCTCGTATTAGGGGTATTTTTGTCTTTTAATCTGCAATTTGTTTCCTTGGATGAGAGCATCTCAAGCTGCTGATAGGGCGAGTTGACTGCCCATGATTGGGCCAACTGAGCCGGGCCCAATGTCTCTCTTTCTCGCAATTTCTCACATATTTGGCATTTCTTGATTTTCTGATTGGTCCAATTTGTTAAAATCATATCTTTTTATTCCTTTGTCCAAAAATTAAAAGAAAATATGTTTTAGATTCAGAAAAATGTAAGATTTCTAATTAAAATGTTTTCAAGGCTTGGCTTTGAGTTTTTTCGAAGGGTGTTTTCTAAAAAATGAATTAATACTTAAAAATCACCAAAAATACAGTTTAATCATCATAACTCCAAAATAGAAAAAATTGTATATTTTCTTAATTAATAGAACCTAACTAGATCAATTGTGATGTTTTCAGAGTTTAAAATATAATTTTGTATAAAAATTTCAAAACTAGGATTTTCTTTACATCAATGTATATGACAAACCCTAATCTATGATTATACATTGTAAATAGGAAAAGTGGGCTTTGGACTCAATTACAGTAGTAAAAGAGAAGTAATTGGATTTCATTAAGAAAGGCAGTGCTTTCCTTACACCTAAGTTGGGAATAATTGCAAACCCTAACCTAGTTTCCCTAACAAGGCATCTATACAACCCTAATTTCTCGTTTGGCAATTCCTTAGCTATATTTGCCTCAAAATTAGCTTTAATATTTATTTCTTGGGTCATGTACCCCACTACCATGTTTATATTTACTTAATACTTATACTTTCCATAGTTCTTAGCATGTTGATTTTATTAGACTATTGAACTAGTGTAGTGGTACTTTTATACAACCACCCATAGATAGGGCATGTGTAAATTTGCCCAGGGGAATTTGTTACTCTCCACAATATAGAATATTTGTAGGTGATTGGAATGTGTTACTCTCCCTCACCTATTGGTTGAGGTTAGGTAGGTGCCTCAATCCTACATAGTTTAGGTAGTCAATATTAATTTTGCATGCAAACCTTTTACTATCTTGTTATGACAAGCTTATTCCTCATTATTTTGATCATCTTCATCTTATGATGAAATTTTATCCTTTATTTCCATATAGTTTTCCTATCTTTTGTCCTTGTTCATTATCTCTGACACATACATTGCTTCTTTCTTTTGCTGGGTGCTTTCCGAACCACCCAGGATTTGATCAAGGAGTTGGGCAAGGCCTAGGATCATAGTTGTGCAATAGGAGCGTGGAGAACCATCTTAGGAATAGGATAAGGAGTACATGACTTTAAGCATTGACCTATCTCATGAAGTTGTTTCTTGGAGACAAAGTTGGTGTAGTTTAGATTTCCCTCTATCTAGATCCTTTTTTTGTTGTAAACCCTATATGGGAGATATGATAGAATATTGTAATCTTTTATAAAATTGATTATAGTCATGAAATTATATTTTGTTGCATTACTCGTTGGTCTTTTGTATATGATATATATAAGGATTTGAAAATTTTACACCCGTTTCAGCATACCTTTTGAGTATGTTTGGGATGGAGTTTTTATTTTTCAAATTTTTAGTAATAGGGTGATTTCACTCTTTTACAAGTACATCTAAAAACAACATTAATACATCAAAATCAGTCTTAAGTCTATATGGGAGTTAGTGTCAAGTGGGTTATGGTTTTATACTATATTGGTAGAATGATACACTTGATCCTTTGATCAAAAGTCTTGTGTTCATTATGGTTGAGAAACCTAGGTTGGGTATGGAACTAAAACCCCTTAATTGAAATTATAGGCAATAGAAAACCATCTTAAAAGAGTGAATATCCCACAAGTCATGTTCAATATTATAAGAACAAGTTTGTGAGTGAATTGTTGACACTATGAGACATTTGTGATGTTATTTGCATTTGACTATCTATCATCTAGAAACATGTTAGTATCATGACCCCACGTGACACCTAATCATAGGATCTCAAATTATGTCATTATACTTGTATACACAAGATAAATCCAATGTTGGAACCAAAACTAGATTGTACCTATCTTATATTGATCACTTAGGAGCTAGTCATATTTACAAACATTTTCTCCTTTTATCAGGTATCAGAAATAAAAAGGAAAGTACAAAAACTACATGTTGATTCCATCAATAAAACCAATTGATGGTATTACTTGACACACATTCACATGATAATAAACTTAGTATGAATGTTATATAGTTACATCATGTACATCTAATATAAAATAAGAGTTTTACATAAATTGAATAGAAAACTAGGCCTAAGACCCAAGTATATGGGAGTGACTCTAAACTACTAACAAACCAACTAACTCCCACCTTCAGGTGGAGTTATCACTATTATTGTTACTATCTTTTCTAAGGTAGAGACTCATCACTAGGACTAGCATGAAATAGTCGATTGAACCTCAAACCCTAAAAACAACAAATGTGAGATATAAAGCCCCAATGAATGACAATAAACTTCTTAATAGATAGGATATGTGCCTTTCATTTTAACCAATCAAGTAGGCAATTGTAGGTTAGCATATATGTATGAGATTAAGAGAGAAAGACTCCTCACTCCTCTCCTACAACAATGTAATAGAGGTTGGATGCCCAAGAATTCTTGTCTTGTGGTTTCAACCTAGGTCCCTTCATTGGGTAACACCACAATTCTCCACAACTCTATCCCTCGCCGACATTTACCATAGATGTGGGATTAAGAGAGGCATCCCCCCTCTCCTACACTCCTGGAGGAGGTCGAACACCCAGGAGGGTGGTAAATCAAGGCAATAGCTAGGCATTTAGCATATATGTATGAATGTATGTAAGGATAGGTACATATGACGTCAGTTTTTTGTATGATAACCAAGAGGAGGGTCAAACATCCAAGACGGTGGTAAATCAAAGCAATTTTTCATGAGAGGCCAAGGACACAAGGATTAATGGTTTGGATTTTTTAATAGGGATAGGTACATATGACGTTAGTTTTTTTTGTATGATAACCAACGACATAGATTGAACTATGTCATCAATTTTTTGAAAGCAACCGACGACTAAAATCTTAGCAAGGTTGGAATTTTTTATTAGGGATAAGTATATGTGTTGAAGGCTTTTTGGGGTGAAAACAACAATAGGGGTTGACCTATGTCATTAGTTTTTTAGTACAACCAATGACTAAAATATTAGTCATCAATTTTTTGTATACAACGGATGACTATGTTCACTTAATAACACCTGGGAAATTTTTCTTTTTCTATTCTCTATTTCATCATCCTAAGCCATCTTTTCTCTGACAATTGTTGAGCTCCTCTACTGTTGTAGATGGTCATGCTACCGCCATTGCTGCTTGAGATGTGCTCACTACCAATGCTTCCCTACTGTTGTTGTTATGCCTTTGTTTCTTGTTGTTTTGGTTGATGTTGTTCTCGCTATCGCCACTTATATTGTTGTTTCTGGTCCTTTGTAGCTTTTTGTGTTGGTAACTGTCGCTGCCATCAGAGCCCTCTATTGATGCTAATGTTGCTTCTCTACTGTTGACACCCACCGTTGAGGCATCCTCTACTGCGACATGAAGTTGTTTGCCCTTTATTTTGTCTTTATTTTTTTTATCACACTCTATTAATTGTATAGATGTTTGTTTGATTTTTTTGAAATTTTTTATATTTAATTTTTACACAATTCGAATTCATGTAGAATTTCCTATTGTATCTAATCAAAATTGAAAATACATGTATAACTTATTTATTCTAGATTTTTTAATCTAAGAAGAAATGAATACTAGTTGTGTGTGCCAAAGAGATGGCACCCAGATGGTAAAAGTACTGATGTAAGACCGAGAGGTCTCAAGTTCGAAACCCCCCGGCCACGGGATGAATGAATGGCCAATTTTTAAAAAAACATACTAGTTGTGTGTGATGATGGTGTTCGTTTACACTTCTTGTTTATATTAGGAAATGAATTTATTATATTAGGATTTTTAGTTATCTATTTATTTTTCAAATAAAAAATTGACTTTATTTAGATATTTTGGAATTGTGTGTATATATATGCATATGTATATATATATGTATAAAACATTAACCTTTATATAAGGGTTTATGGGTTTAGGAGGTATGTGGCTCTTATCCACTCATAACTATTCTAATTCTCATGTCTTGATTAACCTTAATCTTTCTTATTTGTAATTGACTTAAATATTGTAACAATCATATAAAAAGGATGGAACATCAACATTACGTGAAACATGGACCACACTTCCTTGAAAATGTGTGTATTATTTTAAGCCTATCCTAATGTACATTTTGTGCATCTATAATATGAATGATGATACTAAGATCATTGGTATATAACTGAAAACATTATTGTTTGGCCTAGAAACCCATCTAAGATTTACTTATTAGGAGTAAATCTTAGATAGTACCCAGTTTGGGACTGTTCTTGAATACTTAATCACACTTAGGATGTAAGTGTATAATGTGTATTCAATTTTCAAGATGTTTCATCAGAAATTCCCCGTTTGTTCTCTAGATACATATGTAAGTGGGTATTTTCCCATCTACATTGGTGTACTTGGAGAAATGTAGAAAATTGTTGCCAAAATATTCTTTAAAATCCAATACACATTATATACTTAATAGTGAGATTAGGTGTTCAAGAATGGAATAGGTGGTACACATTCATTACTAAAACATAAAACCCAATTTGTAAACCCTAAACCCTAAATTGTAAACGGTACACCCTAATCTTTAAATCCTAATCTCTAAATCCTAATCTCTAAATACCTAATCCGATACTCATTTTATTTCTGATTATCGAATGAATTAATCATGGATGTCCATTTCAAATCACTGCACTCTATAGTTTATTATTGGTCTTGATTAGTTTATAGGATTTGTGGAGGTACATAAGAAACAACCTAGATATAAGTTCTATTGTCCATGTAGGAATCATAGTAAGAACTTGAAAGTTGATATTGTTGATGAAATCAAAAGTCATGTCATGTGTAGAAGGATTATATATAGATATACAAAATGGTATTGGCATGAAGAGATTCCTACTATGAGATTAGTAGATATTGATAGCAGTACTTGTGTTGAAGAATAAATTTTTGATGACAAAGTAAATGTGAACGCACCAATTCTGATAAGCATGGGTGATGAGATACTAGATAGTTGTGGTGCAAATTGTATTGATCTACCTTCTTTATTTAGAAATATTGTGCATGTTGTTGAGAGACCATTATACTTATATTGTACTAACTTTACAAAGCTAGGTGATGTGTTCACATTGTATACTTTGAAGGCTAATGACCGGCCTAAATCGCACGTCCAAAAATGGAGGCGGATTTGAAGCTAGTCAGACTTTTACATTTATAACCCGAACTCTTCTAGGCCCCCGCAACTTTGCTTACGGGGTCGAAGTAGATATACGAGGTCAAACACAGGGACAAGGGTGGTAGTGTTGAGAACTCTGAATCGACACGCTACACTCCGATAGGTACAAAGAGATAGTAAATTCCCCAAGGGGAAACAGTAAGATGTCACAAACAAAACAAAGAAAACTATCTCCAACTGGAGTTACAAGAAGGATTTAAGGTTTTCATCATTTAGCAATTTTTAGGGATTTTCATGCAATAGAAACAGAAAGATAAAACTAGAGCTTAAAGCAAGGTGCGAAGGATAAACTTTGGTAAAACAAGCAGCAACGGGAACATCCTGTACCCCTCCTCTCAGAGCGGATACCTCTAACCAAGCATCATCACCCCTCTCGAGGTTGCTGGACTTTAAGTTAGAGTGAAATGTTACTGAAGCAACTCCGATTCTGGGCACTCTCATACTCCAGAATCAGCCCAAACACTAGAGCCACAACACATCTCTCGAAGCTGTTGCGATGGGAAAACACGATTCGGTAGCTAACCGAAACACGATCCAAACATGCAAGCTAGAGTTCAGATATTAAACATAGCAGTCATCCAACAATTGCACCAAACATAAAGTAGCAAGTAACTATGCTTTTCCATTTCCATAAACATTAAGGGTCTTAATTACATTGCATAAGTAAAGAATTAAATAACAGAAATAAAGATAGAGGTCGCCTTCTTGATGTAGAAGGACAACAGACTACAGCAGCTCTCCAACCCGATACCGGTCGGGAGCCTAGCCCGATCCAATCATGTTAGGTGGCACACCCTCTCAGGCGACACACCGTGATGGCCGATTATATCGTTCAAGGACCCTGGCCGATACGCTCAAGTCGGGCGGCACCCTCTCGGGCAACACGCCATGACGGGCGAAGCGTATCGGGTTCGATATCGTGTCGGGCTAGGAGTGACGCATCTAATGTCGGACACTTGTATCGCTGATCCACGTTGGCCGATATCGGCCTGCAGTGTCGCCCGGGACGGTCCTAAGTGAACCATCCCCTCCCTCTCGGGACGGGGAAGAGCTCACCTAGAGTTTCCCGGCACAAACACTCAGGCGCGATACTTCTACTCTCGTAGCTTCCTCCGAAGATTTGCTCAGGGTTCTGACCTGTCTTTTCGGCTTTCTGTAGCTGCTATTTATAGGCAGCAGTTTGGGGAAGTTATGGTGCTCAGGGCGCCACGTATCCCCCCTTTTCATCGCAGAGTCAGTGACGGCCGATACACATATCACCCAGCACATGGATGTCGGCTGTCGGTCACGTGACGGGCGGCGCCTTCCGGTCGGTGGCCTGTGTCATGCGGCAAGCTTGGGTTGTCGTGGCGAGCTCGGCTCCCTGTCGGGTAAAAGACATGTCGTCTGTCAGTTTCTTCTTGCGCGGCATCCCCGTGTCGCGCGTCATTGTGTTGCGCTGGGTAGTGAACGTATCGGTCATCTGGAAGGCCGATGCAGGTGGAACTTGCTTGTGGGCCGGGATAGCCTTATTGACGATAAATGGGTCAAAATAGGAGGAAATACTGCAAAAGATGGAAATATTGAATTAAGAGCGTTGTTTGGCCAATTATTGCGAAAGTACATATAAAAGAGAGGAAAACAGTTAAAAAGGGCAGTTTTGATAACAGAAAAATAGTCTAAAATATCACAAAATTTGGTGTTATCAACTCCCCTAAACTTAGCGTTTTGATTGTCCTCAATCAATATTTAAACTTTATTTAGTGATGCTTCTTCTTGCTTGGTGTAGCTTTCAAGCCAAGAGGTAAAACAAGTATCGTAATGCCTTTAGAGATAATGTTGCCTCTCTACGAACAAAAGACCTTGCGTTTCCTGCCTTATTATTTCAGTAAAAAATTTCTCTACAGCTTCAGCGAGACTTTGGTGCATGATTCCGAAGTTAGCTTACGCACCAAACAGCTTTATTTTTGGGTCAGAAAGTTGTGTATAGGATAGGCTAAGGCTTTTTGGGGTTTTCCTTGTCTCCCATCAGTCCATCCAGGTAAGGGTCCGTTAATGGGTAAGTGGTCCCTGCAGTCCAAGCCAGTTGGCTTTAGAGCAGTGATTTCACATCCTACGTACCACTGCCCCGGATCTACCATGCCTAAAGATGGGTACTTTTGGAAGACAAGTGTGTATGTATATATATTTTTTGCTTTTTATTCTATTGGGCACAACTCTCATGCTTTTATTCACCCTCATAAGGCTGCTTTCTCTTTTGGGATTTTTGTTGGTTAAGGGAAAACAATAGAGATTTCTACTGTTTGAGTAGCTTTTTCCTTCTCCATACTCATCTCTTAGTTGTTGCAAGATTATTCATTTTTTTCAAAAAATTTTGGCACGGAAAAACGTAATCTTTTGTTCGTTTGAAGCAGCATTATCAAAAAGATATAACAAAACTTGCATTTCGTTGAGCACATAGAAAACAAACTTGGCAAAAAATCGCATCAGGTTTTTACTAATATAGTGACTTTGTACATATGTATGGGAACAAAATAAGCAAAAATTTTCAAAATTTTTATATGAACATGGCATTTTATACTAGCATGGGTACATACACATGATATAGGAGAAGAACAAAATGGCACAAAGGGTGGAGGTGAAGAAGAAAATTTTTATACCACCTTCACTGGTACATGGGTATCCCCCCCAACTTACTCCACACTCTGTCCCAGAGTAGTGAAGAAGACAGGGTGAGGTCATGCTAGTCCAGTGAAGGTTAGATGATGGTTGCGCTTGTGCCATGGAGAAGCTGCAATATGCTTCTTTGCTACCTTCATTTTATTTCCCCCAGCTGGATGCAGCCGGGACAAGCGCAAAGCCCTCAAAATTTTTGGCCTCCCCTTACTCCTGGTACTTCCGTTGTGAACATGAACAAAAGGACTGATTATCAATCCTAGTTTCAGTCCACTTGATTCCATTTTCTTCCCCAGGAGTGTGCAGTCAGAGGGCCTCTCTATTTTATCATCTTTCTCTTTTGGAGATGGCCCTAAACCACCACAGAAGACATACTATGATAAGGGAATGGACTTCTTTTGACAACCCGGCTGTCTTGGGATTCTGACGTTTCTGTCCGACCGTTGTTGCTTCTGTTTCAGCCGCAGTGTCGATTCTTCTGCGGTGTTTGTCAACTCTTCTAGAGGTTTGCTTTGTATTATCCATACCTATTATCAAGTTCATTGATCATAGATGTTAGGTAGGAAAAGCTAAAAACCTGATAAGACTTGTCTCGTTGCAAAGTCTGGGTATCGTCCATCAAAAGAAAATCTGAGGCGATAAAGATTGGGCGATACGGAGAGGGCTGCACAACACAACACACTGCCCGATACGGGTATGTCGAGCGATATGAAGCAGCTGCCCAGTAGGACGTCACAAAAACATGTCGCCCAATATGGCGTATTGGGAAAACACTATCGGCCGCCATGTCGTGCTTTCACTGTATCGGACGATAAGATGAAAAATCGACTAAACTCGTCAACCCGATACGCAGAGCGCGATATGAAACTTGTGTCGGGAAAACAGACTATCGGGCTATACCTTTTCTCTTTGAAGCTCTCACCCGACATAAGGGCGAAAGCGACCTGCCTGACATGCGAGCAAAAAGGTGGGCTAATGCATGTGGTACAAGTGGCTAAAAGAGTAAGTGTAGTACCCCGACACGTTGTGCCCTCCTTACTATATATAGCAAACTCAGCTGGGGGTAAAATAGGCAGTTCAGGGGTGCGCTTCGGCCGCTGAGACATCCCATTCCCGAGACGGCGGTCCCATCATCCTCATTAAGGGCGATTACTCGCATGCCCGATAGGGTGCACGCTGCCCAGGAACGCCAACTGTCATGGCCGTTGCAATGCCCGAGAGACTACAGCCCGATACGGTTAAAAACAGGCGGCTGAAAAGCGAAGGAAAAGCGATTAAAGGGTAAAACATCATCAGCTCAGGGTTAGGTCCCCGACCTTAGAAAGCATTACTCCTCAAAGCTCGTAAAATACAGCAGTGGCCCATAAACCGAAGAGTCGGTACGCTCGGCGCGTGCACTGACTCAGGCCTTATTACAGTCCATAATGTTCGATTCACAAGGAAGAGAAAAATGCATCCTACTCTACGAAAGAAAGAAAAACTCGGGTTGCCTTCCGAGGAGCGCTGAAGTTAGCGTCACCAGCTCGACCGGTGCAAGCTCTTCGCATTCAGCTTTCGACATTACTCATGTCCTGCAGGTCGATTTCTGCTCTCCTGACAAAAGCTTCATCTTCATAAAACCTCTTTACCCTGTGCCCATTCACCTTGAAGACCTTTGTCAGACCATCTTTGTCGTAGAGCTCCATCATTCCTGATGGGTATATCTTTGACACAGTAAATGGTCTCGACCATCTTGTCTGTAACTTTCCAGGGAAGAGGCGAATAGAGGATTTAAATAATAGAACTTTATCCCCTTTGCTCACATCCTTTCTTCTCAGGTGAGCATCATGCCACACCTTCATTCTTTATTTGTAGATTTTTGCATTTTCATAGGTGCTCATCCTCAACTCTTCGATCTCTTGAAGCTGTAAAAATCTCTTTTCTTCTGCTTTTTCAAGGCCCATGTTTAAGAATTTGATCGCCCAAAGGGCCTTATGTTCCAGTTCTAGAGGCAGATGGCAGGATTTTCCGTAGATAAGTTTGTAGGGGGTGGTTCCAATGGGCATTTTGTAGGCAGTCCAGTAGGTCCATAGTGCATCGTCAAGCTTCATAGACCAGTCTTTCCTCGTTCGGCTGACAATTTTCTCAAGGATCTGCTTAATTTGCCTGTTGGAAACCTCTACCTGCCCTGACGTCTGTGGGTGGTAGGGTGTAGTGATCTTGTGCTTCACTCTGTACTTACGTAGGAGTGTTTCAAACTGTCTCTCTCCAAAGTGTGACCCGCCGTCGCTTATTACAGTGTGCGGTACACCGAGCCGAGAAAAGATCGTCTTCTCGAATAGCTTGATTACCGACTTGGCATCGTATGTTTGGGTTGCTACTGCTTCCACCCACTTCGATACATAGTCTACTTCCACTAGTATGCATTGATACCCCCTGGAAGGAGGAAACGGTCCCATGTAATCAATCCCCCACACGTCGAAGATCTCTACTTCGATCCAGTTCACCATCGACATTTCATTCCTCCGCCCTATATTCCCTGTAGATTGGCACTCCTTGCAAACTTTTACAAATTGTGCAGCATCTTTGAATAGTGAGGGCCAGTAGAAACCTGACTGTAGCACTTTTGCATCTGTTCTTTCGCTACCCAGGTGTCCACCGTAGGGGGAGGCGTGACATTCTTTCAGGATGTTCGTGGTTTCTTCCTCGGGGATGCATCTCCTGTATAGACTGTCAGCGCATCTTCTGAAGAGGAGAGGATCATCCCAATAGTAATTTTTAGCATCCGCGAATAGTTTTTTTTTTATTGTAAGTAATGTCAGGAGGCAGTTCCCCACAAGCAAGATAGTTGCAGATATCTGCAAACCAGGGCAAGTCATCTTCTTTAGCTTCTGCCAACATAAGAGCCTCATCGGCGGAGTCGTCTTTGATCGGTGGTCCCCCTGGTCTTTCAGCTACGATCCTAGATAGGTGGTCGGCGACCACATTTTCTGCCCCCTTCTTGTCGATAATTTTGTGGTCGAACTCTTGAAGCAATAAAGCCCACCTCAACATCCTGGGCTTTGTGTCTTTCTTTTGCATTAGATATTTTATAGCCCCATGATCTGTATATACCTTGACTTTTGCTCCAATGAGGTATGACCTGAACTTATCGAATGTGAAGACAATCGCGAGCATCTCTTTCTCCGTGGTTGTATAATTTACATGAGCTTTGTCCAACGTGCGACTAGCGTAGCAGATCACATGGTGCTTTCTATCTTTCTTCTGCCCCAGGACTGCTCCTACCGCATAGTCGCTAGCGTCACACATAAGCTCAAATGGTAAATCCCAATCTGGCACTTGGAGGATGGGTGGTGATATGAGCGCGTTCTTTAAAGCCTGAAAATCCGTCAGACATTCATTAGAGAAAACAAATTCAACATCTCTTACCAGCAGATTGGACAAATGTTTTGAAATCTTGGAGAAGTCCGTTATGAATCTGCGGTAGTAGCCGGCGTGCCCGAGGAAGCTCCTCACTCCCGTCACGGACTTCGGGGGAGGAAGCTTGGATATGGCTTCGACCTTGCTGGTGTCCACCTCGATTCCACGCCTTGAGATCTTATGCCCCAGAACAATGCCCTCTCGTATCATGAAATGGCACTTCTCCCAGTTTAAAACCAGGCTATTCTCCTCGCACCTTTGTAGAACCAAGGACAGATTCTTTAGGCAGTTATCGAAGTCCCTTTCATAGACTAAAAAATCGTCCATGAAAACTTCTACGATATCTTCTAAAAATCTGAAAATATTGATATCATGCATCTTTGGAATGTGGCGGGAGCATTGCAAAGTCCGAAGGGCATCCTTCTGAAAGCATAAGTGTCGTAGAGGTAGGTGAATGTTGTTTTCTCCTGGTCGTAGGGCAGGATGGGTACCTGGTAAAACCCTGAAAAGCCATCAAGGAAACAAAAAAAGTCATGGTGCGCTAATCTTTCAAGAACTTGGTCAATAAAAGGTAGCGGAAAATGATCTTTTTTTGTAGCCTGGTTTAGCTTTCGGTAATCTATGCACATCCGCCATCCGGTGACGGTCCTAACCGCCACCTCGTCGCCCTTTTCTCCCTTCACCACTGTCATCCTGCCCTTTTTGGGTACTACGTGGATCAGACTCACCCAATTGCTATCGCTGATTGGGTAAATGATCCCTGAATACCTTAGCTTGATTACCTCTTTCTTGACGACTTCCTTGAGCATCTAATTCAGCTTCCTCTGGGGTTGAGCCAGAGGCTTGGCGGATTCTTCTAGGTTGATGTGATGCATGCATAAGGCGGGGCTAAGGCCTTTGATGTCCTCTACTGAATATCCTATAGCCCCCCTGTGGAGCCTCAACTCCTTAAGAAGTCGGTCCAGCTGGTTTCTCGAAAGAGTGGCATTAACGATGATAGGGTTTCTCTCTTCTTCATCTAATAATTCATATTTCAGACCTTCGGGCAATGGTTTCAACTCAGGCTTTGCTCTGGATGCCTTCTCTCGAGGCTCCTCCTCGAGAGAGGAATACTTCACGGACTCCACCACCTCATCCTCTTCGTGTAGATCTTCGTCAGACAGGTCAAAAAGGTCGAGATACTTCTCAACTTCAGGATCTTTGAAGTCGGAATCCTGACAGCCTATAGCCCTCGCAAGGGGGTCCACTATCCGGATGTCCTCCTCTATCTCCTCGCAAAAATTATCGTAGCTATCCGCAAAGCATGCAGATTCATACAGGGAAGGACCTTCCATCACCTCCTTCAGCTTGAAGTCCAGGTGGTCGTTTCCGACCCTCAGCGTGATAATCCCCTCAGAGACATCAATCAACGCCCTTCCTGTTACCAGGAAAGGACGTCCAAAGATGATCGGGCAGCAGGGGTCTTTTGTTGTTTCAATGACTACTATGTCGCAAGGGATGAAGAAATTGCCGACCCTGATCGGCACATCTTCAACAACGCCGACTGGTCTCTTGAAGGTATGGTCCGCCAGTTCAATCCTCATATTGGTATGAACCATGTCGGTTAGACCCAACCTTTGCGTGAAGCTCAGGGGCATGAGGTTGATGCTTGCCCCTAAATCGGTAAGACCTTTTCACTCAACATTGTCCCCGATGGAAAACGGGATCCTAAAAGCTCCAGGGTCCCTTATTTTGTTTGGCGGGTCAGGCTTTACGAAGGCTGAGGAAGCAGATGCTAGGTGCACTGTCTCAAACCTTCCACCTCTTTTCTTTTCTTCGTGATAAGATCCTTGAGGAACTTGGCGTAGGTCGGCATCTCCTCCAAGGCATCAAGGAAGGGGACTTCTAGATGCAGTTTCCTGATCGAGTCCATGAACCTCTCGTGATGCTTTTTCATATTTTCCTTAATCAGTTTGTAAAGAAACGGTAGCCTGGGAGCATCACCACTGAATAACGGGTAAAGGGTGTCATCACCTAATTACATAGGGACAAGCATAACCTAGTTCTAACCAAAATATAACATGTATCACCACTCACATATGCAAAATATGCATCATAACCATACTACAATGAATAAATACATACAATAGCATCACCGCTTGAAATATAGTAATCGATTATATTATGCTAGTCAACATAAACACTTGCATAATAATTGAGAGACAAGATAAATTTTAGTCCAAGTAATCACAAGCATACCTCATTTTTAGGGTAGATCACTTTGATCACTTCCACAATTAAGAGACAACTTGAGATAATCATGGACACCGAATGGAAATTAGGATTTTCATTTCACAAATTAAATGATACAATACCTTCACAAAACAAGGTACAACTTGAGAAAAGAGGGACAAGATCCCAATTTTAGATACCAAAGCACAATTTAAGCAAAGTGATGATGATATACGATAATTTCCAAGATGTAAGACTAGAAATAGGTCAAATTGACTTGAAAAAGAGAAATTCTAAGATGCATATTTCAATTAGGTCAAAAAGGGGGAGATATGGTTCAATTTCAGAATAAAGAGTCATAAAGAGATGCAACATACCTAATTATAAGTCACTCTAGTTTGAGTACACCAAAATTAAAGATGACTAAAACCTAGAATGTTTATGAACACATTATTATATCAATTTGATGGTACTTCATTAAACCTACATATCACCTTTAAATTACTACTAAAACCATAACATCTTGAAGAGAATATTATTGAAATTCTATAAAATATTTAATTTTGATTATTTGATGTTCTTTTAGTTAGTTATGAATATCAAATATTATTTTAGTTAGTAATTTCCTATACTAAAATGAGGGCAAAAGAATAATATGCCCACGTCTTAATTTAAAAGTAGTAACATGTGATAAGGGCAAACAAGTAAACCAATGATTCATAAAACCAGTGTGTCTAAATCAAACAAAGTGACTTGACAAGACCAAAATGCTCTAGCTAACTATTACCCTATGAATTCTTAGTAAGGGCACAAAAGTAAATAACATATCAAATTTCTTCTCAAATAAATGTTTCTTCAAAAGATGACTATGAGCCTACTTGTTTGTTTTATCTTGTCTTCAAACCAGTGCCTGATTGTAGGTGCAACCATCACTACACATTTCAAGAGGCCAACACATATAGAAAAATACAAAACAATATGATTTTCTTGGACTAAAACTCACAAGAGAACTTCCACTTAAGAAGCTAAAGGTGGAGCTCATCAAAGAATAACCCAAAGACCAAATTGAAAAAGATCATAAACCCACAAAGTCTGGTACAACCATGAAGCACAATCCACATGAAAACCAAATGAAAATGATATCATAAAAATTTCACCATGAACTCAAACACCAATGAAAAGGAAGAAATGGGGAAAGGTAGATTACCAAGGAAATTGTTGAGCTGTGGTAGTAAAAATCTTCACATGAATAGTAGAAGGATGTATGAACAACTTTCAAGTTCTTATGTGGTTGGAGGAACTATTTAGAACTTGGGGTACCAACTATAGAGACGCGGGGTTAGTCTGGTATGCATGCTTGAGGGTAAAACACATCAAAATAAGGGTTGGAAATAGTTTCTAAATTGTTGAGGTTTGATTATGAGGTTTATACCTATAGGAGGAGACTGTTACACATCGTTTAGAACACTAATTCACTAGGTATTTTATCCCAGAGTTTAACCTTTTTTACGGAAAAACTGCCAATTAAGGTTGTTTATTAGTATAGAAGGGTCGATCCCACATGACAATGTTTTCAAGATTGTCTTTTAAAACCCAAATTATTTTGAACAATATTTTTCTGAAGGATTTTATTAAATTGAACAGGAAGGTAAAAGTCTATTGATTGGGTTGTTTTATTAATCTAGATCAATAAAGTAAATTTGTAATGAAATAAAAGTTATGCTAGGAACAATTAAATGAAAGTTATTCTAAGGACAAAAAGAATGAGAGTGGGGGTAAGGACAATAAGAGAAAAATGATCTAAGAGCAAGAAGTAAATTGCAAGTAAGAAAAGGAGGTGATTGAAAAGAGTGTTCAAAAAAATGAGGTTGAATCAATGGGAAAGGATATCGAGGCTCTGGGTTTTACCACCATAGTCGGCGTGAAATAAGATAGATGGAATTCATTCAATTAAATGGTATAGAAGAGGGCATGTAAAACATTCACAAATGCAATTACCAAAAAAATGAACTCCCTGTGAACCCATTGGTCTTGGCGTTCATAGATCGTAGCTCAATCATCCCAATAAGAATCCATTTGAGGTCTCATCTAGATCCTTATGCATTTGGTTGGTTGTTCTGAGGCTTGGGTTCTACGGTCACATCCCCCAAGACTAACATTCTAAAGAAATGAGAGATCAATCGTTAAATTAGGTGATTATACAAGCCAAATACCATCTAATGAATGAAATCATATATGAAATCGATCTATGTTACAACATGGATGTGGGGCTACTCCCCATGCCTCGATATGAGAAACTACTCACAATTCATAATAGCTAAAAGGAGAACGAAAGGAAAAAGGAAGCAATCCATAGGCTAGAGGAAGAAGAATCTCAAAAGGGACCTTAGATAGTGACAGTTAAATGTCTTTTCTCCTTAATTCCTTATACTTATAGAAGACCAAGAAAAATAAAACGAGAACTAGAGATCTTGAGAGCAAAATTAACTTTATTCAAGAACTAAAGATTACACATGCAAGAATGAAATAACAAGTGATCAAAGTAAATTTTCAAGTACAAAAAGTCATATCCCCTTTCTTATGGAGCCCCTCCTCCTTTCATAGAGAAGGATGGCGAGAAAACCCTGAAAGGGGGAGAGGAAAAGGAGTGACAGTTGTTGAAGTGTTCAACCCATGTGCTGTCAACCGTTTGGTTCACAACCCAAACCAATCAGTTGGGAATGAAGGGGCACAGGTGTTTGGGAAGCTAGTTCAAAATGCTAAAATTAGGGTGGTGATTCCTTTTGAGCAAACAATGGCCTCGATGTAATCTTGAACTGGCCATCTGGAGCATGAGACGGTTGGTTGGCATTTAACTTAAGGGAGAAAACCCAATGTAAAGTGGCAATGCTTTTCACCCAGTTTCCATGATCAAAAATGGTCATTTGAAGGCATGAAACACCAAGTGGGTCTTTGAGACGAGCAACCAGGAAAGAGGGGTAGAAATCCCTAAAGCACAGTGGCTGCTGGTGGCTTGATTCTGACTTTATTTTTAAGAAATTGAAGATGGCCGTTTTATCATTGTGAAACACCCAGTTGGGAGATCGAGCCAAGCATATTGGAAAATTGGAACAAACATTTGAAGCTATGGAGTGTGACATCTTGAATGCATAACATGACCGTTTCACTACACGAACCAATCCGTTCATATGTTGGGATGGTCAGTACCTTGTCATGAGGTAAAAATCTACATAATGTAAAAGAAAGAGATAAGAATTTGCATTATCAGTTGAAAAGTGGGTAAATTGCAATTAATTCTAGAAAATTAGAAAACATGGAGATAAATAATAATAAAAAGACTATGAAAGATAAAATTAAAATGAGATGAATGTACATTCATAAAAATACCTTTGACTTGAATCTTTGCTTGCCCTTAAGCAAAACAAATCACAAATAATTCCAATTTGTGGTAGCAACATATCTATCCTTGCCCTTATACTCATCACTTTGTTCCTTACCTCCTTATTTGGCCAAACGACTCAATCTCCTAGAACCATATAACAAAAAATTATATATTTCCTATTAAAACATGTTTCATAGCTTGTTTCTAAATCAAGACATTATCAAAAACAGACTTCGTCTCACTTCTGCTGTGACACTCCCATTTCCCCCCTTTTTTGTGAGTTTTTGCACAAGAACATGATGAAGGAGGGTGCGTAAGAAGATGATCCCTCCTCTATTTGACTCGGGATTTTTTTATATGTGAACTGCAGTTACATGGACAACATTTTTTTCCAGTGTGCTCTTTGGCATCTTTTGATAGTACACCCCTATTAGATACGAGGGGTGTGGAGGAATTGAGATGGGGAGCATGCCACCCCTGACTTGGAGTTTGTCCTGGGGTGGTTTTATTTTTCTTTTGCTTTGAGAGAAGGAGGGAAAAGGTTGTTCCTATGCTTATAAACTTTCTCCTTTTTCTTCAAGGAGTGTCATTACATCATATTGATTATTCTTGTCAACACATTATACAAAATTTATGACAAGTTAATCTACCATTTATAATAGAGAAAACTCATGTCTGATTCTTATCTATTCCATATGACTTGCAAGCATTTCCAAGGAGTGATGCTAGTTTGGGGGTCCTAAATGACGTGATGTTTTCTAATCATGGTGATTTGTAAAAAAATTTCGAGAAAGATTTACAAAATTCAAAGGGGTAAAAAGATGCAAATATATTCATATTGGACGACTAAATAAAGGTTATTTTTTAAAAAATAAGGAGCATAAACAAAGGCAAACTACATGTAACAATTGAAATGACAAAACATAATGCTGAAATAGGGAAGATAGGGGGTGGAATTGTTACGTACCGCCCACCTCCACCCCAAAGTTAGAATTTTCTCTTCCAGAGAAAATCCCAAACCTGAGATGGAGGGAAGAAGATCACTATGGTGGTAGATAATAAGGTGGTACAAGAATAGAGGAGGAGGCCAGATTGTAGTAGTAATTCCCCCTATATGGGGAGTTGGGGTCAAGGTAAGCCTGATGGGCCCCATACCCCTCATAAGACGGGCACCTAGGGGCAAAATGGCCACAATCCACATGCCAAGACACCTGGGAGCATTGCATGAGGCACATGTAGTTGAGCTAGTGGCCTTGGTGTTGCTGCTCACATTGGATCTCATTCGACTGACCCTAAATCTTATAGAATCCATAGGGCTCATCGGGGCCCTCCTCTAGTACACCTCCTAGTGCGATCTCGAGTTGGAAGTAGAGGAGGGCTGATCGTATCATCATGTGCCTCCAATGATACACTCTTCTACAATCAGTAGGCTTAGGGACGTCTTTTGGGTTAGGTTGCTCCAGGAGGAATCGTTGGATGTGTGTCGGTAGGTCAGTCAGTCCAAAACTCTTCCACACCCAAGTGGGGCCGGGATAGCTCGAGGATGACATGAGTATCTTTGAACATTAGATAATAGATGTTGTCATCACTGAAATGGAGGAACTTGCATCCCTTCAAGTATAAAAGGTAATCAGGTGATTCTTGAGCTTCAATGATGGGAAAGAAATATGAGTGTAGCCCAAGAAGATGGCTACATAGGTCACCCTCTAACCAATGCATAAGGAAGAAGAAGTGGTGCTACTGGCTTTATAGTTGATATGATCAAGCATAACATTCCCCTAGTTGAAAGGTACTCCATTCATAAGGCACCATAGAGTGTCAAGCTCGAGATGAGTAACGACACTTGAGTACGTTCTCTACTGAAGACGGTGAATGCCAATATATGGTGAAGACATCTGACCACTGGATTGTTAATGATAGAAGCTTTGGGACTACTGGGAATTTTAGGTTGAAGTCCCATAATCCTTGCTCAGATTCTCCCTGATGTATCTGATGGGTAAGGCATCATGGGAGCACTCCATGGAATTAGAGAGCCAATCAAATTTGCCAGCATCGAGGATGATGGATGTGAGCTGTCTGACGGAGATTTTGACATCCTCCCTGAATATCTAAATCTTACAGATAGAGTTCCTCTCAGACGAGTGGAAGTAGTGGAAGGTGGTCATGAACTTAAGAGTGAGACCACTGAACATCAAGGTGACACGATAGGGGAATAGAAGAATGTGGTTCTTCAATTATATGTTTTTGACCACATCCTTAATGCTGAGGGCATTGAGGGTAGTTTCATAGGCCCATCGGGGAAGTGAGATGACAATATCGGCCATCTCATCGAATGTTTCATAGTGTTTGTTGTTGAAATCATGCATAGCTTCCATGAAGAGGGGCTATGTGCTACGACCGAGGGATGGAGTTAGTGTCATGATATTACCTGCCTACCACAGTCTCACGAATGAATCATTCCACCTCTACGATGTCATTGAGCATCTCCTCGGGCATATCAGGTGAGGATTCACCCATAGGCTCATGGATATGGATGGCGTGGCCCAAAGTGGAGCATCAAGGAGGCTCGTGGAAGATAGCCTCCCTTGTGGGTTTCTTTCCCTTGTGGAAAAGTCCAAAAAGGCAGCATCGAGATCCTCCCTCAGATATGACGGTAAGGTTGCTGGACAACAAAATGCTCATCTAGCTAAGTGAAATGATCGTTTGATCAGATGCTCTTGAATTTCATAATGGTTGGTGTGGTTGTCATGAGATGTTTGGTTTGTCTACTCAACTGTCCGTTTCACTTGATGGGTGAAGTACTTGAAGGTTGACGATGAGAAGGGGGAGGAGGGTAACTCACGTTCAGCTGCAAAACATGCATATGTATCGAGGAAACAAGTGCCTAACATTGTGGACACTAAGCTCACTGTCAAAGGGGTGCGGCGACAACAATAAGATGGCAAGGGGGAGGAAAAAGGGAGTAGGGAGAAGGAGAGTAGCATTTTGTAATTTTTTAGTCTTCAAAATGGCCGTCTCAGCGGCGAGGTACCCAGCTGGCTTGACAAGGTGGCCGACTGGAGTTGAGAAGCCGATGACTTGATGCAGATGCTCTCTCGAGAAAGGAGGACAACTAGGGCTTGGGGAAGGGGTTCTTGTAGATGTGAGTAACCCGTATCGAGTTGGTGCATCTTATAGGCTAAGTCACATAGACAAAATGAGTAGTTGGGAATCTCAACTGATTGGTTGGAAAGTCGTGGGTGGCCTATTGGACTGTTTGACTCCGGAGGTGGCTGCACATATCAACGTGCCTATCATGGGATGAATCGACCATTTTGTTGAGCAAAACAATCTATTGAGTCATTGTGGGCAGTGTTGTGTCATTTGAAATTAAAATCACTCCCTGAGTTTGAAAGGTTTTGTTGATGGACGAAACAATCAGTTCATCCATGAATCGACTGGTTTGCTTGTTTGGAAGTCCAACTTTGTCAGAGTGAGACATTAGGTTTGATAGCAAACCACCTATTTCACTCCCCTTTTTTCTTTGATCTTTTAGAAAGCTAGACTGAGTGAGAAAAAAATAGGGGTTAGATAAATCAATTGAAAAGTGAATAAAATGAAGAAAAAGTTGGGTTGCCTCCTAACAAGCACCCAATTTTATGTTGAAGGCCCGATACAAGTATATCATGGAGCCAATTCCAACTCAAGATTGGGAGGGGATGGAGGATATTTTAAGTCGATATCATCAAGAAATGAAAGATGATGAGTTTCAGATGCTACAAAATCCTCAACGGTAATATATCATTTTAGCCTATGCCTATTAACTTTGAACTTGCCCTCCACTTTGTCCTAGAGGAGAAAATTGTCATGTGGATAGTGATGCAATGATTTTGAGTCGCATTTATAGACTTGTTTTACTTGTGTTTTATGCATTTATTGATCATTTTGGTGGTTAATATTGCATAATTCATTTACTTTAGTCTATGATCCTTCTCAGTGGCAAATCTCCCTTATTTTAGTATTTTGAGCATAAATGATTACAATAATATGTTTTATCTCAGCTTATGTGGTTTTGTGTTGCAATTTTAGGAAAAATGCATATCTGCTGCTGTCGATACCATCGACACAACCACAGGCAGCCAGCCGCAAGGAGCATCACGGAGTCGATACTATCGACATGTGTTGATGGTATCGAGATACCATCAGGTTGCTGGTGAGAAGATAGTCGATACTATCGACCCAGAAGTCGATACTATCGACAAGTGGAGCTACAACGACGGTAAAGGGATAAAACCGACGCCTAAGAATGTCGATACCATTGACCCTCGTCGATGGTATTGAGTCAGCATCAGGTGCAATAACGAAGAGAAAGAAGATTGGCCGATATCACATAAGGTTGATACCATCGACCCGCGTCGATGGTATCGACACCGTCAGATACAAGTTTGCTTCAGATTGATCTAAATCCGACGGCTACGATATTTTTACAACCTAACTCGGTGATTATACCTAATGACGATGGCCAGGATTAATCTATCACGTCATTAGCCGCTGCACACATCCCGAGAAGGTGTGGAGAGAAGAACGGAGCCCAGAAGCACGCCCCAACCGTTCCGAAGGCCGAAGAAGACATTCTCCACCGCCGAAAGGCTGTAGATCGTGTATTCCACGCCGAGGAACGCTTGGATCTCCTCCGTTCAGGGGTTTCATTTCTTATTCACGTTTTTCTCCATGTGTCCCTTTTTGTCTACCATGTTTTGCTTTGAGATGAACATGCGGGGCTAATCCCCATTGTCTTTAGGACTGGGAGTAGCCCAGGGAAGCATTGTATGACGTTTTTACCATAGTAATTTATCATTTATCTCTTAAATATGTGGTATGAATTTGTTTTCTCAATTATATTGTTATGCTTGATCACCATAATAATAATCTAATGCCCTTAATTGCTTTGAAAGAAGAATTAACGGTTGAAAAGAGACGAAATTCACATTAATTAACAAATCCCTTGAACAAGGTGGTGTAAGGTTAATGGTGGATACCCAGAGGTCAATTCTAATGCACCTAGTTTAGGGTATAGGTTACTACGACGGTGGAACTGACCTAGACATAGGTAGTGAATTGTACCACGACAGTGGGTAATTCTGACTACAGGCCACTACCCGGAAAGAGAGATAAATCTGAGTTGCTATATAGAAATTCATACAATGATAACACGCGGTGAAACTGCAATCCTAAATATCTCCACTTGAATTGTTTAAACTAAACCTTTAATCAATTGTTTTATTTTGTTTTATTTCATTTTCTTTTAATTTTACAACAACTTTCAACTTTTTAACCGGTCTAGCTGATTGCGAGTAGTTAGTAGTAGTATCTGATAATTCAGTGTCCCTGAGTTTGACTCGGGCCTCACAAAGGCCTATATTACATTGACGTGTACACTTGTGTTTTACGCACGGAAAATTCGTGTCAAGTTTTTGGCGCCGTTGCCGGGGACACGACAATTGTCGGCACTACGAGTGCTGCAAGCGGCCACTCTAGGCCACTTTTTATTTTTATTATTTTGAAATCATTTCTAAAATTCATAGTCTATCTTTCCAATTTTTGTAATCGTCTAGCACGGTACTGAACTGAAATAATCATTTTGCAGGTACTTTGCATGGTGCAGACGCGTAGCACCGACTACACGCAACAGGCACCAAAGGTTCCACTGTCGGGACCTGACGACGAGGAGGACTATAATCAAGACCACTTGGAGGAAATAGATTCCGAATCCGAACAAGAAGAAATGGCAGAGGAACAGACGATATGGGAGAAGATCAATGCGTCTTCCTCATCTGCTTCAAAGGGGCCAATCAAGAAGCAGGCGATCAACATTCCGACTTAAAAGATTGATCCTGCTTTAATCAATTTGGTCAAGTCAAATGCATTCCATGGGCTAAAGAACGAAGACCCAGTGACGCATATAAGCCAATTGTGGAGAATTGTGACATGATTAAAATTGACAGATTTCCACAGGAGACGCTCTACCTGAAGTTGTTCCTGAGTTCGCTGGCAGGAAATGCACGAGAATGGTTGCACAATCTTGACGATGAATATGTGGAATCATGGAACCACATGGTGGAGGTATTCTTTGAAAGGTTCTTCCCGCCCGAGAAGACTAATGACATGATCAGGAAAATCCACAATTTTACCCAGAAGTCAGGAGAGACCTACTCTGAGACTTGGGAAAGGTTTCAGATCATGCTTAGGAGGTGCCCGCATCACGGGCTTGACAAAGAGACACAGGTCAAAATCTTCTATTTTTCTCTCTCCGAGCATGATAGAAGTAACCTCGATTCCGCTGGTTCAAGGTTCTTTTTGAACAACACAGACACGAGGTGTTGGGAAATTCTGAAGAACATGGCCAAGAAGCAATCCTGGGGTGACAGGGACACCGTAGAGCACATTTGAGTTGCAGGGGAGTCAAAGGCCATCAAAGAGCTGAATGAGAAGATGGACCTTCTAGCAAAGAAACTGCTTGCAAAAGAGGATACCGAATCTGAGGATGAAGCTCAAGTCAAATTCATGCGCCAGCAGCAGGGGTACAGAAATAATGATTACTCATGGAGGAAGGACAAGAAATTCTCATGGAAGGATCCGAATAACTTTTTGTAGGACCCCGATGCAAAACCCCAGCCGGTGGCGGAGGATAAGAGCACGGAGTTGCTCAACCAAGTGATAAAGCAGAACCAAGAACTTATGAACACTTTTGGTCAGCAGATCAAGCAACAGGGGGACTTTATGAATCAGTTTGGACAGACATTGCAGAGCCATGGGGCTCAGATGAGGACAATAGAGACGTCGATGGTGCAAATGGCAACTGAAATAGCCAATCTGAAGAAGCCAGTGCAGCAAGGTTTTCCAGGTAACACAAACGTTCCAGGAGGAAACCAACAGGCGAAGGCAATCTTGCTAACGAGTGGCAAGAAGATTTTAAACCCCAGGGCTGATGAACTAAGCAAACCCCAGTCAGAAACTGAAGGTGAGGCCACTGAGGAGGTGCCAATCTCAGTCACAGAGCCGGTTGAGGAAATAGTAGAGGATGTCACTGCAGATCCCATTGTTGTTGAGGAGGAGACATAGAAAAGGACACCATATGTGCCGCCGCATCAAAGGGCACAGGCTGTCCCGGTCCCATATCCAAATAGTGTGAAAGCAAAGAAGGTGGATGCCCAGTTCAAGAATTTTTTGGACAGTTTCAGAAAGCTCTCAGTCAACATCCCATTATTAGAGGCAATAGAGAAAATTCCCTCTTACGACAAGTTTTTGAAAGACATCATTACTAAGAAGAGGAAGATCCCTGACACAAAGGTTGTAGTTCTCAAGGAGTAGGTGAGTGCCTTCATAATGGGCACATTGCCACCTAAGAGGCAGGATCCGGGCTGCTTCAATATTTCATGTTACATTGGTAAGGTGAAATTTGGCGAAGCACTGTGTGATTCCGGGGCAAGCATAAACTTGATGCCTCTCTCGACATTCAAGAAATTGGGATTAAAATAATCAAGGCCGAGCAATATGACAATACAACTGGCGGATAATTAAGTGGTGAAGCCTTATGGTATTTGTGAATATGTGTTGGTGAAAGTAGATCAATTTGTATTTCCAGCAGACTTTGTTGGGTTACTACTTGGACGACCCTTCCAAGCTACAACTGACATGATACTTGAGATGGGGAGAGGTCGTTTGACCTTGGGTATCGCCGATGATCGGTTCGAGATGGTCATGCCTTCCAGCACCACGTCATCTAAAGCTAAGGAGCAATGCCACATGGCGAAGCATTTTGATCACAATATCTCACTTTGTCTAGGGAAGCCATTTTTAGATATGGCTCATGTAATGACTAAGGTGGAGAAAGGGACATTGGCTGTTGACATCATGGAGTAGACCAAGGTTGGGTCCCTTAACAAAGTTGTGGGTTTTCCTAATGATGAAGAGGAGGACATTTCCCCCTCTACTGAAGATGAGGCCATAGCGAGTTCGGTTTTCAATGCATATCTAGAATTACCACTTGAAGCATGCCTGGTCAATGTAACACATGATTGGATGAGAAGCAAGTCACTACAGGAGTCTGCCAAGATGCTTCAGGTGCTTCGATCCTTTTATGCTAGGTACTATGAAGACCTTGGCGAACTCCCACCACCGCTTCAGTCATCCTTAATCAGCCCGCCAGATTTGGAATTAAAGCCATTGCCACCGCACTTCAAGTACGCATTTATAGCTGAGGAAGAGAAGATGCCTGTGACTATTTCTGCAGATTTGAGTGCCGAGGAGGAAGATCAGCTGCTGATGGTGTTGAGGAACCACCGAGGTGCATTCGGGTGGTCGGTTGCATACATCAAGGGGATCTCCCCTACGTTGTGCCGGCACAAGATTTGGCTCGAGGAGGGAGCCAAGCCGGTGATTCAGCCACAACGTCCACTAAATCCTAGCATGATGGAGGTCGTCAAGAAGGAGGTGATCAAGCTCCTTTATGCATGTATCATCTATGCTATATCCGACTCGACGTGGATGAGTCCTACACAGGTAGTCCCTAAAAAGGGGAGAATTACTGTCACACATAATCTGTTAAATGAACCTGTCACGACCCGCTTGGTAACCGAGTGGCATGTATGTATAGACTACAGCCGATTGAATGCTGCTACACTTAAGGATCATTTTCCTCTCCCATTCATTGATAAGATTTTAGAGCGTCTAGTAGGCCGATCACATTTTTGTTTTCTCGATGGTTATTCGGGGTACAATCAGACTTCCATTGATCCTAAGGACCAAGAGAAGTCCACATTCACTTGTCCTTACGGAACATTTGCATACCGCTGTATGCCATTTGGATTGTGTAACACACCGACAACCTTTCAGCGTTGCATGCTTGCCATCTTTTCTGATATGGTTGAACGATGTTTAGAGGTTTTTATGGATGATTTCTCTATCTATGGTGCGTCCTTTGATGAGTGTTTATACAATTTGGACAAGGTTTTGCAATGTTGTGAGGACACACATTTGGTCCTCAATTGGGAGAAATGCCACATGATGGTAAGCGAAGGAATTGTGCTTGTACATAAAGTGTCTAGCAAAGGGCTGGAGGCAGACTCGGTTAAGATCGAAGTTATTTCCAAATTGCCCCCACCGAATTCGGTTAAAGGGGTTCATAGTTTTTTAGGTCACGCCGGTTTTTATCACCGCTTTATAAAAGATTTCTCTAAAATCGCCAAACCATTATCTGAGTTGTTGGAAAAGGATGTTGTGTTTGATTTTAATGACAAGTGTTTACATGTGTTCAACGTGCTTAAAGAAAAACTGATTTCTGCACCGGTTGTGCAAACACCGGACTGGGCAAAGTCGTTTGAATTAATGTGTGACGCGTCCGATTTCACAGTTGGGGCTGTTTTGGGACAACGTGTGGACAATAAACCCGCTATGATTTTCTATGCATCCAAAACCTTAAATGACACACAATTGAATTACACGACAAACAAAAAAGAACTTCTCGCCGTTGTTTTTGCTTTTGAAAAATTTTGGCAATATCTTGTTGGATCAAAAGTCGTGGTATGGACGGACCACGCTGCCATTAAGTACTTGATGGAGAAAAAGGATGCCAAACCTAGACTGATTAGGTGGATCTTGCTTTTACAAGAATTTGATATTGAAATCAAGGATAAGGCGGGAATAGAAAATGTGGTTGCGGACCATCTTTCTAGGTTGGAAAGGGTAGATGAGGAGGATTTGCACATACCCATTACCAAAACGTTTCCTGATGAACAACTTTTATCTGTGAAATCGAAATATCCTTGGTTTTCTTATATAGTCAATTATCTTGCTTGCAAAATTATCCCAGATGATTGGACATACCAAGAGAAGAAGAAAATTTTCCATTCTTTGCGTTATTATTTCTGGGAGGACCCTATTCTATTGAAGTAGTGCAGGGATGGTGTCTTATGCAGGTGTGTACCGGAGGTGGAATACGAAAGTGTTCTTTGTCATTGCCAAACTCTATTGACGGGTGGCCATCATGCAAGTTCTAGAACTGTGGCCAAGGTGCTGGAGAGTGGTCTTTATTGGCCTACTTTATTCAGGGACGCCTATGAGTATGTGAGGCAATGTGATTCCTGCCAAAGGGCAAGTAACATTTCAAAAAGACAAGAGATGCCTCTCAATGTATTTCAAGAGGTTGAGGTGTTTGAGTTGTGGGGTATTGATTTTATGGGACCCTTTGTGTCCTCAAATTCTAACTTGTACATTCTTTTAGCTATTGATTATGTGTCGAAGTGGGTAGAGGCAATACCCACAAGGACTAATGATGCTAATGTAGTGTGCAGGTTTGTCAAAGAATACATTTTCTACAGGTTTGGTGTACCAAGAATGATCATTAGTGATGGTGGTACGCATTTCTAGAATCAGAAGTTTGCGGCACTGTTGAGAAAGTACGGGATAAAGCACAACATTGGTACCCTGTACCACCCGCAAACTCAAGGGCAAGTGGAGGTCTCTAATCGGGAGATTAAGAAGATCTTGGAGCGCACTATGGCTTCCACGAGAAAGAATTGGAGCACCCTGCTACCGAATGATTTGTGGGCGTATAGGACGGTGTTTAAGACACCTATAGGCACTACGCCTTTTAGGTTGGCTTATGGTCGGGCCTGCCATTTTCCGGTGGAATTGGAGCATAAAGCGCACTGGGCGCTGAGGAAGTTAAATTTGAGCTATGATGAAGCGGGAAAGAAAGGGTTGCTTGAGATTAATGAACTTGACGAGCTGAGGATGAATGCATATGAAAGCTCGCGGATCTACAAGGAGCGAACAAAGTTGGTTCATGATCGCCATATTCAGATGTGTGTCTTCAAGAAAGGAGATCGTGTACTTTTGTTCAACTCCAGGTTAAAGATGCATCTCAAGAAATTGAAATCCCGATGGAGTGGACTGTTCACCATAGAGGAGGTCAGGCCACATGGCGCAATCATGGTGCGTGATGGCGAGACAACATTCCTGGTCAATGGACAACAATTGAAATTGTACTTCGGTGAAGATTACACAAGGAAAGTGAATGAGGTCAAACTCATTGCACTTCTAGATGCATGAGGAGCTTAATGTCGTCTAGCCTAAGACATTAAATATGGGCGCTTGTTGGGAGGAAACCCAGCCATCAGTAGCTTAGTTAGTTTCTTTCACATTTGTACTTTGATTTGATTTGATTTCGTTTTTAGTGTAAAAAAGATATCGTGATCGTTTGCTTTATGTGAAGGACTGAGGCAGAGTCGATACCATCGACCCTTGTGTCGATGGTATCGAGATGGGTACAGGTTGGCGACTACAAGAATCACACTGCGTCGATACTATCGACAGCCTCGTCGATGGTATCGACACACCAACAGGTTGATCGCCAAATTGAGGTCGATAGTATCGACACGGGCGTCGATACTATCAAGATCTCTGGAGATATTCAGACGAAAATTGTCTTAGTGAAGTCGATACCATCGACGGGCCTGTCGATGGTATCGACCCAGTACAGGTAGAAGGTGGCGGCCGGGCCTCGCGAGGGTGTTGCCCTAACCAGAAGTTGATACTATTGACTCGCGTCGATGGTATCGACGCGACACATCACCGATCCGTGAGAGGAAATCAACGGCGATCGCTGCATCGAGAGAGTCAATCTGTGGGATGGGTCGATACCATCGACACCCATCAATAGTATCAACACGTCATCGATCCGGGCCCCCAAATCAAGCTATCGACAACCGTCGATACCAGCGGCGGACGGATTGCACCACATGAGTCGATACCATCGACTCGCGTCGATGGTATCGACGGGTATACAACAGCGCAGGCCACAGTTATAAAAGGGATGGATTGTCGTCATATGACGTCACACCTTCAGAGCTTTCCTCCTCCACTTGTGTCGTGCGTCTTCCAGAGCAATCAGAGCCCGACTACAAGCATCCAAGGAGCACGTTCTTCACCGAGCGGAGATTGTCTTCTCCGACCTTCACCGAGCTCCTTCTTCTATTTCCTCTTCTTCTTCGACAATGGTGCATACCGCCGGCGCGTCTTCTTCTCGCGTGACACCAATGGAGATTCCAGAGTTCATTCCTCCACCGACTGCATCGATTCCGCTCCCGCGGATTGTCCATCCTTCCAGGAGGTCAAGAAGGTCTATGAGGAGTTGATGAAGAGGAAGATTGAGCCAACCCGTTATGTTGACTGGGAGATGATCCACAATTTGGGGTTCAAGGCTAATCTGGCCTACGTGCTAAAGGGGCAAGAAAGGCATACAGACATGAGGCCCGATGAGATGGAATTCCATGCTGATGGTTAGCCGTTCTTCGGTGAATGGCCGACATACAAGGAGCTAGTCGCAGAATTCATGGCGTCACTGGACATTTGTGTCGTGCCAAACGACATCGTCGCCACTGATCGGGAATGGATCAAGGGCCTTGTTTCTTTCCGGCTGTTCAAAAATGATTACACACTTACTCTCCGGCAGTTCAACTCTATCTACAACTGGAATCATGGGTGAGATTAGTACCGGAGGCCAGACAACCAGACTGATTATGATGCTATTTTCGCCGAGCTAGTGATTGTGCCTACGGGCAAATCTGTGAGCTACCACAATGCGGAGGTGGTGGATTTCGAGCATCCTTTCATGCAGATTCTTCACCGCATGTTGTGCACCACCTTGTTTGCTCGTGGTGACCTGTCTCTCAGCAAGTTTCAAGAGACAGACCTATTTTTCCTACACAAGCTACTGAAGCGGCAAGAGTGTAATTGGGGAACATTTTTCTTGCAGCGCGTGTTGGCTGTAAAGAGGAGTACGCGGAAGGCTCCAATTCACTTTGGAGGGCTCATCACACCACTGGCCTCCTATCTTGGGTTGAATTTTCCCAGCTGACTCCTCTCTCCAATAGGAGCAAGGTCAACTTGCAACATCTGTACCGCTCCAACCTCATCCTGCTTCGTGATGGCCTGGCATATGCACACTGCCATGTCAATCAAGCATATCAAGAATGTTCACTTCCAGACTTTGTCTTCCACATCGAGGGCACTCAGCATTTTTCAATGGCCTGTTATCTCCATTGAGAGATCGGATGAAGACGGCGGCAACAACGACAACGACGGCGATGAGGCTGAAGAGGAAGAGGAGGCTTTCACTCCTCTTCGCACACGAGTGGCACCTAGGAAGCGTCCCCACATGCATCAGGGTGCATCTTCTTCTTACCAGCCTCCGCCACCACAACCCTTGTAGCAAAGCAAGGATGTCTACTCCATGCAAGGAATGTATGCAATGATACAGGATATTCATCAGACGCAGCAGCAAGATACAGCCTCATATGCCGATATTCAGGATACGACGAACCGGTTTCTAGATAATCAGAGGGCCATTTTTGAAAATGAGCGCCTCCTCCTCGACAACCAACAACACATTCATGACAGGTTGCATAGGATGGAGATGTAGCAACAACCCTTTTATGATCATTACTGGAGCCAGAATTACTTTGGGGGGTATCCACAACCTCCGCCTATGCCCTAGTATTATCCGCCTTTTTAGGGGCAGTATCCATCCTGGGACCCCACAACCCCGCAGTACCCGCCTCCTTCGGAAGAATGATCGGTATCTCTGTTCCACCTTTTACGATTGTTTTTTACTATGAGGCCATAGTCGAATTCAAGCTTGGGGGGGAGTTGGAACAACTCTATCCTTTAGTTTTCAGTTTTTATTGTTTTGTTTTTGTCATTTAGTTCTTGCATTTCTCTAGTTTGTTTGTAGGATCCACACTCTATCTAGTGTAGTTGTGGATGTATTAAGTCATGTGTCATCTCATTTTCTTGTACATGGGAATTAAGGGAAAACTTAATTTTTTTTTAGTGCTGCAAGCTTGTGTTGTTCAACTTTGAGCACATAACTTAAGAAAATGATTGGGTTTGTCAACTCTAAAATAGAAAATCACAACTGTATGTTCCTATGATTCATGAAAAGTGGACGAAATTGGTTGTTTGAGCCTAAACTGACCAAATGATAATGAGACCTTAATTTGAAATAAGAGAGAGAAACCTCTTAATTACCACACAGGTCAATAAGGAGGGACACATAATAATTTGCAAAGGTTCAGTCAATTAGTCTTGTGATCCATCCACCCTCATTGTTTTCATACTCCACCTTAAGAACTGGAAGTACATTACAATTTTAACCTCGTTGATTGCATCTCATGTAGATAGGACTTGCATTACAACTATTTCCACATATTTTGCAAGAAAATAAAAAAAAAATAGATTAGTTATACATGCACATTCTCCTTAGGTGCATGTCATTTAGATGCATGACTATCATTTTGTAGCTGCATTCATATTCTTATGCATATAGACCACATCATGTATCTTATTTCTTCTGAAACATTAAAGGTGATAAACTTGTTCTATACCTTCTGAATGCTTCAAGTATATAGTTATGCAACAAAAAAAGTGAGCTCGACAAATACTTCATTGTCATTTATGGATATAAGGGCCTTAAAGAAAAAAAAGAGAAAAAAAGAAAAATATGAAAAAGAAAAAAAATAATTGAGAAGTAAATAGGAATGAGAGGGAGAAAGGAACATGTTTTCACTGCATATTATGAAGAATAAGAACATGATGTAGTTCTTGTAGATATTCCATCTCACCTTGAGACGGAATGATAGTGCATGCATCATTCCACCCAAATGTAGGCATTAGGGCATTTACACTTGCATATGCATCATTTAGGTCATTTTTGCTTTGTGCATGTTGAAACCGTATAATGCTTCCATTTCTTACATGAGCCACCCATTCCTTCCACCCGTTGCTCGAATTGGTAGGCCACCGTGATTTTCTCTTCACTCATGAATATAAGGAGAGCTGCTTCCATGTAGATGGTAGTTAGGGAGAGAAACATAGAATAGGAGATCACAAGATGCACCGAGTCTGAACCGAAGAATTTTATTATGTTAACTGCCTTATATGATAGTGTTCATCAATCTTCAGGTAGATATCTTTTATGGATGATCATTGTCGCCTTTAGGGTAATTATCATTCTGTGGTTAGTAAGGGCCGGTCTGTGAATGTCTGGCGGGGATCATTCAGTAATGTTTGTTGTGATGATATGTTCTTTAGTTGACCCTCACAATTCTATTCTAAGGTTTAGTTGCTCAAGGGCGAGCAATGTTCAAGCTTAGGGGAGTTTGATGCGATGATTTTGAGTCACATTTATAGACTTGTTTTACTTGTGTTTTATGCATTTATTGGTAATTTTGGTTGTTAATATTGCATAATTCATTTACTTTGGTCTATGATCCTTCTCAGTGGCAAATCTCCCTTATTTTAGTATTTTGAGCATAAATGATTACAATAATATGTTTTATCTCAGCTTATGTGGTTTTGTGTTGCAATTTCAGGAAAAATGCATATCTGCTGCTGTCGATACCATCGACAGTGGTTGATACCATCGACACAACCACAGGCAGCCAGCCGCAAGGAGCATCGCAGAGTCGATACTATCGACAGGTGTCGATGGTATCGAGATACCATCAGGTTTCTGGTGAGAAGATAGTCGATACTATCGACCCAAAAGTTGATACTATCGACAAGTGGAGCTACAGCGACGGTAAAGGGATAAAACCAACGCCTAAGAATGTCGATACCATCGACCCTCGTCGATGTTATCGATTCAGCATCAGGTGCAATAACAAAGAGAAAGAAGATTGGCCGATATCACGCAAGGTCGATACCATCGACCCGCGTCGATGGTATCGACACCGTCATATACAAGTTTGCTTCAGATTGATCTAAATCTGACGGCTACGATATTTTTACAATCTAACTCGGTGATAATACCTAATGACGACGGCCAGGAGTAATCTATCACATCAATAGCCGCTGCACACGTCCTGAGAAGGTGTGGAGAGAAGAACGGAGCCCAAAAGCATGCCCCAGCCATTCCGGAGGCTGAAGAAGACGTTCTCCACCGCCGAAAGGCTGTAGATCGCATATTCCACACCGAGGAATGCTTGGATCTCCTCCATTCAGGGGTTTCATTTCTTATTCACGTTTTTCTCCATGTGTCCCTTTTTCTCTACCATGTTTTGCTTTGAGATGAACATGCGGGGCTAATCCTCTTTGTCTTTAGGACCGGGAGTAGCCTGGGGAAGCATTGTATGACATTTTTACCATAGTAATTCATCATTTATCTCTTAAATCCGTGGTATGAATTCGTTTTCTCAATTATATTATTATTCTTGATCACCATAATAATAATCTAATGCCTTTAATTGCTTTGAAAGAAGAATTAACGGTTGAAAAGAGACAAAATTCACATTAATTAACAAATCCCTTGAACAAAGTGGTGTAAGGTTAATGGTGGATACCCAGAGGTCGATTCTAATGCACCTAGTTTAGGGTATAGGTTACTACGACGGTGGAACCGACCTAGACATAGGTAGTGAATTGTACCATGACAGTGGGCAATTCTGACTACAGGCCCTACCCAGAAAGAGAGATAAATTTGAGTTGCTATATAGAAATTCATACAATGATAACCCGTGGTGAAACCACAATCCTAAAGATCTCCACTTGAATTGATTAAACTAAACCTTTAATCGATTGTTTTATTTTTTTTTATTTCATTTTCTTTTAATTTTACAACAACTTCCAACTTTTAACTGGTCTAGCTGATTGCGAGTAGTTAGTAGTAGTCTCTGATAATTCAGTGTCCCTGAGTTCGACTCAGGCCTCACAAAGGCCTATATTACATTGACGCGTACACTTGCGTTTTACACATGGAAAATTCATGTCAGATAGGTACACTTCACAAGGTAAGGTTTGTACCATCTAGATTTGAGTTTTCTAGGAAAAAGCCTTAACCTGGATTTATAGACTAGGACCTGATCACCCTCCTAGATATCCTTCACCTAATATGGCCATCATGCCATAATTTGGTTCTATCCTTGTAGATTTTGGCATTCTCATAGGAGGCATTATGGGATTTTCTAACTCCTGCATTTGAAGAAAATAGTTTTTCCCACTGTATATAATTCAAAATTTAGAGTTTTGACGACCCAGATAGCCTTGTGTTCCAACTCTATGGGTAGATGGCAAGATTTTTCATAAATCAATATGAAAGGAGTGGTGCCTATAGGTGTTTTATTGGCAGTTTTGTATGCCCACAAGGCATCATTAATTTTAGAAACCCAATCTTTCCTAGTGCAATCGACAGTTTTCTCCAGGATGTACTTAATCTATCAATTTGAAACCTTAAATTGGCCATTGGTCTGAGGGTGGTAAGGAGTGGCAACTTTGTGGTGGACTCCATATATTTTCAAGAGGGATTCAAAACTTTTCTCTAGAAAGTGTGATCCCTTGTCTGAAATCATGGTGTGAGGTACCCTGAACCTAGGGAAAATAATGTCTTTGAAAAGTTTTTTAACAAATTTGGAGTCATAAGTTTTGATGGGGATGGCTTGTACCCATTTGAAACATAGTCCACAGCCACAAGGATATATTGGTACCCATAGGAAGAAGGAAAGGCTCCCATATAATCCACACCCCAAATGTCAAAGATCTTTATCTCTTATTAAGAAGTCATGGGAATTTGATCTCTCTTAAAAATGTTCCCAGACCTTTGGAATTGATCACAAGTTAAGAATAATGCATAGTAATCTCGAAATAAGGTGGGCCAAAAGAAGCCAGTTTGGAGAATTCTCCTAGCCATTTTCTGAGAACTTACGTGTACTCCAGTGGGGCCAAAGTGACATTGTCAAGAATGTCATGGGCGTCTTCCTTAGTAACACACGTACGATAGAGACCATCAACACATAGCCTAAAAATATAAGGGTCATCCCAATAATAGTGTTTGACATTATGTATTTTTTTTGCTTTAGTATGTCCTTTGTAATTAGGGTGTAGGACACCTGCTGCAAGATAATTAACATAGTCAACAAACCAAGGGTATTGGGATTGAACTTTGAGCAATTGATCATCGGGTAGAGAATCATTGATAAGAATATCATCATCATCACAAGAGCTTAGGCGGCTAAGATGGTGCTACAACTTTCTCACAACCCTTCTTATCACAGATTTCTAAATAAAATTCATGCAGTAAAAGGATCCAACAAATGAGATGGGGTTTGGCATCCTTTTTGGTCATCAAATGTTGAATGGCTGCATGGTTCATATAAACAATTACTTTGAACCCGACTAGGTAAGAGTGGAACTTTTTGAAGGCATAGACAATGGCCAACATTTCCTTCTTCATGGTAGTGTAGTTCCATTGGGCATCATCTAAAGTTTTGGATGCATAGTAAATCACATGGCACTTTTTTTCAACACATTGTCTAAGAATGGCACTGAAAACAAAACCACTAGCATCACACATTAATTCAAAAGGCAAGGCCCGATCATGTATATGACTGATGGGGGTAGAAGTGAGGGCATCCTTTAAACAAAGGAAACTGATCATGCATGAGTTAACAAAATTAAATGGGGCATCCTTTTGGAGGAGGTTGTCAGAGGTTTGGCGATCTTATAAAAATCTCAAATGAATCACTGATAGAATCCAACATTCTAATGGAAGCCACAAATGTCCTTTACAGAGGTAAGAGGAGGAGTTCAGTCATTACCTCAATCTTAGGTGTATCTACCTCTATGCCATGGTTGTTAACACAGTGTCCAAAAACAATACTTCTGTCACCATGAAGTGACATTTTCCCTAATTTAAAACCAAGTTTGCTTCTTCACACTTTTCCTCAACAAGGGATAGGTGTCTATCACAAGAATTAAAACATTATCCATAAATGGAGAAATCATCCATGACACCTCTATAGCAGTTTTGGTCTACCTAGAAAAAATAGTGGACATGTACCATTAGAAAGTGGTTGGGGCATTACACAACCTAAAGGGCATTCCCCAGAATGCATAGGTGTCGAATGGGTAAATGAAGGTTGTCTTCTCTTAATCATCATGATGAATGGGAATATGATAAAAACCTAAATAGCCATCAAGATAATAGAAATATTGTTGACAGGTAAGGCATTCTAGTACTTGATCCAAGAAAGGAAGAGGGAATTGATCTTTCCTAGTAGCCTTATTCAACTTTCTATAGTCAATGCACATCCTCCATCCTATAATGATACATGTGGTGATGATATCATATTTATCACTCTTCACAACAATGGTTCCCCGCTTTTTGGGAACCACTTGGACAAGACTAACCTAGGGGGATTCAGAGATGGGGTAGATGGTTCTTGAGGTCAAGAGTTTGATAACCTCCAATAGGACAACCTCCTTCATGTTCGTATTGAGTTTCCTTTGAGGGTCCCATGATGGTTTGTATTCTTCTACCATAGGGATTTTATACATGCAAATTGCTTGATTAATCCCTATCAAATCATTAATTTTATACCCTAGGGCAACTCTTGTTTTCCTAAGCTCAGTCATGAGCTTGGTTTCTTGGTCATGAGTAAGATCAGAATTAATGATAACATGGAAAATTTGTTACACATTAAGTAAAACTTATTTGAGTCCTTCTGGGAGAGGTTTCATTTCTGGGGCCTTAGGGGGTTCGGGTTTCTCTTCTAGAAGAGAGACCATCTTAAGGTCCTCAAATTCCTCATCAGAAACTTTTCAAATCTATCTAAATGGACTCTACATTGGTCTAATTTCTCATCTTCATACCAACAATCAAAAGGGGACATGAGGGAAGTATGGAGGGGATCCTCGAGTAACTCCCATTTTGGTCTCAACTGGGAAAGCTTAAACACAATTGGTGAGATACACCTCTCCTTAGAGGATTGGTCTCCTCATGCTTTCAAAAACCCTAAACTCTAGGGTCTGTCTGCCAAGGTGCAAAAGAATGGTTCTGACATCAACATTAATCAAGGGCCATGGTAGTGGCTAAGAAAGGACGGCCAAAACAGAGAGGATAATGTAAATCTTCCTTGATGTCAATGATCACGAAATCATATGGAACATAGGCGTCCTTTCCAACCCTTACATGTATATCTTTAGTGATACTGTGGGCTCTGATCTCCAAAACCACGATATAAATTTAGCGGAAGCGATTCGATTAACAGCGGAAGACAAAAATCACGGGAAATTAAAACTTTTCGAGATAAGAGCTTGAATCTATAAAAAACTTCTTTCACAAAAGGAGACAAACTGTTTACATCTCAGATAATTACTTCTTGAGTAATTATATACAACATGATACAAAATATCAAGAACTCAAAACCAAAATCTCATACCAAAAGACTCCAAGGACCTGAGAGTACAGAGAACACATAGGACTGACTATCTAACTATACAACTCAGCAGTCTGAATCTCCACCTGAGATTTACTGCTGCTCCTGATACTTCTGCTGCTGATATTGGTCACCTGAGGATTGATTCCTTCACCCTTGACGACTACCTAAAAAGTTGAAATCTACGGGGTGAGACAATTTTAAATAATTGTCCCAGCGAGAGTTATAACTCTTCGCCAAAAGCTTTATTATAGCAACCAAGAATAACATAGGCAATAAAATCTTTAAGGTAATCAACAGCAGATTGTTATCAATTAGAATAACAACATTTAAGGAATATGAAGAACATGTAAACTAAGTAATGTATCTTCAACCAATGTATCTCGTAGTTCAACCTAAGCAGATATGCTACACAGTTGATTATGTTTTACAAACATCATTATGCCCTACGGAGATGAGGTATACCGCTCATACTCCAACCGATCACTATTAAGTTGCATCAGTATCATACATAGGTCATCAAAAGAGCCGGATTCTTATGACCTCATCTTCCTCAGTCAGTAAGAGGATCAACATGCAGGACATCTAGTGTCTCTACTACTATAGCTTACCAGGGTTTTCTGGTACTTCACTATTAGAGTCACAGTGGCATTCTGTACTCTCTTCGCTACCGAAAGATTTCTTGTTTATCTCTCATCGATGCGGTATAAAAGATTTCCTTGGGGGATTAGTGTTACATCACCCCGGCATAAAACATAGTGAAGGATTGATAGATTAAGATACATCTACATCAATTCCTACACTAGGATGTAAGGAAATTCACATCCATATTACCCCACATATTCAAAAGTATGTGCTCCAGGAATCCCCTTAGGAAAACATGTTTCACCATCATTTAACTCCTGACAATGATGGATCTATGATCAGGGCTCTACATGATATGATTATACTTGATTAGTTAGGTACATTTCAGTATTCTTTTATCATCATACATGTTTTCAAACATTAATCATTAGCATAGCAGCTATGAAGGAAGAAATACTAAATGTAACAAGCCTAACTCTCATCAATTATCATTTCTCAATATTCTCATCACAAGTCATCTCTTAAAGCATGACCTTGATGGTATTCATGGCTCTCACAGCCTATCAATCTCATAAGATGCTATTAACAAGGCATCAGGATATATCACTATTTATAAAGCTAACAACATGCTTTCGATGAATATAGTATCATTATCCATACCTGGATATGATCATTCTCATAAAGGTACCTGCATGGTTAAATCAACTGATAACAGTAAATAACTCATTTAAAGAAGTTGTATCTCCCTACTCATACAAGAGCTAGGTTTCCCTGGTTTTCATCAATTAGGGTTTACTATTCACATTACATGTCATCACCCTAGAATTAGGGTTTACTATTCACCTCATGGTGAAATGATCTCATAACATCCTCATGTATGAGAAACATCATCATTAAAGACCTCATATAATAATAAGATTCATCAATTATCATAATTAGGGTTTCCATGATCTCACATAAGTGGATCATACCTAAACTTGCACATTCATGTATATTGAAGGTATTTTACTTGAGTTTCCATTATAATTGGTTCTTTCTCTCTCCTCTAACTAGTAGATAGTGATTACACCACTCTAGATTAGGTTGGGTTAAGTCCTCATTGATTAACACAAGTCAACTCATCACTATCATGTGATTAGGGTTTGATTAAAACAAGGTATTACTCAATTGAACCTTTCAGGGGCATTTTGGTAATTTACCCATTGACCATCATCATAGGTCAATTCATTAGCCACTTAGTCCCTTAACATCTTAGGTTACCATTAGGGTTTAGATTAGATCATCATTGAACCATTTACACCTTCAAGTGATTAAGTATAATCAACCTTGAAGGTCTCCAATTGGTTTAAGGTTTAACCTTCAACCTTCAACCCATTTGATTCTTAAATGACCTTGAACTTGTTTAATCTCAAATGACTTTGAATCCATTTGAACCTTAAATTAGTGTGGACCCACTTAATCTTAAACGGTTGTGGACCCATTTAAGTCCAAACGAGTGTGGACCCGTTTGAGCCTAAACGAGTGTGAACCCGTTTGAGCTTAAACGGGTGTGAACCCGTTTGGACTCAAACGAGTGTGAACTCGTTTGGACTCAAACGAGTGTGGAATCATTTGGACTCAAACGAGTGTGAACTCATTTGGGCTTAAACGGGTTGAACTCGTTTGGTCTAAAACGATTGTGGGTCTACTTGGGTTCAAACCGCATGAACATAAAAGGTGACACAAAGTTTATACTTGAATAGGATTTCTTATGTTGAAGCTTTCAATTGGCCCAAGCCATGTTAACCATATACAAATTGAGTCAATTAGGATGAGCCTCAATCAACTGGACACCAAATTGACCCTCAATTGAAAGCCAATTAGGGTTAAATCTAACTCAATTAGGGTTTCCAATCGACTAATCCTCAATGTTCAACAATATGATTCAAATCAGAGTTGAACCTATCAATTGACATCCAATTGGGCCCAAACTTGGCTCAAACGGTCTTGAGGTCGTTTGGATGACCTCCAAACGGTCTTGAGACCGTTTGCCCAAAGTTTGACCAAAAACCAAAATGATTTGATAAGGGTTGAGCCCTAATTAAATTAAAAATCAGCACTTTTCATCAATTTATCAACATCTTGTAATTGGACCCTCAAACCATCAAATTTATTTAACCCTAGACCTCCAAACGATCTTGGGGTGTCACTAAAAGAGTGTGAGATCGTTTGGATGAACCCCCAAACGGGTTGGAACCCGTTTGGGTCCTTCAACCCAAAACTCAACAAGATCTATATTGAAATCAGCAACTTTCACCCGATTAGGGTTAGGTTATTGAAGTGTCCTCAACTCTTAATTGGTTAGGAATTAGATTACAATTCTTTGTAGGAATGAAATTCAATAAATAATGAACAGACCCTCAAACGGTCGTACCTTGTTCAACCCTATGAAACGACCTTTGATCCAAACGATCTTGCAGGATCGTTTGAGATCAAACGGGTTGAACCCGTTTGACCTTAAACGAGTTGCACCCGTTTGGACCAAAAGGATTCAAGGTCGTTTCATAAAGTGACCTAGGAATCCACGCCCATCATCCTCAACCTATGTTCAGGTCGGTTCCTCCACCGTTTTGCTTGCAAAAGAGCAAGGAAGAAGGGAGGTAGAAGAAGAACTAATCATAGAAAACAAGAACAAAGATATGCATAACAAAGCTAAGAGTTAGAGTTATTAAACCCACCTCAAACGTGGTTCCTAGAGCTTCCAAGCTTCCAAGCTTGAAGCCTTTAATGGAGTCTTGAGCTCCACAGGTCGGCCAAGGTCAATTCTTCAAGAAAAAGATGGGGATGGTCGGCTAGAACAAGGAACCTAAGTAAGAAAACTAGCAATTCAACCTTGTAATACGATTTCCTCCATGAATCCAAGCTAGAAGGTGGTGTTCTCTTACCTAGAATAGGTTGGTCGTCCCCTTGAGCTCCTGAGCTTTGCTTTGGCCGGTTGAGAAAGATAAGAAGTGAGGAAGTGAAGGAAAACATTTGCTTGGTTTGGAAAGAAAGGTGCTTATATAGCTTAGGCTATTTACACCATAAAGACCTCTAGAACTTTGCAATTCTCATCCAAGTCCTTTCTTATTTAAGGGAACGTCCAATCTCATCTAAACTTATGCAAAGCTCATGAAATCTCAAGATCTAGGGGTAAGGAAAGCCAACTTTCAACTAGGGTACATACATGAAAGGTTTCCTTACTCAAACTTAGTGAATTTTATGTAGAAAGGCCATTTTCTTATCTGATTATTCATTGATGTGTCCCTTTCACCATTTATACTCTAAATGATGACAAGAGTCATAAAAGATGTTCTATATGGTGTATTTTACAAGTTGCACCCCTCAAATTGGGTAAACTGCATTTTACTCCAAATTAGGGTTTTAAGCATAAGGATTATTCCACAAGCTGCATCTAGATGCCCAGCTTGGGAAATCCATCATGTCTCATCATATTCACTCATATGATGTCTCATTATCAAAAGAACATCTTAACATGTGCAATTGCAAGTTAACCCCTTAACTGGGTAATTTGCACATAAGCCCCTACATTACCAAAATAATACTACAACTTTGTTTAAAAAGGACAAAATTGAAAGTATATGTTCCTGAGGAACTTAATTACATGTCAAAAGATAATCACCAGGGTTTAATTACATATTTAGGCAAAACACCTAGGGTTAGTTTATAACCCAGGTCAGGGAAGTTACAAATTATCCACCCCTTACAAGGATTTCGTCCTCAAAATCAACAAAACATATTAGGAGAAAAGAGCAGGGTATTTCCTTCTCATCTCATCCTTTAGTTCCCAAGTGGCTTCTTAAACACCACGGTGGTTCCAAAGGACTTTCACAAGGCTTATATCTTTCTTCTTTAACTTTTTAGTTCTGCTATCAAGGATTGACACTGGCCCTTCCTCGTAAGATATGTCATCATTCAATTCTACCTCCATAGGTTGTAGAACTGACTCAGTGTCGGGGTGACATTTCCTCAGCATAAAAATGTGAAACACAGGGTGTAACCTATGCAACTGTGGTGGTAACTCTAGTCTATAGGCTACCTTTCCAACCCGTTCAATGATTGGATAAGGTCCCATAAATCTAGGTGCTAACTTTCCTTTCCTTCCAAAGCGAAGGACTCCTTTCCAAGGCGAGACCTTAAGGTACACTCTGTCTCCAACCTGGAACTCTAACGGTCTACGGCGCTTATCAGCATACGACTTCTGTCTATCCTATGTAGTCTTAAGCTGTTGTTGTATAACTTTGATCTTCTCTGTAGTTTGCTGCACAAGATCAGGACCTAACAACTGATGTTCACCAGTCTCATACCAACACAAAGGGGATCTACAATGTCTACCATACAAGGCTTCATAAGGGGCCATATCAATACTATGCTGATAGCTATTGTTATAGGCAAACTCTATCAAGCTTAGGTGTAGATCCCAACTTCTGGTAAACTGGAGAACACATGCTCTCAACAGGTCTTCCAAGGTTTGTATGGTTCTTTCCGACTGTCCATCAGTCTGTGGATGAAAAGCCGTACTAAACCTTAGTTTGGTGCCTAAGGCTCTGTGTAGCTACTCCCAAAAGCAACTTGTAAACTGGGGACCTCTGTCAGAAACTATGGTGACAGGAAATCCGTGCAAACACACTATCTCTTAAACATACAACTGTGATAACCTTTCAGTAGAAAAGGTTGTTTTGACAGGTAAGAAATGTGTTGTCTTAGTCAATCTATCAACAACTACCCAAATGGAATCATGTCCTTTGCTTGTCCTGGGTAGGCCAACAACAAAGTCCATGGTCACATGGTCCCATTTCCACTGTGGTATCGGTAAAGGTTGCATTGTTCCTGCAGGCTTTTGGTGTTCAGCTTTAACTTGTTGACACACAAGACACCTCATCACAAACTCTGCAACATCCTTCTTCATTCCAGGCCACCAATACCAATCTTTCAAATTTTGATACATTTTGGTGCTCCCTGGATGCATAGCATACATCGAAGAATGAGCTTCTTCCAGAACTAACTTCCTCAAGTTATCCATATCCGGCACTATCATCCTCCCATGATAACATGCTACATGATCATCTGAGTCATAGAAACCATCTCGCTTCTCATTTCCATACTCTGATCTAATCTGCTGAACTACAGCATCAACCTGTTGTGCCTCCTTAATCTGCTCTCTTAGGGTAGGTTTAATATGCATCTCAACCAACAACCCAGCTAACAATGACACCTTCAACTGTACATTGTCTTTCCTTAAAGAGACAAGCATATCTCTCTTAGAGCATACTAAAGAGTTTAGATGTGCTCTATCCATGGTTGATGTTGCTGATTTCCTACTCAAGGCATCTGCAACCACATTGGCTTTTCCTGGATGGTAATCAATTGTACAATCGTAGTCCTTGATTAACTCCATCCAGCGACGTTGCCTCATGTTAAGCTCATGCTGAGAGAAGATATACTTAAGATTTTTGTGATCTGTGAAAATCTGGAATGTCTCTCCGTAGAGATAATGTCTCCAGATCTTCAGGGCATGAACCACAACAGCTAACTCCAGATCGTGTGTCGGATAATTCTCTTCGTGTTTCTTAAGTTGTTGTGAAGCAAAAGAAATCACTTGCTTATCCTGCATCAACACGCATCCGAGTCCATTCTTGGAGGCATCACAGAAAACTATGTATCCTTTTCCTTGCTTAGGTAACACAAGCACAGGTGCACTTGTCAACCTCTCCTTCAATAGCTGAAAAGACTGTTGACACTTATCACTCCAGGTAAAAGGAACATCTTTCCGGGTTAACTTGGTTAAGGGTAAGGCTATAGAACTGAAATTCTTAATAAACCTTCGATAATAACCAGCTAATCCCAAGAAACTTCGAATCTCCGTTGGTGTCTTCGGTTGTTCCCACTGTAGAACAGATTCTACCTTTGTAGGGTCAACACGAATACCCGAGGTAGATATCACATGTCCAAGAAAAGATACTTTCGGCAACCAGAACTCACACTTGCTAAACTTAGCATATAGATTATGTTTTCTTAGCAGAGTTAGAGCCTGTTGGAGATGTTGTTCATGCTGCTGAGCATCCTTACTATAAACCAGAATGTCATCTATGAAGATGACAACACACTGATCAAGGAAAGGTCGAAAAACTCTATTCATGAGTTCCATGAATGCAGCCGGTGCATTGGTTAGTCCAAACGACATAACCGTGAACTCATAGTGACCATATCGTGTCCTAAAGGCAGACTTGGATATGTCACTATCCTTAATACGGAGTTGATGATATCCAGACCTCAAGTCTATCTTTGAGAAGACTGTTGCACCACGCAACTGGTCAAAAAGATCATCAATCCTCGGCAACGGGTACTTATTCTTTATTGTTACTTTATTGAGTTGTCTATAATCAACGCACAACCGCATTGACCCATCTTTCTTTTTAACAAACAAAACCGGAGCACCCCATGGTGAAGTGCTTGGTCGGATAAAACCTTTCTCAAGCAACTCTTGAAGTTGTTTCTTGAGTTCTGCCATCTCAGCAGGTGCCATCCTATACGGTGTCTAGGCTATAGGTTTTGTATCCGGGATCAAATTGATTTCAAAATCAATTTCCTGAGGCGGTGGTATACCTGGAAGTTCTTCAGGAAACACGTCCTTGAATTCCCTGACTATAGGCACTTCAGCAGGGTTGGGACCTTTTTTGGTAACATCTACTACATGTGCCAGGAATGCATAACATCCTTGGCTCATCAGCTTGTTAGCAACCATAGCTGATACAAGACAGGTGGGCAGAATCTTTCTCTCTGCTTGAAAGATCCATGTGTTGCTATCATCAGCAAACACAGCCTGTTTGGATTCACAATCCAAGACAACTCGATACCTTCCTAAGGTATCCATCCCGAGGATTATATCAAATCCTTGCATATCAAGTGGTATAAGGTCCACTTGAATGCGATGATCAGAAAAGAAGAGGATGCAGGGAGAGCATACCTCCTGCAAAACGGCAGACCCACTCAACGAAGTCTCCAAAAACAAGCTATCTGCCCTATGACTAATTGTCATATTGTAGTTACGAATCACTCTCCGAGTGACAAAGGAGTGCGTAGCACCCGGGTCAATCAGAACAGATACAACACAATATTTAGACATATCAGAATATAAAAGTTCCATCTGACCTGCCACTACCCGTGGATTGACCACTGCATCTGGTGGGTTCATAGCATAGAACCTCGCTGTCGCCTGGTGTTGAGGTGGTGCTGATGATCAAGCTTGAGACGCTTGTCCACGTCCTCGAACTGCTCCTTGAGATTGCCTTCTATGTGATCCCTGTTGACTCTGTCTCGGAGGCTGTGTCACACTGACAGGCCTAGATCGGCAGCCTTTCATCAAATGTCCCAACTTCCCACAGTTGTAACAGCTCTTCTCTAGTTGTTGTGGTCTGGATGGTCCTGTAACTGACATTGATGCTGAACTATGAGTCTCTTGTAGTGGTAGGCATCGTCCCCTGCCTCTACTCGGTGTCCACTGTGTCTGAGCACTAGTTCTGGGTGGTGGAGGTGTAGGTGCAGAGAATCTAGGCTTATTAAAGTCTCTAGATGAAGAACCCTGGAACCGCGGATATCTTTTATGGGTTTGTCTCTTCTCGACTACGGATTTCTCTATCCTTCGGACTGACTCAACGAAGGTAGCAAACCTCTCCCGATTCTCTAAGGTAGACACGGGAGTAGTCAAGTCGGCGTTTAAACCCTTCTCGAACCTTCTGATTCTTTCTTCTTCTGTGGCAGCCATGTGCGGACAAAACCGCAATAACTCCATGAACTTAGCTTCATACTCGCTAATGTTCATCATGCCTTGCCTCAATCTCTCAAACTGAGAAATCTTCTCATCTAGGAAGGTCTTTGGAAAATATCTATTGATAAATTCCCGACGAAAATCTTCCCACGAGATCTCCACTCCAGGCCTCTTCTGCTCTTCCATGGTCCACCAGTGACCAACACTTCCCTTGAGAAGATAGACAGCATGTCTAACCTTCTGAGCTTCTGGGATGTTGAGGATTCTAAAAGCTTTCTCCAACTCGGTTAACCACAGATCGGCATCTGTAGGATCAGCTGTTCCAAAGTATTCGGTTGCTCCGACACGACGAAGTCGCTCGAACGTCTTACCGATACCTTATCCTTCAGGCTGGGCAGGTGCCCTAGGTGCAGGCATGGGCATCCTGTCGGTGATGTGTGTCATAGCAGTCATAAACTGCCCGAACATAGTTTGAACAGCTAGGTTTCCCATGTCAGCTGGGTCAAACTGAGGTGGTTCTCTGGGTGGCTCAGGTACAGGTTGTTCTATCTCCGGGTTCCTTGCACCTCCTTGGGGTGCAGCAACACTACTTTCTGCCACGTACTCCTCGTGTTGTTCAGACATCCTTAATTATCTTCTTCTCCTGAGGAGCAGAAGACTCTATTAGATATGAAAGAAATACTAAGGATAGACTCGACATCCTAAGTCCTATGTCTCTATAGACTCAGCGAACCTAGAGCTCTGATACCACTAATTGTGGGCTCTGATCTCCAAAACCACGATATAAATTTAGCGGAAGCGATTCGATTAACAGCGGAAGACAAAAATCACGGGAAATTAAAACTTTTCGAGATAAGAGCTTGAATCTATAAAAAACTTCTTTCACAAAAGGAGACAAACTGTTTACATCTCAGATAATTACTTCTTATACAACATGATACAAAATCTCAAGAACTCAAAACCAAAATCTCATACCAAAAGACTCCAAGGACCTGAGAGTACAGAGAACACATAGGACTGACTATCTAACTATAAAACTCAGCAGTCTGAATCTCCACCTGAGATTTACTGCTGCTCCTGATACTGCTGCTGCTGGTATTGGTCACCTGAGGATTGATTCCTTCGCCCTCGACGACTACCTAAAAAGTTGAAATCTACGGGGTGAGACAATTTTAAATAATTGTCCCAGCGAGAGTTATAACTCTTCGCCAGAAGCTTTATTATAGCAACCAAGAATAACATAGGCAATAAAAGCTTTAAGGTAATCAACAACAGATTGTTATCAATTAGAATAACAACATTTAAGGAATATGAAGAACATGTAAACTAAGTAATGTATCTTCAACCAATGTATCTCGTAGTTCAACCTAAGCAGATATGCTACGCGGTTGATTATGTTTTACAAACATCATTATGCCCTGCGGAGATGAGGTATACCGCTCATACTCCAACCGATCACTATTAAGTCGCATCGATATCATACATAGGTCATCAAAAGAGCCGGATTCTTATGACCTCATCTTCCTCAGTCAGTAAGAGGATCAACATGCAGGACATCTAGTGTCTCTACTACTATAGCTTACTAGGGTATTCTGGTACTTCACTATTAGAGTCACAGTGGCATTCTGTACTCTCTTCGCTACCGAAAGATTTCTTGTTTATCTCTCATCGATGCGGTATAAAAGATTTCCTCGGGAGATTAGTGTTACATCACCCCGACATAAAACATAGTGAAGGATTGATAGATTAAGATACATCTACATCAATTCCTACACTAGGATGTAAGGAAATTCACATCCATATTACCCCACATATTCAAAAGTATGTGCTCCAGGAATCCCCTTAGGAAAACCTGTTTCACCATCATTTAACTCCTGACAATGATGGATCTATGATCAGGGCTCTACATGATATGATTATACTTGATTAGTTAGGTACATTTCAGTATTCTTTTATCATCATACATGTTTTCAAACATTAATCATTAGCATAGAAGCTATGAAGGAAGAAATACTAAATGTAACAAGCATAACTCTCATCAATTATCATTTCTCAATACTCTCATCACAAGTCATCTCTTAAAGCATGACCTTGATGGTATTCATGGCTCTCACAGCCTATCAATCTCATAAGATGCTATTAACAAGGCATCAGGATATATCACTATTCATAAAGCTAACAACATGCTTTCGATGAATATAGTATCATTATCCATACCTGGATATGATCATTCTCATAAATGAACCTGCATGGTTAAATCAACTGATAATAGTAAATAACTCATTTAAAGAAGTTGTATCTCCCTACTCATACAAGAGCTAGGTTTCCCTGGTTTTCATCAATTAGGGTTTACTATTCACATTACATGTCATCACCCTAGAATTAGGGTTTACTATTCACCTCATGGTGAAATGATCTCATAACATCCTCATGTATGAGAAACATCATCATTAAAGACCTCAGATAAGATTAAGATTCATCAATTATCATAATTAGGGTTTCCATGATCTCACATAAGTGGATCATACCTAAACTTGCACATTCATGTATATTGAAGGTATTTTACTTGAGTTTCCATTATAATTGGTACTTTCTCTCTCCTCTAACTAGTAGATAGTGATTACACCACTTTAGATTAGGTTGGGTTAAGTCCTCATTGATTAACACAAGTCAAGTCATCACTATCATGTGATTAGGGTTTGATTAAAACAAGGTATTACTCAATTGAACCTTTCAGGGGCATTTTGGTAATTTACCCATTGACCATCATCATAGGTCAATTCATTAGCCACTTAGTCCCTTAACATCTTAGGTTACCATTAGGGTTTAGATTAGATCATCATTGAACCATTTACACCTTCAAGTGATTAAGTATAATCAACCTTGAAGGTCTCCAATTGGTTTAAGGTTTAACCTTCAACCTTCAACCCATTTGATTCTTAAACGACCTTGAACTTGTTTAATCTCAAATGACTTTGAATCCATTTGAACCTTAAACGAGTGTGGACCCACTTAATCTTAAATGGTTGTGGACCCATTTAAGTCCAAACGAGTGTGGACCCGTTTGAGCCTAAACGAGTGTGAACCCGTTTGAGCTTAAACGGGTGTGAACCCGTTTGGACTCAAACGAGTGTGAACTCATTTGGACTCAAACGAGTGTGGACTCGTTTGGACTCAAATGAGTGTGAACTCGTTTGGGCTTTATTGGGTGTGAACTCGTTTGGTCTAAAACGATTGTTCAAACCGCATGAACATAAACGGTGACACAAAGTTTATACTTGAATAGGATTTCTTATGTTGAAGCTTTCAATTGGCCCAAGCCATGTTAACCATATACAAATTGAGTCAATTAGAATGAGCCTCAATCAACTGGACACCAAATTGACCCTCAATTGAAAGCCAATTAGGGTTAAATCTAACTCAATTAGGGTTTCCAATCGGCTAATCCTCAATGTTCAACAATATGATTCAAATCAGAGTTGAACCTATCAATTGACCTCCAATTGGGCCCAAACTTGGCTCAAACGGTCTTGAGGTCGTTTGGATGACCTCCAAACGGTCTTGAGACCGTTTGCCCAAAGTTTGACCAAAAACCAAAATGATTTGATAAGGGTTGAGCCCTAATTAAATTAAAAATCAACACTTTTCATCAATTTATCAACATCTTGTAATTGGACCCTCAAACCATCAAATTTCTTTAACCATAGACCTCCAAACGATCTTGGGGTGTCACTAAACGAGTGCGAGATCGTTTGGATGAACCCCCAAATGGGTTGGAACCCGTTTGGGTCCTTCAACCCAAAACTCAACAAGATCTATATTGAAATCAGCAACTTTCACCCGATTAGGGTTAGGTTATTGAAGTGTCCTCAACTCTTAATTGGTTAGGAATTAGATTACAATTCTTTGTAGGAATGAAATTAAATACATAATGAACAGACCCTTAAACGGTCGTACCTTGTTCAACCCTATGAAACGATCTTGGGGTCGTTTTGATCCAAACGATCTTGCAGGATCGTTTGAGATCAAACGGGTTGAACCCGTTTGACCTTAAACGAGTTGCACCCGTTTGGACCAAAAGGATTCAAGGTCGTTTCATAAAGTGACCTAGGAATCCACGCCCATCATCCTCAACCTATGTTCAAGTCGGTTCCTCCACCGTTTTGCTTGCAAAAGAGCAAGGAAGAAGGGAGGTGGAAGAAGAACTAATCATAGAAAACAAGAACAAAGATATGCATAACAAAGCTAAGAGTTAGAGTTATAAAACCCGCCTCAAACGTGGTTCCTAGAGCTTCCAAGCTTCCAAGCTTCAAGCCTTTAATGGTGTCTTGAGCTCCACAGGTCGGCCAAGGTCAATTCTTCAAGAAAAAGATGGGGATGGTCAGCTAGAACAAGGAACCTAAGTAAGAAAACTAGCAATTCAACCTTGTAATACGATTTCCTCCATGAATCCAAGCTAGAAGGTGGTGTTCTCTTACCTAGAACAGGTTGGTCGTCCCCTTGAGCTCCTGAGCTTTGCTTTGGCCGGTTGAGAAAGATAAGAAGTGAGGAAGTGAAGGAAAACGTTTGCTTGGTTTGGAAAGAAAGGTGCTTATATAGCTTAGGCTATTTACACCATAAAGACCTCTAGAACTTTGAAATTCTCATCCAAGTCCTTTCTTATTTAAGGGAACGTCCAATCTCATCTAAACTTATGCAAATCTCATGAAATCTCAAGATCTAGGGGTAAGGAAAGCCAACTTTCAACTAGGGTACATACATGAAAGGTTTCCTTACTCAAACTTAGTGAATTTTATGTACAAAGGTCATTTTTCTTATCTGATTATTCATTGATGTGTCCCTTTCACCATTTCTACTCTAAATGATGACAAGAGTCATAAAAGATGTTCTAGATGGTGTATTTTACAAGTTGCACCCCTCAAATTGGGTAAACTGCATTTTACTCCAAATTAGGGTTTTTAAGCATAAGGATTATTCCACAAGCTGCATCTAGATGCCCAGCTTGGGAAATCCATCATGTCTCATCATATTCACTCATATGATGTCTCATTATCAAAAGAACATATTAACATGTGCAATTGCAAGTTAACCCCTTAACTGGGTAATTTGCACATAAGCCCCTGCATTACCAAAATAATACTACAACTTTGTTTAAAAAGGACAAAATTGAAAGTATATGTTCCTGAGTAACTTAATTACATGTCAAAAGATAATCACCAGGGTTTAATTACATATTTAGGCAAAACACCTAGGGTTAGTTTATAACCCAGGTCAGGGACGTTACAGATACCCATAGGTTTCATCATGGATGAGTCTACCAATTGGATGGTCATGGTAGTGGGAAGCATATCCACAAACCCCAATCTCCTACAAAGACTATAAGGCATAATCGAAGCACTAGTGCCTAAGTTTGTAAGGCTTTTTTGTAAGCACTATCACCAAAGTAGCACCCAATCCCAAAAGAACGGGGTCCTTCTATTTTTTTAGGCATTTTTCTTTGAATGATATCTAAGGTGGTCCTAGCAAGTTTTACTGTCTCATACTCTTCTGTGGCATACTTCCTAGTCAAAAGGGTTTTCATGTATTTGGACTAGGAAGGCATGTTAGTAAGAGCATCCAAGAAGGGGATGTACACATGTAACTTTTTCATGGCTTCTCTAAATTTCATGAAATGAGTATCAAGCTTAGTTTGCTTTAGGTGGGCCTAGTATGGTGTATGAGGCTTGCAAACAAGGATTTTAGACTCATCAACCTTTACTTTTGGATATATAGGGACAATAATGGTAGAGTCTTGCGGAGGTTGGGTTTCAATGACCACAATGTCCTTAAAATCTAAGGGTACAACAAGGGGTTTCTCTATAGGAGGGGGAGGGGCATGTGCCTTCCCCAAATGGGTAGAGACGACCTTAACTTGTTTACGGTGTTTGAAATTGTTTTTTAGTTGACTGACAAAAGTGTCGACATGAGGTTTTTGTTGAGAAAAGAATTAGGTCAATCGAGCATCAATTGCCTTTTGGTTAGCCTGCTGGGAAACAAATATTTTATTCCTAGAAAGGATGCATTCTTCTAGAGCAACTATCTGCTCACTATCATAAAGAGGAGTGGGGGAATTTTGCTAAGGATGAGGTGGTGGTTGGTTTAAAATTTGATATTTTTTCCCTTGATAGGGACAATATTTCTAGAAATTACCCCTGTAATTTCCTTGATTCCCAAAATTCCTCTGATTGTTGTTGTATTGAAAGCTTGGTGGTGGACAGTTGTTGGGTTGAGGATGAGGGGGTCTTTGTTGGATAGAAAGTTGGGAAGCATTTTCATCACCCGATGGGTTTCTATATTGGAATCCATGGTGGTTTCTGGTTTGGTTTGGGTTGAAATAAGATTGCCCCAATATGCTATAAATGGAGCTGAGGTCCTCCATTTGTTGTCAAACTTGTGGCTGCATGGGGACATTGTAAAGACATTGACATTGTACGGTAGAGTGATCATACCCTTAGAAAATTCCATAGAGGGAGTCTACTATCTTTACTTATTGAGGTTGCTCTCTCCTCTTGTAGGCACTAAAAGAAGAATCTAGACGATCCTATTTTAAGGCGATAAGCTTAAGGCTTTCAACAGTATTTTTTATGTCAAGATTCTCCTCAGCCTTAGCTACCTTGAGGACCCCACTAATTCCCCATCATGCTTGGGTTCCAGAAGCTCATTGAACATCCTCCCATCCACTATCTAGTCTTTAAAACATGAAATTCCCTCCAAATGAAGAATCAAGGAAGACCTTTGTGTCATTGTCAACACCACGGTAGAATATTTTGATGATCTCGAATTGGGTAATATCATGCTGAGGGCAACATCAAAGGAGGTTCTTAAACCTTGCCCAAGCTTCTCCTCGTGCTTCATCTGGGACGATAGAAAAAAGAAGGATATGTCCCCTAATTTTATAAGTAAGGGAAGGAGGGTAATATTTTTCCTAAAAATTTAGATTACTGTGCCTCTGAGGTGGTGACACGTTCTCCACCCTCCATGGTATTATACCAACTACTGGCTTGGCAAGAAAGAGGACATTAAGAGAATAATCATCTAAGATCAAGAAGTAAACTACAAGTAATAAAAGGAGACGATTCAAATAAGTGATCAAAGAAATGAGGTTGAATCAAAGGGAAAAAATTGAGGCTATGGGTTTTACCACCATATCCGATGTGAAACATGATTGATGGGATTCATAGGATAAAATAAGATTGAGGAGGGCATGTAAAACATTCACAAATGCAATAAAAGACAAACTCCATGTGAACCCATTGGACTTGGCATTCACAAATCCTAGCCCGATCATCCCAATAATAATCCTTTCGATGTCTCATCTAGATCCTTATGCATTTGGATGGTTGTTTTGAGCCTTGGGTTCTGTAATCACATCCCCCAAGAATAACATTCGACAGAATTGAGTGATCAAGTCATTAAACCAGGTGATTATCCAAACCAAATACCATCTAATAAATGAAATCATATAAGAAATCGATCTTTGTAACAACATGGCTACCGGGCTACTCCCCACACCTCGAAATGAGAAACTACTCACAATCCATAATAGTTAAAAGGAGAACAAAGGAAGAAAGGAAGCAAGCCATATACTAGAGGAAGAAGAATCCCAAAAGGGATCTTAGCTAGTGACAACTAAATGACTATCCTCCTTAATTCCTTATTATCAAAGAAGACTAAGAAAAATAGAATAAGAATTGGAGATCTTGAGAACAAAACTAACTTTATTCAAGAACTAAAGAATACACATGTAAGAATGAAATAACAAGTGCTCGAAGTAAATTTTCATTTAAAAAAAAGTTTGATACCCTTTCTTGTGGAGTCCCTCATACTTTTATAGAGGAGGGGAGAAAACTTTGAAAGGAGGAGAAGAAAAGGAGTGATGACTGCTGACGTGTTTAACCCACATGTTGCCAATTGTCCAATTCACAACCCGAACTGATCGGTTGGGATTGAAGGGGAATGGGCATTTGGGAAACAAGTTCAAAACCCTAAAATTAGGGTGGCAACACTTTGGAATGAGCCTTAGCCTCAAAGTAATCTTAAATCAGCTGTCTGGAGCATGAGATGGTCGGTTGCTGTCTAACTTAAGGGAGAAACCCTAATGTGAAGTGGCAATACTTTTGACCAAGTTTGTGTGATCTGAAATGGTCATTTGAAGGCATGAAACACCTAGTTGGGCTCTGAGATGAGAGGCCATGAGAAGAGAGGTAGAAATCCCTAAAGCACAGTGCCTGCTCATGGTTTGACTCTGACTTGATCTTTAAGAAATTGAAGAAGGCCGTTTGATCATTGTGAAGCATCCAATTGGGAGATCGAGCTGAGCATCTTGGACAATTGGAAAATATTTGAAGCTCTGGAGTGTGACATTATTGAATGCATGACATGACCGTTTTACTACACGAACTGATCGGTTCATATGCTAGGATGGTCAATATCTTGTCATGAGGTAAAAATCTGCAAAGTGTAAAAGAAAGAGATAAGAAATTGCATTATTGGTTGAAAAGTTAGGTAAGTTGCAATTAATCTAGAAAATTAGCAAAAAAGGAGATAAATTTTAACAAAAAGAATAAGAAAGATATATTAAAAATGAGATGAATATACATTCATCAAAAACCTAGAGTAGGTTTTATATCAACTGAGGTCGAATAACATGAAAAAAATGGGATGTATTGGTTATAGATATGGGGGCCTAATGAATATATAAAGTAGGGACAAACTCTTTGAAAGAGTGATATGAAGACAATGGGAGACAAATTTCAACAAGAGGAAGACCATAGAGAGAAAGGTCGAGGATAGAATATTGTCGCATTGTGATGTCATAAGCAAGAAATATGCGAGTAAGGAAGAAAGTATGGGGCATCAGATGTGCCCCTATACAAAAAGAGAGTATTTGTGGATGGACCCCAAGATCAATGGTCGATAAGATATCATCATTGTCATATAAGCCTCAATCTCAACCATTTGGGGTCAGCTACATGGTTCCTTCTTTTCGAATCAGATCTATTACATGTAATACTCTAATCAAGATGTAAAGATTGAATCTCTCTTTATAATCTCTTCCCAGGTTAATTTGTGTCTTCCACTTCTTCTTTTAGTTTTGCATGACTCAATAACCTTACTTTAAATAGGTGTATTTGTCGGTCTATGCTACACATGTCTATACCATCTTAGACGAACTTCACACAACTTATCCTCGATGCTTACCACCCCCACTCTATTTCTGATATAGTCATTCTTCAAATGATCTTTTGTCATCTTCCTACACATCTGTCTCAACACACACATTTCAACCACATTCATCTTGTTGAGACCTTGTTTCTTCATTACCCAACATTCACTCCCATATAACATGACTGGATGTATGTCTGTTTTATAAAACTTGCTTTTTAATCTAAAAGAGATCTTATGGTCACATACTACTCAAATTGCACTCCTCCACTTCAACCTTTAGTTAATGAATCACATTGATTTAAATAACAATTCAAATATTTAGCTTATGTACTTCCTTTCTTGTTTTAGTTTTATAACTAGATAATGTTTGAATTAGGTAAAACTTGACACCTAGACTACTTAGGATGTGTAGGTTATAACTTTGTCATTAATTTCCAATTTTGAGATTAGTTATTAAGCTTTTTAATAAATTTATATTTAATGACACGTTACCATATTCATTTTTCAAACTAGTGTCTTTTTCTAAATTTTTTTACCATGCATGATTTGGAATTATCTCTTCACTACAAGATTTCTTTATTACTCTTTTTTCAACCATTTTCATTATTTTAATAAACTTTTATTTTTAGGTTATCAAATTATATTATAATTCAATTAAGCATAAACAATTTCTATTTTATTCCATGTATGCACATTTGAGTACTTTTCATCAATAATACTAATTTGGATATGGCTTTTATCATTTTAGGCATTGTTAGATTTGTTGGCCTAGAGGTTATACATTGTCCATAATTTGATAATGAATTCACCATTCCATTCATATGTATATAATATGTGTATTCAAGATTCATCTCAGGTGATAGGTACATGAAAAGGATCAAATTACACAAGCCCTAGCTTGTCACAATTCAAGTCAAATGCAATGCAAGTGTGCTAATAAGGAAATCCCTTCAAACGACCTTAGAAGAATTTTATAATCACTTATATTCATGAAATGACTTGTAACTAAGATGAGAAAAATATGTGGGACACTTAGTACAAAGTTTTAATAACTTTTTAATCAAATTAAAAAATCGATCACAGGTGGTTGATCGGTCGAGTTTCAATCTCGACCGATCCATGGATCAATTTTATGATAGTGTGCATCGGTCGAGTTGTGCATTCACAGAACTCGACTGAATGGCTTACTGATCAAATGTGATTTTAAATGATCAGTCAAGTTTACCAGGACAAACTCGACTGATAGTTTGAAAATTGGGTTTGTCTTTTAGCTGATCGATCGAGTTACCTTTATTGAATCTCGACCAAATGTACTGTACGAAAGTTGTAGAAAAAGTGATTCTAACCGTTGGTGACTTGTTTGGACGAAAATAGATCCATTAACTTGAGCAAAAATGACTATATTTCGTCCCTAAGTGTTCCCCAACTCAAGGGAGCACCCCCATCTATAAATAGGACCACTTGGAGTTCATTCCAAGGTTGCTCATTCACTACATACAAGATCCTTGCTATAGTTGAGTGTGCTACTACTCCTTGAGCCCCTTTCTCTCTCTAGTTTACACATCATTTTGTGATTTGTGAGTGAGTTAGGATTATTATAAGAGAGCTCCACCTTTGTGAATGTAAAACTCTCAATCTTCCACTACTTCCCTATCCCCTTCTCTCATGAAGAAAAATTGAAGCAAGCTCCATCAAGTGAAGAAGGAGTTGTAGCTGGTCCTCTTCAAGGTTGATGAAGAGGTGGTGATCTTCTCCAAGTGAAGGAGAAGGCAAATGCTGAAGATCCAAGAGCATAAGCAAAGTCCTTCAAGGAGGAAGACTTGAGCTTGAGTGGGTAAGACCTAGGTGAAGGTTGAAGACTCAAGCTAAGTGGGTAAGTTCCTTATTAAGGTGGATATCTCCTAGTGGTTGGATGGGTAAGTCCTTTGGTAGTCTATTGCTGTAAATCTCTGTGGTGATATAATAGAGAAAAACACTTACAAAGTCCTAGAGGTTGACCTCTCTAGGTAGTGGACTGACTCACTTCTAGTTTGAAGTGTGGAACCACTCTACATTCCTTTGTCAAGTGCTTGCTATCAATCTGTCTCATCCTTGCTATGCTTGTTAGATAGGACTTCAAATTGCAATTAATATTTTGCTCCTAATTAATATAATTTGAAGGTCTAATCTGTTTTGTGAGAAATTTTGTAGCTCTATTCACCCCCTCTAGAGCCTTAGATCCAACAAGATTCATTAGGTAAATAAATCCTATTAAAAAGGGTTGTGATATGAAAACATATTTATATGCATGTAATAAGACTTATAATGCCATAAATCATTATACGAAACTCCAAATCACATTTTACACTTTATTAGTGCATTTATTAACTTGGATGTATTAAAGTTGTCACATAAATCACTTTGGTTAAACCACTAAAATTCGGTATCATTTGATTGTACAATGGCTTGTTTCCTTCTCGCATGTGTTATTTCCCCAATCAATGTGGTTTCACTATTTTCAACACGTGTGATATCCATGTTTTGATAAATTAGACCTCACTTTCAGCCCAAGTGTCATTTGTGGGTAGGCATCTCAATCGGTAGAACCAAATCCAATCCGACCCACATTTAAACAACATGTATCCCAATCAAAACTAAAAAAAATATACAACTCCGTAAAAATCCGATCTGATCCTCAAATAGACAAAACATAAAAACCTACTTTGAGTACATTGTCCTCAAGTTCGTCATGAATGATGCTGACCCAAAAGTAGAAGCGTCGCCGCTACCCAGTGCTGAATGTGGATCCAAGAACCAGCTTCAGACTATCTTTATTCGATGAGCATGCATGTACCTAGGGAGGTTCTACTAAGATAACATCGCTTCACCACACCCACATCTACTATCACCAACCCATCCATGATGTTGGACACAAGCTTGCCACCCGATGAGGAGAACACGATAAAGATTTACTTGCAACCGTTTATAGACGTCAACACGAAGATCCATTGATAGGTAAAGAGTAAGGTAGCTAGTGGTGGCATGCAGAATACTACGAGTTTACGACCGTCAAAGAGTGGACATCGTGGATGGGGAACAAGGGAGATGTTGGGGAGACATGAGTGGATTGACAGATCAACAGGGATCGACTACATAGCCGAGAGAAGACATGATGTAGGGAAAGCGAATTTTCCTACGGATCAAACGACGACACTGACCCAAAAGTAGAAGTGTCGTCGCTGCCCCAGAGCTGAATGTGGATCTAGGAACCAACTTCAGACTATCTTTATCCGATGAGCATGCATGTACCTAGGGAGGTTCTACCAAGGTAGCACCACTTCACCACACCCACATGTACTGTCACTAACCTAGCCATGATGTTGGATACAAGCATGCCACCTGACGAGGAGAACATGATGAAGATTTACTTGCAACAGTTTACAGACATCAACATGAAGATCCATTGATAGGTAAAGAGTAAGGTAGCTAGCAGTGGCATGCAGATTACTATGAGTCTATGACCGTCAAAGAGTGGACATCGTGGACGGGGAACGATGAAGATGTCAGGGAGACATGAATGGATTAACAGATCAACATGGATCGCCTGCATATCCAGGAGAAGACATGATGTAGGGAAAGCAAATTTTCCTGCAGATCAAATGACGACGCTGACCCAAAAGTAGAATCTTGTCGCTGCCCTAGTGCTGAACGTGGATCCAAGAACCAGCTTCCCACTGTCTTTATCTTATGAGCATGCATGTACCTAGGGAGGTTCTACCAAGGTAGGAGCACTTCACCACACCCACATCTACTGTCACCAACCCGACCATGTTGTTGGACACAAGCATGCCACTCGATGAGGAGAGCACGATGAAGATTTACTTGCAATCATTTACAGATCGATGTCAACATGAAGATCCATTGATAGGTAAAGAGTAAGGTAGCTAGCGTTGGCATGTTGAATACTATGAGTCTACGACCGTCAAAGAGGGGACATCATGGATGAGGAACGATGGGAATGTCGGGGAGACATGAGTGGTTTAACAAATCAACAAGGATTGACTGTACAGCCGGGAGAAGACATGATGCATGGAAAGAGAATTTTCCTATGGATCAAACGATGACGCTGACCCAAAAGTAGAAGCACCTTCTCTACCCCTGTGATGAATGTGGATCCAAGAACCAACTTCTGACTGTCTTTATCCATTGAGCATGCATGTACCTAGGGAGGTTCTACCAAGGTAGCACTGCTTCACCACACCCCCATCTACTGTCACCAACCCGGCCATGAATCTAGACACGAGCATGTCACCCGATGAGGAGAACACGATGAAGATTTACTTGCAACCGTTTACAGACGTCAACACAAAGATCCATTGATAGGTAAAGAGTAAGGTAGCTAGCGGTGGCATGCAGAATACTATGAGTCTACAACCATCAAAGAGTGGACATCATGGATGGGGAACGATGGAGATGTCGGTGAGACATGAGTGGATTAACAGATCAACAATGATCGACTGCACAGCCAGGAGAAGACATGATGCAGGGAAAGATAATTTTCTTGCAGATCAAACGACGACGCTGACCCAAAAGTAGAAGTGCCACCGCTGCCCCAGTGCTGAACGTGGATCCAGGAACCAGCTTTAGATTGTCTTTATCTGATGAGAATGCATGTACCTAGGGAGGCTCTACCAAGGTAGCACCGCTTCACCACATCCACATCTACAATCACTAACCCAGCCATGATGCTGGACATGAGCATGCCACCTGGTGAGGAGAACACGACAAAGATTTACATGCAACTATTTATAGACATCAACACAAAGATCCATTGATAGGTAAAGAGTAAGGTAGCTAGCTGTGGCATGCAAAATACTATGAGTCTACAACCATCAAAGAATGGATATCATGGATGGCGAATGATGGAGATGTTGGGGAGGCATGAGTAGATTAACATATCAACAGGGATCGGTTGCAAAACCAGGAGAAGACATGATGTAGGGAAAGTGAATTTTCCTGCGGGTCAAACGACGAAGCTGACCCAAAGGTAGAAGCGTCGTCGCTGCCCCAATGTTGAACATGGATCTAAGAACCAGCTTCAGACTATCTTTATCCGATGAGCATGCATGTACCTAGGGAGGTTTTACCAAGGTAGCACCACTTCACTACACCCACATCTTATATCACTAACCCGTCCATGATGTTGGACACGAGCATGCCACCCGACGAGGAGAACACGATGAAGATTTACTTGCAACCATTTACAGACGTCAACACGAAGATCCATTGATAGGTAAAGAGTAAGGTAGCTAGCGGTGGCATGCATAATACTATGAGTCTACGACCATCAAAGAGTGGACATCGTGGATGGGGAACAATAGAGATGTTAGGGAGACATTAGTGGATTAACGAATCAACAGGGATCGACTGCACAATAGGGAGAAGACATGATGCAAGGAATGCAATTTTTCCTGCAGATTAAATGACAACGCTGACCCAAAAGTAGAAGCGCTGCTGCTGCCCCAGTGCTGAACGTGGATCTAAGAACCAGCTTCAGACTGTCTTTATTTGATGAGCATGCATGTACCTAGGGAGGTTCTACCAAGGTAGCACTGCTTCACCACACCCACATATACTGTCACCAACCCGACCATGATGTTGGACATGAGCATGCCACCCGACGAGGAGAACACGATGAAAATTTACTTGCAACCATTTATAGACGTCAACACGAAGATCCATTGATATGTAAAGAGTAAGGTAGCTAGAGGTGGCATGCAAAATACTACGAGTCTACGATCTTCAAAGAGTGGACATCATAGATGGGTAATGATGGAGATGTCGAGGAGACTTGAGTGGATTAACGGATCAACAAGGATGGGCTGCATGACCGAGAGAAGACATGATGTAGGGAAAGCGAATTTTCCGGTGGATCAGACGACGACGCTGATCCAAAAGTAGAAGCGCCGCCGCTGCCCCAGTGCTGAACGTGGATCCAGGAAATAGCTTCATACTGTCTTTATCCGATGAGCATGCATGTACCTAGGGAGGTTCTACCAAGGTAGCACCGCTTCACCACACCCACATCTACTATCACCAACCCGACCATGATGTTGGATACGATCATGCCACTCGACGAGGAGAACATGATGAAGATTTACTTGCAACCGTTTACAGACATCAACACGAAGATCCATTGATAGGTAAAGAGTAAGGTAGCTAGCGGTGGCATGTAGAATACTACGAGTCTACAACCGTCAAAGAGTGGACATCGTGGATGGGAAACGATGGAGATGTTGGGGAGACATGAGTGGATAAACTGATAAATAGGGATCGACTGCACAGCTGGGATAAGACATGATGCAGGGAAAGCAAATTTTCCTGCTGATCAAACGACGATGCTGACCCAAAAGTAGAAGCACCACTACTGCCCCAGTGTTGAACGTCGATCCAAGAACCAACTTCAGATTGTCTTTATCTGATGAACATGCATGTACCCAGGGAGGTTCTACCAAGGTAGCACTGCTTTACCACACCCACATCTACTGTCCCCAACCCAGCCATGATGCTGGACATGAGCATGCCACCAGACGAGGAGAACACGACAAAGATTTACTTGCAACTGTTTACAAAAGTAAACATGAAGATCCATTGATATGTAAAGGGTAAGGTAGCTAGCGGTAACATGCAAAATACAACGAGTCTACGACCATCAAAGAGTGGACATCGTGGATGGGGAATGATGGAGATGTCGGGGTGAAATCAGTGAATTAACAGATCAATAGGGATCGGCTACACAGCCGGGTGAAGACATGATGCAGGGAAAGTGAATTTTCCTACGGATCAAACGACGACGCTAACCCAAAAGTAGAAGCACCCCCGTTGCCCTAGTGCTGAACGTGGATCTAGGAACCAGCTTTAGTCTGTCTTTATCCGATGAGCATGCATGTACCTAGGGAGGTTCTACCAAGGTAGCACCGCTTCACCACACCCACATCTAATGTCACCAACCCGACCATGATGCTAGACACGAGCATGCCACCCGATGAGGAGAACACGATGAAGATTTACTTGCAACCGTTTACAAGCGTCAACACGAAGATCCATTGATAGGTAAAGAGTAAGGTAGCTAGCGGTGGCATGCATAATACTACGAGTCTACGACCGTCAAAGAGTAGACATCATGGATGGGGAATGATGGAGATGTCGGGGAGACATGAGTGGATTACTGATCAATAGGGATCGGCTGCATAATAGGGAGAAGACATGATGCATGGAATGCAAATTTTCTAGTGGATCAAACAACAACACTGACCCAAAAGTAGAATCGCCGCCGCTGCCCCAGTGCTGAACGTGGATCTAGGAACCAGATTCAGACTATCTTTATCCGATGAGCATGCATCTACCGAGGGAGGTCCTACCAAGGTAGAACCGCTTCACCACACCCACATCTATTGTCACCAACCCATCCATGATGCTGGACACGAGCATGCCACCTGACGAGGAAAACACAATGAAGATTTATTTGCAACCGTTTACAAACGTCAACATGAAGATCTATTGATAGGTAAAGAGTAAGGTAGCTAGCGGTGGCATGTAGAATACTACGAGTCTACGACCGTCAAAGAGTGGACATCGTGGATGGGGAATGATGGAGATGTCGGGGAGACATGAGTGGATCAACGGATCAACAGGGATCGGCTGCACAGCCAGGAGAAGACATGATGCAGGGAAAGAAAATTTTCCTACGGATCAAACGACGACGCTGACCCAAAAGTAGAAGCGCCGCCACTGCCCCAGTGCTGAACGTGGATCCAGGAACCAACTTTAGACTGTCTTTATCCGATGAGCATGCATGTACCGAGGGAGGTCCTACCAAGGTAGCACCGCTTCACCACACCCACATCTATTGTCACCAACCCGACCATGATGTTGGACACGAGCATGCCACTTGACAAGGAGAACACGACGAAGATTTACTTGCAATTGTTTACAGACGTCAACACGAAGATCCATTGATAGGTAAAGAGTAAGGTAGCTAGCGGTGGCATGCATAATACTATTAGTCTACGACCGTTAAAGAGTGGACATCATGGATGGGGAACGATGGAGATGTCGGGGAGACATGATTGGATTAACAGATCAACAAGGATCGATTGCACACCCGTAGGAAGACATGATGTAGGGAAAGCGAATTTTCCTGCGGATCAAACGACGACGTTGACCCAAAAGTAGAAGCGCCGCCGCTGCCCTAGTGCTGAACGTGGATCTAGGAACCAACTTCAGACTGTCTTTATCTGATGAACATGCATGTACCTAGGGAGGTTCCACCAAGGTAGCACCGCTTCACCACACCCACATCTACTGTCAGCAACCCGACCATGATGATGGACACGAGCATGCCACCTGACAAGGAGAACACGATGAAGATTTACTTGCAACCGTTTACAGACGTCAACACGAAGATCCATTGATAGGTAAAGAGTAAGGTAGCTAGCGGGTGGCATGCAGAATACTACGAGTCTACGACCGTCAAAGAGTGGACATCATGGATGGGGAACGATGGAGATGTCGGGGAGACATGAGTGAATTAACATATCAATAGGGATCGGCTACACAGCCGGGAGAAGACATGATGTAGGGAAAGTGAATTTTCCTACGAATCAAACATGCTTATAAGGGATCCACAGATTTTTTGGTCCTCGCTCCACTCTGCAATAAGGCCCTGTTTGGTAGGATGTATCGGGGTGTACTTTGATGAATCGAAAAAACAACAAATTAAAATCAAGCCTTTTGAGCTGCTGCAAATTCATTTGGTATAGTGTAATATAAGTTCCTTGCTTTTGGTTGTAATTGTTTGGTGAATTAAAGCATCAAAGCAGCAACAAGTGTCTTCGGTCCTGGTAGACGAGAGCAGTATTCTACATTCTGGTCTGCTTTACATGGTGGGCCCATTGACGGGAGCATTGCTTCACGTGGTGGCCCCCATTGACGAAAGAAGTGGCTGTATTCGACCAATATCACAACAAAAATGAGTTGTGGTGAGTTACCTGTGAGTCAGCTGCTGCGGGGTTTTGCACCCGACCGCAGCCTATTATGGCGCAGTACAAATTCCTGGAAAATGGCTGAAAAAGAGGGGTCTAGTGCAGTTGCAAAACGGCCAACTGCACCCAAACTCACCCTACCAAACAAAAATTAAAACCAAAAGTATTACAATTAAACTTAATGATCTGAAACAACACCCTACCAAACAGGCCCTAAACACAAGATCCATGAGAGGGATCCACAACAGCTGCAAAATCCGTAGAAGCCACTACAGTAATTTTTTTTTGACCTAATCCATGAGAGGGATCGAAGCGGATTAGGTCAATTTTTTTTTCTGCCAGGCCTACTTGTCGGTCAAGGATGCCAACGCGGGCAGCACAGTGGGCCGGGCCGCATTATACGTACCATCCTCAGTAGTACCTCTTAACATTGATCTGGCAACCGCACGATGGCCGCTGGCAGATATGAAACCAAACCAGTGTTGCACCACACCACACCCACCTTAAAATGACATGAGGAAGGCGAGCTATTAATATACAGTTATACACTAGATTTCGGTCGGTCGGATACTCTCCGGACCAAAATAAGCCCGTCAATAATGGTTAGGATCTTTTTGTGATGTATTTCTATTTTTTGCGATATCATCTTTTTGTGATTTATAGTTGGGAGGTACACAATGAGGGCATGTTTACAGCCATGGCACAAGGGGGTACCCATTAATTTGAGAGCAAGTCAGGGCGATATCCTGGTAGGGCACGGAAGTCTTTTTCTTGTATTTAACTCGTTTTATATAATATAGTATATAGTATTTGAACCATAGATAGGACACATGCCACCCTTCTGTATGTATACATCCACTGCTGCATGTCTGGTTATCTGAATCTGTCGAATCAAGTTGTAGTTTAAAATCTATTTTTACAAGTTTTATGTTTAATTTTTCTGGATTGGAAAAATGTTGTTCTTGAATTTAGGCATAATGGAAATTCTGCACTTCGTCTCTTCATCAAATATTTTCCAGAAATTTAACTTGTAGACGGCAGATTAAGAAAAATAAATAAAATCCCATACGAGTCAAATTCAACAATAAAATTCGTGAATTTTAAATTCTAGCATTTTAATCCAGGATGGATAAAGTACCAATCGTGCTTTACCTCTTTGTTATAAGAGTTATAGAGTATATTTGTGTACGGTTAATACTTTTTGACTTGCACCTGACGAGGAGGAAGGGTGATTGAAGTATACTCATATTAATTCATAGTAAATCTTGTCGCATCTGTCTGCCTGTTTTTTGTCTGACCATCCCACAAACATTGCACCTTACGGTCAGTAGCCGGAGGAAGTACCAGCTTAGAATGAAGAACCCAAGACCATACACATACGCCCACACGTTTTAAGGACAACAGAAGAAGTCCAAATTAGCGTTCAAATTCAAACGCATCCACCGACCCCTTACGGTCTCACTAACAGGTCAAACTGCAACGCAACAAACAGCCCATTAGCAAGCCTATCGCCGAGTCTGCACGCGAGAATCTCCTTCTAAGTAATGACGATGACTATGGGCTGATCACCAGAGGCCATCCTAGTGTTGTCGTCATAAAAGTTCGGTCAGAAAATTTGAACATCAGCATCTTCCTGGACCCGGCTCCCATGCGACGTTGAACCTGATAGAAACCGGCCGGTCTAGGGTAAGATGATCTGTTTCGCAATTAATTGGAACCGGCCAGAGATCAGTTGTGACAGGATGGGAAGCATTATTGTAGGTGACTGTGTCATCATCAGCTCAGTGATGTCCTTTTCATGCTATCGCAACCTAGACAACCTTGCAGTGGCGGAACCAGGACCCATAGGTTGGGAGGGCCAAAAACTAAATATTCATCGTAAGGTTTGAACTCAAGACCTTTAGTACATCAAATAACATACCAACCACTACACCATGTTCAATTTTGTATCTTTATATGTGAAACATTGTATTAATAGTAACTGTATTCTACATTTATTGTCAAAAAAATGTATAATGCCCACACCAAGAATTGAACTCAAGACCTTTGATACATGAGTGCAGCTGCAAATCAATACACTACTTTCACATTCATACCTTTTATGCGTCATACATGATATATATTATAAATATAAGTTACAAATATACGTATATATATGTATATGTATGTTTATTTTTTTATTTTTTTTGTGGGGGGGGGCATGGCCCCTGCCCGCCCCCTTGATTCCTCCCTTGCAACCTTGGTTATGGAACTCCCATCACCCAAGCTAGATCAAGTTTGCTTTCGCCTTAATTTTATCAACAGGAGCGCTGAAGGTACCGGCTAATAATTGTTGGGTAGCATGTGATTGGTTAGGGCACGTTTGCTTTGATGTATCAGAATGTATTGGATAGTATTAATAGACCCCGCAACTAAAAGAATAAGTTTGATTAAACTGGAGCAGTAAAAGTGACGAGATCCTGCATTTCAAAGACGTTATATAAGCGCTGCATTCTATTCTCCGGTTCAAAAAGGTCGGGCGTCCAAATCCCTCTCGCGGCACGTGCATTCCGTGCCAGTCTCCGTGTGTCAGACCTTCTCGTCCCCCTTTTTCTTCCAACAGAACTAAACCTTTTTTATTTATTTTGCAAAACTTTAGAGCCGGGTAGTTTCTTAGACTTGGATTAAGGGCATGTTTGGTTACTTGGATTTTGCTGTATTGGATTGTATTTTGGACTCCAGTTCAACAAATTTTACGTTTGGTTTGTAGGATTGGAGAACTGAGGCTAATCCCGGGATTTTCAGACATAATAGGAATCCCGCATTTTGGTCTCCATCAAAATTCTCCCGGACGCCAAAATCCAATATGGCGAACGTCGTGGACAAAAAAAAAAATCCCGCACTTACAAAATCCAGCAAACCAAACATAAAATTTTATTTTGCGGGATTTTGACATTGCAACATTTTAATAATGTAGGATGGACAAAATACATGATTTCTAAAAATTCTGCAAACCAAACGTGCCCTAAGTGAATGCAGGATTAAAAGGCAATCCAACAATATGCAATGATCCAAACGTGCCCTTAAGCAGTCATATATGTCCTTTGGAGGTGCTCCCGAATCTTTGGTGTGGCCAAGGACGTTACTAAATGCACAAAACGATGGAATCTATGCCAATATTACAATGGAACTAGCATGAGCTACTCTGGCAAAGCTACATATATCCAGGCTGTGGTGGGCCAGCGGAAAAAGATCAGCTTCACTGATGTGTGCGAGGGTGCACATAAAGGGAGATGACGACCACAAGAGGAAACGAACAGGGAAGGAGGATGAGATAGCTGAGCTAAACGCTTTTGTTACGTCAAAAACACTTGCCGAGGGCGCACAACTAAGGATTCAATTTTTCAGACGAGTTTGAGCGCTCCCAAACTGTCTAATCAGCACGGTTCTATATCTTTTTTTTGTCTTTTGTGAATTTTTAAGAAAAATAAAGAAAGAGAAAAGTAAGAATTAAAATATAGTATTTTGCTGTAACTTTTAATTCAAAATGAATTTTTCGACAAAGTAAAGTTGTTAAATTTCAACAAAACTAATATTATTATATTTTTGAAAAATATAAAAATGAGTTAAATATTTTAGTGAAATGTGTCTACTTTTACTAGTAATGCACCCACATTTTAGTGAACTAAATGTGAAATACAGTGCATTACTAGTATATCTGGGCGCATTACTAGTAGAATCAAACTTATTTAACTAAAATTTGGGGCTATTATTGATAGAAACGGACACATTCCACTTAAAATAGTAATGAATATGCACTTTTGTAGAATTGGTCAAATTCTACTAGTAATGAACTCAAATTTTAGTATGCGCATATAATAATAAATTAGCACAAATCTTAACATATGCACTCAATATCTATAATAAAACATCTGATCATGTGCTATGCGCCTAATTATAGTGCTAATGCGCTCAATTGTTGAGGTACACACATAATATAAAAATTAACATAAATATTAACATAGTGTGCCTAATATTTATAATAAAACATTAAATATAGTTCTAATGCGCCTAATTAGGGTCCCAATGCTCCCATTTCTTAGGATATGTACATAATAAAAATTATCATAAATTTTAGCATAATGCATCTAATATTAGTAGTAAATCGGCTAATTATAGTGCTATTGTGCCACATATGGTGCTAATGCGTCAATCTGAAAGACATACACATAATAGAAAATTAACACAAATATTAGTATAACATGCCTACCTTTTATAGAACAACACTCAATAATAGTGCTAATGCGCCTAATTATGACCCCAATACACCCAGTTCTTAAAGAATGTGCATAATATTAAATTAGTATAATTTTAACATAATGCACCCAATATTAGTAGTAAAATGCTCAATTGTAGTGCTATTGCGCCTACATATGATGCTAATGTGCCCGAATCTAAAGGTGCGCGCATAATAGACAATTAATACAAATTTTAACATAATACACCTAATATTTATAGAAACTGCCCAATAATGGTAATGCACCTAATTATGGCTCCAATGCCAAATACTTAGGGTATGTGTATATAAGAAAATTAGTATAAATTTTAATATATTGCATCCAATATTAGTAGTAACATATCAAATTATGGTGCTAATGCACCTAGTTCTAAAGGTACACACATAATAGAAAATTAACACAAATCTTAACACAATGCCCCTAATATTTATAGAAGAATGCCTAATAATGGTTTTAATACATCTAATTATGACCCAATACACCCAGTTTTTAGGATATGTGCATAATAGTAAACTAGCACAATTTTTAACATAATGCGCCCAATTCCTAGGAGGCGAATAATAGAAAATCAACGCAACTCTTAACATAATTCTCTAATATTATAGTACAACATCTACTTTTAATGGAATGTGCCCATTTCTACTACAAACGAGCCCAAAGTTTAGTAGAGCCATCCCACTTTTAATAGTAATGCACCAACTTATACTAGTAATGCATCCACATTCTACATTTAAATGTATTAAAATGTGGGTGCATTACTCATATAAGTGGACACATAACACTAAAAAGTGGCGCATTCCACTAAAAATCAAATCAAAAGTTTTAGAAAAATAAATTTCTATCTTTACTTCTTTTTTCTCCTCCTTTACTTTCCTCTTCACACTCATTACTGGTGATAACATATAAAAATATTTTGTTCAAAAATGTGTGGATATTGTTCTTGCTGGATAGTATTTTTGTAACAAATCCAACCATTTTTATTTTTTCAAAAAAACTTATTACATAAAGTTATAAGAAGAATAATATTTCTCTTCTACTTTTTTTTTCATCTCTCTTACTTTTCTCCACCTACCACCTCATTCCGAAACCACCTTCTCCTCTCAAAAACCACCTAGCCCCAGCTGACCCCCCCCCCTTGTGTGCGTCAAACACACGTAGCCTAACCGCACGTGTCAAGTTACAATTTTCGTTATACTTACTATCCACGCGTGGAAAACAGAACTAATGTCGGCTGTCAATACATACACGAGCGTGGGAAGATTATTTTGATAAACTTAGAGGAACTTACGACATCTATTTTTATAGAAATGAACTAGTCAGATCATGTGTGGTTATAAGGCCATCATAATATAGTACTCATATAGAGTACACAGCTTATACCAAGTCTCACACCCTAGCTGTGATCAAAATGAACACATAATATAAAGTAACTTTTAGCATGTACAAAAAAGTTTCGCGCACAGTTTCGGAAATTGAAAATTTTTCATGCGTGAGAGATATATAGTAATATACAAGTACTTTTTATTAGTAAAAAAATCATTAATAAGATTGTGAATATTAAATTAAAATTGTATGAATAGAAGTGTTAAACAATGTTGTCTATATATTTATTTTAACATTAATTCATGTAATATGAACATAACTTTAAATAATACTTATACATTTTATATTTATATATCCTTTATTGAGTACTTCCAAATGAATTAGTGTTTATAATAATTATTCCAAATACAATATATATTTTTAACATAGTACTCATTCATAAATATTACATGACCTACTTTAAACTTGAACAATACTAACTGTTGGCTAAATGGACATCATTTAAATCCTTTTATTTTGATAATGACAAACATTTCATTCTTGTGGATCTAACGTGCTACTTGAGTGTTGCAGGGACAAGGTAGATGACTAACCTTTGGAAGATCTACATGCTTAAAATGCTTTACTTTTATGATTGTAAATCAAATGTAAAAACTTGTACAAATATATAATGTACATGTACTTTGATATCATGTAAATCAAGCGTTTAGATCTTCCCTAGCCATTCACAAGTCATCCCTTATAATAGTGTCAGAACTGCACACTCATACACACACTTAGTATTTATCTAGAACCACCAAAATAGAGACATTCTCGGTCAAACTAATTGTCGACCGAGACACACTCGGTCGAACATCTTCTCGACCGAGAGTCTTCTCAGTTATTTCTTCTAATAGATTCTATAGCCGTTAGACACAACAGACAAGGTAGTTGGGAGTTGGAATCGAACGTTATATACACTTACTCCAGACTGTCCCTCAGTCGACAAAAACTTCAACCGACGAACTCTCGATCGACAAACTTCTCGACCAAGAAGAACTCTGTATGTACTTTTTAGAATTAATAAACTATCCGTTGCTATTAATTATAGTCTCTCTCTCCATCTGCAGTTTATTTTTTTCCTTGTTTCACACACTCTCCATCTACTACTATATATTAGTCAATCTCTATAAATCACAAAGCAAATATGGACACATTGGAGAAATAAGACGCACTGTGCTAATAGTGTTCTGCGTGTATTTTTGAGGTATGGGTGTAAATTTTGGTGGAGGTTGTGTTGGATAACTAATTTGTCATCACAATAGGTGGTTGTTTCATTATGAGCTCACTGATGTTAGTGCAGCCTAAACAAGAATGGATGTCAACCTTCAAATCATGGTTACAAGACTTCATTATGGGAATTCAATTTTGTTGATGAATGTGACGAGTGCGTGAAAGTTTCAATCTTCGTGGGGTATCTTGATGGGATGTTTCAGGATGTAGTGAACATATTTTTGGCCGTCTTATTTATCACTTTTTAGTTGAGTGCCTGTATGGGTTGGGTATGTAAGGTACCTTATATTTTTTAATAGGGTTGTGCACCCAAAAAATATCTCCACTTTGGAACAAACCAATCTTAGAGCTATAAGAGTATATAAATTTTTGTTCCTGCATAAGTTTTTCTCTCTCTCTCAAAATTTAGCTGCATATGCCAAAACTCTGGTTTTCACTCAACACCTTTTGATATTCTGATGAGTTGATCTCTGACCATAAAACACCCCCAACCAACACTATCTTTTGATGAGAAATTCTCCAATTCTAAAACAGCATCATAGTTGTCTTCAAATGAGAAGATATGCGACTACAACAAAAAAGGTGTGTCTGGCTTTCTCTATTCTGACTAGAAGATATTCTACTAAAAATGTTACTCGCCCAATGTCCAATTCGAAGATCTTCATGTCTCGGAATGCTTCCGACATGAAATTTTTTTCCCTCCAACAAATAACTTTTGTCACCCTCTTTGGGTAAAGTTAAAAAGAGGTGTGTATCTCTTTCACCCACTCAGATCCTTGAAACAAATTGATCTTACTTTATTGGACACATGCCATGCCCTGATTTTGCAGTAGAAGACACTTTTTTCATTAAATATGTCTCCATCGTCAATCAACATGGCTGACACATTTTCCCGTTTGTCACCCATTCCTTTATAGAACACTATGAGACTGTGATCAAATAGATGGTGACAAGTGGATGGAATGTGGATAATGTGGCTCAATTTATAATTATGGGTTTGCATATATTGTAGGAGATTACCATATGTAAACATGATAAGTATCATGTGTTGATCCATGTAGAACCTCTGATTTAAATATAAGCTCCCAATGTCAGGGTTGGTAAGGTGATTCATATACACAAGCGAGCAAATGTGAAGAATTCTATCATGTGCATTCATTATCACAACATGACATTGCTTGTAATGCACACACACATTACTTTAGTGTCGATCTTAGTGAGATATGAGTAGGATACAAAGAAGTAACTAAAAGAAATTTCAATGACATTTATGACTTCAAAGATCCTCCATATCAATTTCCATAGGAGAAAACATTCAAATGGAAAGAGGGGAGGAAGACAGATGTAACACTTTGATTTTCATATAACATGAGTGGAAGCAATTTCATTTTCAACCAAAGAGTGTTACTAACATGATACACATTACAATAATGACAGATAAAAATCATTACATACTGTATATGAAACCGATTCTCATAAATTCTCAACAAAAGGGACATGGTTACATTAAGATATATAAAAAGCCTATGCACATGATGCTAAAATGTGTACTCTGTCTTAATATCCTGAATTGTGTAGATGGTGTCCCACCAAGAAAACATCTCTTAAAACTATTGATGAGTCCGTTATCCTGACTGATATTCCTGAATATTAGTACCTGCAGACATCTCGTTCCCAGCCATGCAAAAAGGGAAACCTAAGTCAGAGTAAGTGGCATTAAATTTCTAATAAGATTAAATTGAATTTATTATAAATAAAAGATAAACTAATATCTAAAAGCTGTAAACTTATATTCATCTTTTATTTATGTTTTTTTATCTGATTGTTGCCAACATGATACGATAAGTCCTCCTCTGTTGACACCAAAGTGTCCTCTATGATACAACAGACCCTCTGTTGGAACTACATGTCCTCTATTGACACTAAAGTATCCTCTATGGTGCAACACACCCTCTGTTGACCAAATGTATGCTTTGTTGATGCAACACACCCTATGTTGACCAAATGTGTCATTTGTTGACACGAAAGTATCCTCTAGGGTGAAACACACCCTCTGTTGGCACTACATGCCCTCTATGACACACACAATGTCTTCTCAAATCGCCTATGACTCTCTAGAGAGGACTTATGATATAATGTATATAGTTAATATTTTGATGCCATTTTTGATCTCTGATCTTAATTTCTTATCTATGAATCTTAATCTCTTATCTCTAAATCGATTCTTAATTTCTTAATTGTGAATCTTAATCTCTTATCTCTGAATCTTTTCTTAATTTCTTATCTCCGATATTAATCTATTATCTTTGACTATGTATTTGTATTTTTAACTCTAATCGAAATCTAACTATGAAGCTAAAACTTGATATTCTTATAGTCTAGATAAATCTTAATATGAAGCTCTTTAATTTATCAATTCTACAAAAACTTATATCTGAGCCCAGTGTGTTTAGAAAATAAACTGAATTAAGCATATAAATATGAGTGTCTAAAAGTAATATAAATATCAAATATGTAAAATCTAAAAATCTGACAACATAACTCAAACTGAACAAAATATGATTACTCAAAGCATGACAAGATATGAAATACTAATTTTAAAAGTAACTTAATCTCTAAGTGACTTTGTATAAGGTGTAGGCTGAATAATAATAATACTAAAACTCAATGGACATGGCCACTTATATGTTACAATGAGAAATCCAAATATACTTTCATATTATGTCAAGTGTTAACTTTCCTAAACATAATAAATATATCAAAATTATATTCGGGAATCCTAGATTATCCTAACAGACTTTCTAGATCTTCTAATCTATGTTGGGATTTTTTATGTATCATAAACATGATACCATCTTCTCATAAAATCAGATACGATCATGAATTCTCATAATATGATCTCCACACATTTACATCGTTACTATATCATCAATTTCTTAACCACCTTAATTAACATCATAGCCTAACTTCTCTAATGTTAAGGTCTCATAATAGGCAGTTATCTTTTTAACTCAAACAAAACAATATTTTAGTGAAAATACATCAAAATAGAATTTCAAAGATTTTCTACAAATTTTATCTCATCGTTTGATGACTAAAATTACCATAGTAACTCAAATGATAAAACTCATCATAATAAATTATATTCATCAAAATACTAAGATCATATCTTGCATTTATTTTTTAGAATTCATAATAGATCACATGAACTTATCTCTTGAAATTCAGACATCACAATCTATTGCATAAACACCATCATCATGTATATTTTCTTTTATTAAATATTTTTCCTATTAAACATCTAAATATCCACAAAATACCATTTTATAATAACCTACTCTTTAATATCTTGTCAACGAAACTTGCTTTTCCATGATTGGATGTCTAAGCTAAAATATACACGCTTTTTCAAGATTACCTCTTTCTAGAATATTTGGGCCATTCATCTTGTCTGATGGATTACATTACAACTTTCTATTTTTTTTCTTTTCTTTCCTATGGTTTGCAAATTTCATCCTTGGGTTTTCTTGTTAGAAATTGAGATCTGGCTAACCCTCGTCACCTTCCTCTTCCTTTCTGCGTTTGCGAGTGTGACATCTTCCCTAGTTTGTGCCCCATACACACCTTTGAATGCGCCCACACCGTTGAGCTCTAAAGAGGGATCCATGGCTGAGTAGACTCCTCCATGATTATCCCATGATACTTGCCACTCACATATGAGCCTTCAAACTTGACTAACTTTTTTGGTAATAAAGAGTCTCCTATGTGACAGTCATTGTCTACACATTGCTCCTCAAGAATTCTTATTTTATAATCTCTTTTTTATTGAATATAGAGGAAGATAACTCAACAAAGACGTGATATCCTATGCCTCATATTGTACAATGCATCACTGCTCTGTGTTCTAGATCCTTCTACTTTATATTCTAGAATTTTTTTATTATCAAAAATTGATTCTTAATTGAAATCAAAACTTCCCACACTCATCCCTTCTCTACAGGGAAGGAGGATGTTATCTCTTTCTTTTTAGTATTTAGTTAATTAATTCAATTGGTTTTGGTCATAATGGATTAGACGCCCCGCTATGGACCACATTTCTTTTACTCTGTTGAATCTAACCATGTTATTTCAGACTTGGACACTGTTCATTCACACTTAGGATAATAAAAATAAAATAAATGATTTTTAATATTATCCTTCATTTCTAATTATGTCAATGGTATACGTCATAATGGATTGACCCCAAGATTATACACGTATTCTTTTTTATATTTTATTTTCAAAGTCTATTTCTCTTTAGTAAAATTTATACAAGGTCCAAAATTAGAGATAACATTTTCTCTTTATACAAATCAACCTAAGCTTTAATAAAATCAAATGAATATCATAAGCCTATGAAGTTATACATATTTATCCTCATATTAACCAAAATTCCCAATAGACTATGATGTGGTGAAATATATTATCCTTGGACTCACATACATGGTACTTTAGATTTCATTAAAATTTCCTTTATTCATATTTTACTTGTCTCACGTAAGACCATAAATTTATGGCTACTGATGGTAGATCAAGATGTGTGTAAAACAATAGATGGATCTACATTTCTTTTTCATTAAGTCATAACACATAATCTATAAGTTTGATTTGATCAATTATTTCTCCATAAGAAGATATCAAGAAAATACAAGAAATATTTTTTTCATGTTCTCCTCCACTTCTATTTTATATTCATAATTTCCATATTACTAGATATCAGCCACAAAATAATTAGTACTATTTAAATTTTATAACAAATCTAAAAATCTTGTCTACTAAAAAAATTTATTTACTTTATAAAAAAAACACCCAGAAGGCATGCATGCTTTCCTAGAAAACCTCTTCCATACTTCTTTCCTTCTTTACAAGAATTGAAGTAAAACTACTTTTCAATTAGCAATAAAAATTAATGAATGTTACTAAAAATATAATAATATTATCTTTAATTCCACTATATTCGCTAAAATTTTAGCAAAATGCAAGAATCTCATTCTTATCATGTTTGACCATAATTTTAAATCCTACTTTATTACCATCTTTAGATTTAAAAAAAATATACATTTCTCATTTCTCTAATTATTTGATTTATCTAGCCATTCGCCACATATGTTCTCATCTTTATTGAACTTATTTCCTTATCTAATGTTAACCAAAAATCATAAAACTTTGACCGCTAATATAATAAATACAAATGAGGTCTTAAATTTTAAAATAAAATCTTTAATATTTCTTTTACTCATAATCCTTTTTTTTGGAGAAATGATATATATATATATGGATATTATTAAATTCTTAGACTTGGTTAAAATATATTTCTTGTTATTTATAGAATATATATATATATATATATATATATATATATATATATATATATATATATTTCTATATAATCAATTAACATACGCCAATAGCAAAAATATAATCTTATCCCTATTTTGATTATGGATAATTAATGGGCTCAAAATGCGCCTATAAATCATCAAATCTAATTTAGCATATGTGTCATGTATTTGGCTTGGACCTCAGAAGGATAAATTAAATACATTGAATTACTTAGAATTTGGGGTGCAACAACACCCTATGATATGAATAAGGAGCCATTGGGCTCCCACCGTTAAGAATTCAGGTAGTTCTATCATATGATGTATATAATTTCTAAACCACTTCGTTGTGAGGTTGACGATTCCTTTTGTCCAGTGAGGTAGCTGCACATGCTGAAGATTAGGTACCACACCAGGGGTGTGTTTTTTATTAGGCTTTGATTGGTTTGTTGTAACTGGCCTAAAAAACTTATGAGCTAGAGTTCCTAACGTGGTTTTTCATGATTGGTTTAATTTAAATATTGGAATATGAGTTTTGTGACTTCCAATGAGTTATAGAGTTACATACAAAATATTATTTTTAAATTCCCTCTTAAAATGAGTTGAAAACGAGTTTCAAAATAATTGACAACATTTCTTGTATAATTATATTTTTCATTTTTCATTAATGACACATGTAAAATATTTATGACTATGAATGTTAGAGGTGTGGATATGGTTTATTGCCAAAATAATAACATAATATGACAAAATACTATACACCATAAGTGAAACCATGTAAATTATGTTACTCTACAACTACCATTTGTTGGGATCAGAAGGTTCCATCCCATGTCCTATTGGGATTTGGACTTAATAGGAGTTTTGTATTTCCAATCCAAATGGAAGTTAAATCTAAGAAGGAAAGTAGATGGCTCCTTACATGCAACATTAGAATTTGATTAAGATTTAATTGGAGTTGGTATTTTGTGTTGCCAATCCTAATATGAGTTGAGTCCAAGAAGAAAAGAAGGTGGCTATGTGCAACATGGAGTTGGACTAGGATTTGAACTAGGACTAGAATTCCTGGTTGCAATCACATGCATGGAGGCCTATAAATAGAGGCCCTCATGAAGGCTATTGAGATCATCCCACCGGTTGGTGTGTGATCTCACCAATTGTTGGTTATTGGTTCCTTCTGTGGTAGAAGAGTTAGAAAATAATAACAACTGGTGGTGCTCTCTTATGGTAAGAGAGGGACAATGACTTTGCCTTGAAACAAAGTAGCGGATGACAGTTGGTGGCACATTAGGTTCACCAATAGTACAACTCTCTTGTGGATGAGAGAGGACCCACAACTTTGCCTTCAGGCAAAGTAGCAGTTGGCAGTCGGCAACACAATGACAGTGCATCGACAATGGAGGAGGGTCTGAGTAGTGGAGGACGCACATCAGTTGGTGGCACTTTGTTGGTGTTGCGACATCGACATCGACTACGGTGCATCCGAGTAGAGGAAGATGCTCATCAGTCGGTGGCTACAACAGACTGTCCATTCAGTGGAGGACACACATCAGTTGGTGATACATAGGTGGTGCATCAACTACAATGGAGGATCCGAGCAGTGGAAGACGCACACCAGTTAGTGGTATACTATTATTGTCATGACAACGACAACAGTCTGTCCAATTAGTAGAGGATGTGTTTCGAATCTCTCAGGCGAAGAGAGTTGTGGCTATATGTGGGAGTTCTAGTTGGAGGCGCCGACTAGAACGAGTACCAAGAAGATGGTAGTGAGGTAGGCGACCTTGTCAGGAGAAGAGCGACCCGGTCAATGGTCGCAACGACAATAAGTAATCCTAGCAACGACATCAGTGTCGTGAGGAGAAAAAGTAAAAAGGGAGGATTTGTACACATTGGGTGTAATTATGTTCTTCCTTATCTTTGTTCTCGAGTAGGGGGAGCTTCCCAGATTTAAGGGCAATTAAATCTGGGTAGTGTGAGTTGTAATTCATGTTACTTAGTGCTTGTTGGCTGGTATTGCCCCATAGTTTTTCTCTCCTAGTCTTGGGGAGAGTTTTCCACGTTAAATCTTGTACATTTAGTCTTATAGAGCATCATCACTTACCCACCACAGTTTCCTAATAAGTGGTATCAGAGCAAGGTTTGAAGGATTTAGTGGGCGTAGTGAGATGGCATCTGAAGATAGGAAGGGCAATGTCGACTAGAAGCGATCACATAATAGTCATATGTTTGAGATGCGGGATTTAATCTGAAAGGGGAACAATATGCAGCAGGACGGCTCCTAGTCAGACAAGGTCTCTCCAAAGCCTTCTTCAGGGCAACATACGTGTGAAGAAGAAGGGAAATACAATGTGTGTTCAACTGTTAAATCTGAAGTGGAGGATCAAGCTTATATAGATGAGTTGCATAGACAGGGAGAGCGTTATCAAAGGATTTCTAAGCCTTAGTACGAAAGATCAGAAATACGTTCTTCATCAAAGATAGGGTTGAGCATCAGTCCAAAACTGGACCAGACGAAACTGGACCAGACCGGACCGAGGACCGACTTTGTAAGAATTTATGGACCATAGTCTGGACCATTTTGAGGTAGGACCGGACTGGGACGGGACCGTTCTGTGGTAGGAACGGATTGGACCGGATCATTTGGACCATAATCAACCTTTTCTACATGTTTTATAACTTTTTAATTACACAAAGTTAATAATCTTAGACACTTCTAACAATTACATAATAGTAATAGCAAACATTTACACTCCTAATACTTATATATGTACTTTCTTTGTTGTAACGACCATCACCAAACTGACAGACAAATCGTTAATAATTAAGCGAAATAAACATAATCAGTGGATTAACAAAACTCACTAAAAATTAAAACCATTTTTGCAAGGAAATCATTGTCCAGAAAACTTTTACTGAAAGATCTAAAACTCATACATATCATAATTTACATTGTACAACATTGTTCCATTTCATCTCGAGGACATCATATAACAGTTGTTCTAACAGAACACATACTGGAGCAACATAAAACCTAGAGGCATTCAAGCCAAAATCTTAGATCATTCATGAAACTAGTATGAACCAACTCTAAGGACCTGAAAGTACAGAGACAACACATAGGACTTCTATCTACAAGACAAGACAGATAGTACACTCAACCTGAGCTATCACTACTTCCTCGGTTGTTGTTCCTCCTCTACAGAAAGATCTTTGCTACCTCGTGCACGCCCACCTAAATAAAATATGGATCCCACGGGGTGAGACAATTGTCCCAGCGAGAGATATAACTCTCTGCCGACCATATTATTATCATAGATTAATCATTTATAAACTGAGCATAGGTTCTTTTTATATTAATAGGCAGGATAAATCACTGTATGAACATAATTAAGTAATCTCCTTTCTTAAGGAGGACATTGCATCTATCCATGGTAGAGTTATAAATCATCTATCTTCTTTGCAAGGAATGTAAATAGTATAAATAACATCTATCAACTAAGATGTATCCTTGAAGTACGCATCGATCAATGTTTTCCATATTCGATCCTTAAGAAGATATGCTACACAACTGATTACATTTTACAATCACACTTATGCCCTGAGGAGATGAGGTATATTGCTCATACTCCAACCGACCACTGCGAAGTCAAAATTGGTACCATACAAGGTCAATGACAGAGCCGACTGCCAAGACCTCCCTTATCTCAGTTAGTACGAGACCACAGGCAGGACATCTTGTGTCACTGCTAAATAGCTTTCTAGGGTATACTGGCAACTTTGCTATAGAGTTGCAGTGACGGCTACACTCTCTTCGGCATCGAGAGATATCGTGTTTATCTCACATCGATCCGACATTCATCATCATCAGTAGATTTGTGATACATCCATCCCGACACATATAATGAAGGATTGAGAGATTTATTGTTTATCTCACATCAATTCCTCCATTAGGACGTATGGATATTTTTACCCATCACCTCCACATATTCAAAAATATGCGGTCTTCAGGTTATGCCGCGGAGCAACCCATTTCATCATTCAGCAAATTTTGACGCTGATGGATCTATGGTCAGGGCACTACATGATAAATTCCACTTGATTAATTAAGTACATTACCATATTCTTTTAGCATCAGTCAAGTTTTCAAACATGAATTATTATGACAAATGCTACAAAGAACAAGCGTAATATATCTATCAAGTACTTTTCAAACCTTTAGAACAAATATAACATTTAGGATCTCAATCCCTGATCTCATTACTGGAAATTCTCATCCCTTAACATTATCATCATCATGATTATAGATCTGGGTATTCAAACCCTTAGTCCATCACTAAATATTGTTACCACTTATCAGGTAACTATTACCTCTACGTCCTAATACCAAGGTATAGAAGATACTTGTTATACAAGTATCTCACATGGCTCACAAGGCCCATTAAGTATCTTGTCACCTCTCACTAGGCAACAAATTATCACATGGCTCACAAGGCCATTACACATCTTGTCACCTCTCACTAGGCAACAACTTATTCACATGGCTCACAAGGCCATTCCGCATGTTGTCACCTCTCACTAGGCAACAACTTATTCACATGGCTCACAAGGCCATTCATCATTATACTTTTTATAAAAGTATTTGACATGCCTTACAAGGCTTATGCAATAAGATAATTACAACCTTCCCATCATTAGGGTTAGAGTTTTCCTTTATAGCTGAATAGGGTTTCATGTTCATATTATTAATCCAAACTCTAATTCATTGCTCAACACATCTAGGAGCATACTTTGATATCATAAGTATTCAATCATATTTATTAATTCTCATCTTTTATCATTAAATGATAATCAACACAAAGTATGAGTTTCTCTCTCATCCTCACTAGGATATTGATTACATCATACTTCATTAACTTGGCTTAACCCTTTCTTAAGGTATATAGCCTACACTTATCAAAGTGTATTTAACTTATTACATCTTGACGTAATAATTGACACGACACCCTTCATGTTTTACTCATCCAAGTATATTGGATTTGAGGTGCATCAAAATGTATCAACTTTGAGGTACTGGATGTGATATTTATCATGTCTTGATGTATCACTTCCATAATTACTTTTAACTTACTTAAGTTCATCAATTTACCTTGTATTAGGGTATTTCCCATCCTAATACTTTATGCACTAACTCATCATATTTATTCTGTGGTGCGTTAGCCATAATTCACACACTTGAATTATCCATCTATCATTAGGTGGTAAGAACTCATCTTGTATTAAGAGATTCTCCACTTAGGTGTCTCACCTATCAAGATATTAGTCACACCATTGCTTAGTAATACACTCTTTACTTCTAGGAGTGTTTTACCCTTATCTTTACAAGGTGTCTTGAGTTGGAGATGTGCATATCTTCACCATATCGGGTTGTAGGTGTATAGACACCACCATATCAGGTTGGGGGTGTATGAACACTCACCATATCGGGCTAGAGGTATTTTTATGTGTTACCCATGTCATGTATGAGGTATTAAACCATCACCATGACGAGCTAGAGGTGCATTCAATCACCATATTAGGTGCTCACCATCTAGGGTTGGTCGTGACGGGTTAGGGTATGCCATATCGGGCTCAACCCAATATATTCATCACATTACCTCCTTTAAGGTTACTATCTTATCTTAAGGATGAGTAATAGGTTAAACAATTAGTTAAACTCTTCTTAGCCCATTACATAATTCGATAGGAGTGAAAAGTACCAAGCCATGTCGGGTTACACCATCCCATGTTGGGTTATAACACCCATGTCGGGTTACATCATCCCATGTTGGGTTGCATCACCCATGTCAGGTTAGGGTTGGTCTTGATGAGCACATGGTACATGTATGTATCACCCATGATGTTTAAGAGGTATCATCTCATCATCATGTTAGGCTAGACATCAACTAGGGTTGGCCGTGACGGCTACATGTCATCTAGGGTTGTGTATCGGGTAGATGTATTACAAACATATCGGGTTACATCTTGTTCCATACCTCATTTCATGCAATAGGATTTACTTAAATGTTCATATCGTACACCTGATGTGTGTGCTTCATGATACCAAGTACCAATGATATATATTATATGATCATATCGTGCAATAACACTTGCTATTCTTTACTCATATCGGGTTACCCAAATTAGGGTTTCATATCAATTTACAAGTATACATTTAACCTTGCATCGTGCATGGAGTCTATACTTGACTTCCTATCATGCAAGCATATCGTGCAAGCATATCATGCAAGCATATCATACAAGAATCTTGGGCAAGACATATCGAGCAAGATATACCCATATCGGGTTAGAGCTACTTGTATATATGCTTGAACCCGATATCACTTTTGCAAAGTGATACCATCTTATTTAAGCTCTAGAACTCCATTCTAACAGTTATAATTCATGATACCAGGTCTAAGAAACTACTAGAACTCATAATTTCATCAACTATTTTAGTAAATTTCAGAATTAAAAGGAGTTCATTAAGTATAGCAATTTAGGTGATGAATAATAACATGGTCGAGTTCAAATTATATAACCCGCCTTAAGAACAACTTCAAAGATCCAAGTTCCCAAGGTTGAGGATGAACTTTTCAATTCCTCTATATTCAAGAAATCACCATGGATAAGTAATTGGTGAAGAGGAGAAGAAAGGTAGATCATAACCCTAATTCCATGCTTTATTTCAAGCTTGAAGATGAGTATGGCTTACCTTAGGGTTAAGATTTGAGCTCCTTAGCACCTTGGACAACACCCTACCACTCTTGGGTGATATAGACTTCCTCTTGGCCGATACAACTTTGCTTGTGGCTGATATCTCACTTTTATGGCCAATATCACCCTTCTTGGCTGATATCACCTTGTTTGGCCGATATCACTTTGTCTTGGCCAATACCACCTTGTCTTGGCCGATACCCCAAGCTCTATGCACGATACCACTTCACTCCTGCACGATACAGGGACCCTATGCATGATACCTTAGGGAAGGAGGGTGGTAAGATTCGAAAAAGTCCACTAAGGGGTGAAACTAGGGGTATATATACTCGTTGTTCATGAAGGAGTGTAAAAATGAGGTGTCATCAATTTGAGCTAGTAGGTGCCACATGTCCATGCATGGGTGACACGTGTACATGCATGCACTAACATTTATCTTGACTTGCAAAACTCTTGAGGATAATCTAGGGATGAATTTTCGTCCATTACTTATCCTTTTGAATAAAATATATCAACAAAAGCACCACTTTATTCACCACTCGATACAACTTTTCTAAGGAAGTTGTAATCCGATACACTTCACCTCCTTGAGGTTCTTTGCACGTCATGGGGTTTGAAATGAGTCCAAAAAACGATATGAGACTCCTCCTTTGGCTCCTTGGCCGATAGGCACTCATATATAAGCTTTTCAACTTGATACAACTCAAGTTAAGGTTTCATATTCAACCCTTTTCTTGATCATTTCATCACCAAGAATACTACCCCTCATAAATGATTCAAACATGGTATCTAATTTATTATATCTCCTATAAATGATACATATAGGAAGTAGGAACACTCTAGAGGAAAATTTGCATATCAACCCCACATTTTGGGTAAATTACAATTTGTACCAAAATTGGTGCACAAGGTACTAGCATTATTCAAACATGTTCAAACTTGGAATTTAGGCTTTTCATAAGCCACCAATTAGCATCATTCTCTCTCTTATGATGCTAAAACATATATGGAACGTTCGACATGTGACATTTTACAATATAACCCCTCATCTTGGGTAAATTGCACTTTTCACCCAAACTATCAAATAATGCACAAACAGCTTGCAAATAAGCTCAAACTTGAAAATTAAACCCTACAAGAGTCTTAATTACTTTTAAAAATATTACATAAAGTTTGTAAACAACTTACTTAAGAAAAACTTCTAGGGTTAAGCCATAAATCAGGTCAGGGGTATTACAATTATAATCCCCTAACAAGGATTTCAGCCCCGAAATCCCAGATAAAGGAAGACAATGGTTATTCATGCCTCATGTCATAAAATCTCCACATAACATCTTGATGTCATGGAGATGCCATAAAACTTTGACCAACACAAATTCCTTCCACACAGGGTTATCATTTGAATCTGTCATATATATATATATATATTCATTTGCCTCTTCATTATTGACTTGCAGTATATATAACGTGTCAGGTAACACCTTCTATATCAAAGAAGTGTTATTCATATTTTGAATGATTCAGGTGTCCAACCCCACTTAGTTTTAACATTTCTTTTTCATGGAGAGATTATGGTTACGTTTTGTCACCCACTTGGGACTACAAGTCTTATCATACATTTTTAGCTTTGATAAGCTTTTTCTCAAATGATTCTACAATTATTCCTTCAATTAATATATCTTTATTAAAGTTATGTTTATGCAGAGCATAAACCCCTAACATATGATTTTCCTACTAGGATTATCTAAAGGTTGGCTCTTCTAGGTAACCAAACATTAATCATCTTATCAGGAGTCATGTTCTCATTTTCTCATACCACCTAACACTTCTTGGATACCAGAATTCCTTATCTTGGTATCTGTCACATGTGTTCAAAGCACATCACATCCTCATGATTTCCATTTCTCTATTATTATTACCAAGGCCACACATATAAAAGGATCTTTCTTTCATCTTGGGACATTATTCATTACACATATCTTTATCTTGGAACCCAAGTCCAAGATGAACTGATACTTTTTTGAGTATCCACCAATGGATTATTTCTAATCCATGCACATCAAGTGTCATAGTACTCACTTGATTGCCATGTCCCTAAAAGAAGAGAACACAAAGAAACATATTCCTCTTATCACCCCATCATCACCCATGGTTGTTTATCAAAGAGAAGAGATTACCATCTCCTCTGATTATTGCATGAACTTTCAACAGTTCATGAGTCACTTACTCTTGTTTCATCCTAGGTTCCTTATCATCAAAATAGGAATTATAAGGATGATTACATATCATCATTCCTTTCTTTTTTATTGTCTAACATGTTCATGATCATTTTGTGATTTTATTACATTTCCCATTTCCACATCATGGGAAAAGATCTTTACTATTCACACAAGCTTTATCAGACATGGATCATCTCCCTTGTCCTCATTCTCTTTATCATGAGGATTATACTTTTTACTTCCTCATACACACAGATTGATCTGAGACCATCTCAGATTCCATTTTATTGCACTTAGGATGTGATACACATGTCCATACCATATTTTCAGTTTCATTATACTCACTAGATTGTCTCAAAATGACTACTTGATCAGAGTAATCAGAAAGATAACAATCTAAGAGTTCCATACTCACCTTATATTCAATAGTTGAATACCTGGCCAGGGTATACAAGTACTAAGATTAGGTAGTATGCACTTTGTTTACTATCATATTCCTTACTTTTCATGTCATCAAAAACATAGGATTTAGCATCCCTGGATTTTCTCCAGGCATCACATATATACCTTATCCTTTTTTACACAGATAAGAGAAATTATAAAGCATTTAAAGGAATACTGAGCAAAATATAATTCCTCATCTTCCTTGTGTCCTCATAGGACTAGTCAAAGGAAACTCAATAACAACTACTTTCTTATTTTTAACACATAGAGTCATGAAATGATATATCATGATGATACAGTTTCATCTGACCTATCTCATCTAGCGGTTTGTTTACTGCCTCAGGCTGATTCTTTTCATAGAATCTTTTTGTTGCCTGATTCCAACGTCGTGATCTATTGCTCGGTGTAGATGGACCTACTTGGGACATATGTCTACGTCCTCGAATGTCATTACTAGACCACTGCCTTTGAGGGTCTTGCTGACTCTGCCTCAGCGGTTGGGTCATTTCCTCCTTCCTTTTGGGACAAGAGGATCTAATGTGCCCAATCTATTTACATTTATAACACATCTTATAAGCATTCCCTGACTTAGTCGGCCTTTCAATCGATGTAGAAGCCAAACTAAGAGTTCTAACTAGTGGAACATTAGGTCCTTTACCCTTTCTGGGTAACTATTTCCCTGGTGCACTGGACACTGGTTGTATCGGTGGTACCAAAAACTTCCCCTTTTTGGAACTACTAGGCCTCTGTTCCTGAGTTTGGATAGGCCTTTTCTTAATTCTTTCCTCATTATCCTTTTCTGGACAGTCTCTTCTGATATGTCCAGGCTGCCTACACCTGTAGCAAACCCTAATTTTGGGTTGTAACATATTTCTTTTAACATTTTCTATTGCTCCAACATGCTGATGTTGATCAAGAATCCTGTTGGAGTCCAAAACTTCATTATTGGGGGCTGGTAATCTGGGATGTATTGCTAATACACGGTCCACTATACACATCATTTCTATCCTAACTTGCCCAGCAGTGATATCAAAAGAAGGATTCCTTATCATAGTTGGACCATCTTAGATTCTCAGGCAGTCGTTCTTCTCTCGCCTAGTCCCTTGCACCTTCTTTTGGTGCAGCAACATTGCTTTCAACAATGTACTCCTTGAGTTCTCCAGACATCTTTAAGCTTTACTCTATCTTCTGCATGAGCAGAAGTCACTATAAGATATACTGGAGGACACTAGAACAGACTCAACACCTTAGTCCTATGTCTCTGTAGACTCAGCGAGCCTTAAGCTTTGATACCAAAACTTATAACGACTGTCACCAAACCGACATACAAATCATTACTAATTAAATGGAATAAACATAATTAGAGGATTAACAAAAATCACTAAAAATTAAAACCATTTTTGTAAGGAAATCCTTGTCCAGAAAACTTTTACTGAAAGATCCAAAACTCATACATATCATAATTTACATTGTACAACATTGTTCCATTTCATCTCGAGGACATCATATAACAGTTGTTCTAACAGAACACATACTGGAGCAACATAAAACCTCGAGGCATTCAAGCCAAAATCTCAGATCATTCATGAAACTAGTACAAACCAACTTCAAGGACCTGAGAGTACAAAGACAACACATATGACTTCTATCTACAAGACACAACAAACAATACACTCAACCTAAGCTGTCACTGCTGCCTCGGCTATTGTTCCTCCTCTGCAGAAAGATCTTTGCCACCTCGTGCACGCCCACCTAAAAAAATATGGATCCCACGGGGTGAGACAATTGTCCCAGCGAGAGATATAACTCTCTTCCGTCCATATTATTATCATAGATTAAGCATTTATAAACTGAGCAGAGGTTCTTTTTATATTAATAGGCAGGATAAATCACTGTATGAACATAATAAAGTAATATCTTTTCTTAAGGAGGACATTGCATCTACCCATGGTAGAGTTAAAAATCATATATCTGCTTTGCAAGGATCGTAAAGAGCATAAATAACATCTATCAACTAAGATGTATAACTGAAGTATGCATCAATCAATGTTTTCTATATTCAATCCTTAAGCAGATATGCTACACAGTTGATTACATTTTACAATCACACTTATGCCATGAGGAGATGAGGTATACCTCTCATACTCCAACCGACCACTGCGAAGTCAAAATTGGTACCATACAAGGTCAATGACAGAGCCGGCTGCCAAGACCTCCCTTGTCTCGGTCAGTATGAGACCACAGGCAGGACATCTTGTGTCACTACTAAATAGCTTTCCAGGGTATAATAGAAACTTCTCTATAGAGTTGCAGCGATGACTACACTCTCTTTGGCATCGAGATATCTCGTGTTTATTTCACATCGATATGACATTCATCATCATCGGGAGATTCGTGATACATCCATCCCGACACATATAATGAAGGATTGAGAGGTTTAATGTTTATCTCACATCAAATCCTCCATTAAGGTGTACAAATATTTTCATCCATCACCCCCACATATTAAAAAAAATGCGGTGTCTGGGTTATGCCACAGAGCAACCTGTTTCACCATTCAACAAATTCTGACGTTGATGGATCTATGGTCAGGGCACTACATGATAAGATTCCACTTGATTAATTAAGTACATTACCATATTCTTTTAGCATCAGTCAAGTTTTCAAACATGAATTATTATGACAAATGCTACAAAGAACAAGCGTAATACATCTATCAAGTACTTTTCAAACCTTTAGAACACATATAACATTTAGGATCTCAATCCCTTATCTCATTACTGGGAAAATTCTCATCCCTTAACATTATCATCATCATGATTATAGATCTGGGTATTCAAACCCTTAGTTCATCACTGAATACTATTACCACTTATCAGGTAATTATTACCTCTACATCCTCATAGCAAGGTATACATGATACTTGTTATACAAGTATCTCACATGGCTCACAAGGCCCATTAAGTATCTTGTCACCTCTCACTAGGCAACAAATTATCACATGGCTCACAAGGCCATTACACATCTTGTCACCTCTCACTAGGAAACAACTTATTCACATGGCTCACAAGGCCATTCCACATCTTATCACCTCTCACTAGGCAACAACTTATTCACATGGCTCACAAGGCCATTCCACATCTTGTCACCTCTCACTAGGCAACAACTTATTCACATGGCTCACAAGGCCATTCATCATTATACTTTTTCTACAAGTATTTAACATGCCTTACAAGGCTTATGCAATAAGAGAATTACAACCTTCCCATCATTAGGGATAGAGTTTTCCTTTATAGCTGAATAGGGTTTCATGTTCATATTATTAATCCAAACCCTAATTCATTTCTCCACACATCTAGGAGCATACTTTGATATCATAAGTATTCAATCATGCTTATTAATTCTCATCTTTTATCATTAAGTGATAATCAACACAAAGTATGAGTTTCTCTCTCATCCTCACTAGGATATTGATTATATCATACTTCATTAACTTGGCTTAACCCTTTCTCAAGGTATATAGCCTACACCTATCAAAGTGTATTTAACTTATTACATCTTGATGTAATAATTGACATGACACCCTTCATGTTTTACTCATCCAAGTATATTGGATTTGAGGTACATCAAAGTGTATCAACTTGGAGGTACTAGATGTGACATTTATCATGTCTTGATGAATCACTTCCATAATTACTTTTAACTTACTTAAGTTCATAAATTTACCTTGTATTAGGGTATTTACCATCCTAATACTTTATGCACTAACTCATCATATTTATTCTGTGGTGCGTTATCCATAATTAACACACTTGAATTATCCATCTATCATTAGGTGGTAAGAACTCATCTTGTATTAAGACATTATCCACTTAGGTGTCTCACCTATCAAGATATTAGTCACACCATTTCTTAGTAATACACTATTTACTTCTAGGAGTGTTTTACCCTTATCTTTTCAAGGTGTCTCGAGTTGGAGATGTGCATATGTTCACCATATTGGGTTGTAGGTGTATAGACACCACCATATCAGGTTGGGGGTGTATGAACACTCACCATATTGGGCTATAGGTATTTGTATGTGTTACCCATGTCGTGTATGAGGTATTAAAACATCACCATATCTAGCTAGAGGTGCATTCAATCACCATATCAGGTGGCTCACCATCTAGGGTTGGCCATGACGAGTTAGGGTTTGCCATATCGGGCTCAACCCAATATATTCATCTCATTACCTCCTTCAAGGTTACCATCTTATCTTAAGGATGAGTAATAGGTTAAACAATTAGTTAAACTCTTCTCAACCCATTACATAAGTCGATAGGAGTGAAAAGTACCAAGCCATGTCGGGCTACACCATCCCATGTTGGGTTATAACACCCATGTCGAGTTACATCATCCCATGTTGGGTTGTATCACCCATGTCAGGTTAGGGTTGGTATTGATGGGCACATATGGTACATGTATGTATTGCCCATGATGTGTAAGAGGTATCATCTCATCATCATGTCGGGCTAGACATCAACTAGGGTTGGCTATGACGGCTACATGCCATCTACGGTTGTGTATCGGGTAGATGTATTCCAAACATATCGGGTTACATCTTGTTCCATACCTCATATCGTGCAATATGATTTACTTAAATGTTCATATCGTACACCAGATGTGTGTGCTTCATGATACCAAGTACCAATGATATATATTATATGATCATATCGTGCAATAGCACTTTCTATTCCTTACTCATATCGGGTTACCCAAATTAGGGTTTCATATCAATTTACAAGTATACATTTAACCTTGTATCGTGCATGGAGTCTATACTTGACTTCCTATCGTGTAAGAATATCGTGCAAGCATCGTTTACAAGCATATCATGTAAGCATATTGGGCAAGACATATCGAGCAAGACATACCCATATCGGGTTAGAGCTACTTGTATATATATGCTTGAACCCGATATCACTTTTGCAAAGTGATACCATCTTGTTTAAGATCTAGACCTCCGTTATAACAGTTATAATTCATGATAACAGGTCTAAGAAACTACTAGAACTCATAATTTCATTAACTATTTCAGTACATTTCAGAATTAAAAGTAGTTCATTAAGTATAGCAATTTAGGTGATGAATAATAACATGGTTGAGTTCAAGTTATATAACCCACCTTAAGAACAACTTCAAAGCTCCAAGCTCCAAAGATACACGTTCCCAAGGTTGAGGATGAACTTCTCAATTTCTCTAGATTCAAGACATCACCATGGATAAGCAATTGGTGAAGAGGAGAAGAAAGGTAGATCATAACCCTAATTCCATGCTTTATTTAAAGGTTGAAGATGACTATGGCTTACCTTATAGTTAAGATTTGAGCTCCTTAGAACCTTGGACAACACCCTAATACTCTTGGGAGATATAGACTTCCTCTTGGATGATAAAACTTTGCATGTGGCCAATATCTCACTCTTATGGCCGATATCACCCTTCTTGGCTGATATCACCTTGTTTGGACGATATCACTTTGTCTTGGCCGATACCCCAAGCTATATGCACGATACCACTTTACTCCTAAATGATACAGGGACCCTATGCACGATACTTTAGGGAAGGAGGGTGGTAAGATCCAAAAAATTCCACTAAGGGGTGAAACTAGGGGTATATATACTTGTTGTTCATGAAGGAGTGTAAAAATGAGGTGTCATCAATTTGAGCTAGTAGGTGCCATGTGTCCATGCATGGGTGACACGTGTACATGCATGCACTAACATTTATCTTGACATGCAAAACTCTTGAGTATAATCTAGGGATGATTTTTTCCATTACATATCCTTTTGAATAAAATATATCAACAAAATCATGACTTTATTCAGCAACCGATACAACTTTTCTAAGGAAGTTGTAATCAGATACACTTAACCTCCTTGAGGTTCTTTGAACGTCATGGGATTTTCCAAGAGTCCAAAAAACGATATGAGACTCCTCTTTTGGCTCCTTGGCCGATAGGCACTCATATATAAGCTTTTCAACTTGATACAACTCAAGTTAAGGTTTCATATTCAACCCTTTTCTTGGTCATTTCATCACCAAGAATACTACCACTCATAAATGATTCAAACATGGTTTCTAATTCATTATCTCTCCTATAAATGATACATATAGGAATTAGGAACAATCTATAGGTGGTAATTTGCATATCAACCCCACATTTTGGGTAAATTACAATTTGTACCAAAATTGGTGCACAAGGTCCTAGAATTATTCAAGCATGTTCAAACTTGGAATTTAGGATTTTCACAAGCCACCACTTAGAATCATTATCTCTCTTATGATGATAAAACATATAGGGCACGTTAAACATGTGAAATTTTACAATATAGCCCCTCATCTTGGGTAAATTGCACTTTTCACCAAACGATCAAATAATGCACAATCAACTTGCAAATAAGCTCAAACTTGAAAATTAAACCCTAAAAGAGTCTTAATTACTTTTAAAAATATTACATCAAGTTTGTAAGCAACTTACTTAAGCAAAACTTCTAGGGTTAAGCCATAACCCATGTCAGGGGTATTACATTTGTACTTGTTACATAATATACCTACAAATATACATGAATTATATATATAAGTTGGTATGTGGCCTAGTCCACGGTCAGACTAGTTTTGGATTGGACCGGACCGAAGACGAAACTTATCAAAAATCTTGGACTGCGGATCAGACCGAACCAGACTAAATTGAGCAGTCCGGTCCGGTTTTGCGGTATGGACCATTATTTTCTCACCCCTAATCAAAGATGGCTCGATTGATTGATCAGGGGGAGCTTACAATGTTCCAGGTGCAGACATGGAGAGAGAAGTGACATTGGTATGATACATCTTCTCAGTTGTCTGGATACAAAGTGAAGTCATGGTGGGACTTCAACAAGATGGATGAAGACGACATGGTGATGACATGTTTGAGGAGAGTGGATCTATCACATGTGGCAGTAGAGTACAGAAGTTACTCTAGATGATCGCTGAAGACAAAATCTCCCTCATAGGTCGGAGGGGGTGATTGTGGGGATCAGAAGGTCCTAGCCCATGTCCTATTGGGATTTGGACTTAATAGGAGCTGGTTTGTGTTTTCAATCCTAATGGAAGTTAAATCCAAGAAGGAAATAAGATGGCTCCTTACGTGAAACATTAGAATTGGATTAGGATTTAATTAGAGTTGATATTTTGTGTTGCCAATCCTAATATGAGTTGAGTCCAAGAAGAAAAGAAGGTGTCTATGTGCAACATGGAGTTGGACTAGGATTTGAACTAGGACTAGAATTCCTAGTTGCAATCACATGCATGGAGTCCTATAAATAGAGGCCCTTGGGGAGGCCATTGAGATTATCCCACCGGTTGGTGTGTGATCCCACCAGTTGTTGGTTGTTGGTTCCTTCTATGGTAGAAGAGCCAGAAAAAAATTACAACTAGTGGTGCTCTCTTGTGGCAAGAGAGGGTTAGCGACTTTACCTTGAAGCAAAATGGTGTCTGACAGTTGGTGGCACATTGGGTGCACCAACAGTGCAGCGCTCTTGTAGATAAGAGAGGGCCAATGATTTTGCCTTGAGGCAAAGTAGAGGTTGGTAGTCAGCAACACAATGACAGTGCATCGACAATGGAAGTGGGTCTGGGTAGCAGAGGACGCACATTAGTTGGTGGTACTTTGTTGGTACTACGACATCGACATTGACTACGACACATCCGAGCAAAGGAAGATGCTCATCAGTCAGTGGCTGCAACAGACTGTCCAGTCAGTGGAGGATGCACATTAGTCGGTGACACATAGGTGGTGCATCAACTACGATGGCAGATCTGAGCAGCGGAAGATGCACACCAGTTGGTAGCACACTATTGGTGACGCGACAACGACAATGGTCAATTCGATTAGCGGAGGATACATATCGAGTCTCTCAGGTGGAGAGAGTTGTGGTGGTATGTGGGAGTTCTAGTTGGTTGCACCAACTAGAACGAGTACCAAGAAGATGGTAACGAGCTAGGTGACCTCGTCAGGAAAAGAGGCGACCCAGTCAATGGTCGCAGCGGCAACAAGCAATCCCAATAGCGGCAGGGGTGTCGTGAGGGAAAAAAGTGAAAAGGGAGGGTTTGTACACATTGGGTGTAATTATGTTCTTCTTTATCTTTGTTCTCGGACAGGGGGAGCTTCCCAAATTTAGGGGTGATTAAATCTGGGTAGTGTGAATTGTAAGTCAGGTTACATAGTTCTTGTTGGCCGGTATTGTCCCGTGGTTTTTCTCTCCTAATCTTGGGGAGAGTTTTACATGTTAAATCTTGTGCCTTCAGTCTTGCAGAGTATTGTCACTTACCCAACATAATTTCCTAACACCGTTACCATTGTGATCTATTGAAAAAGATATAAACATTTTGAAAAATTAATGACACCGCACCATTTGACCAAAAATGTGATTAATCTAACATATTTTTATTCTTTATGGTTATACAATATGATGTGAAAAATCAAATTAACTAAACCGTACACACAATATACTATAAAACAATATTGTACTTTTTCTTAAACAATGATGATCCAAAACTTATATTTACAAATACATAAAATGCCGATATTAATACAATACTTTGTACATTCAAAGTGAAATAAAAATATTATGATGTAATTTGAACTACACAATATTTTACTAAATTATAATTATATCACAATAAAATTTTTTTAAAGGAAAAAAATCCGCATCATGACCACTTGTTGAGATTATTATGGTTAAAAATATTCTGCTTATTTACAAATCTAATTTTTTTATTTCTTTGTCATTTTTCTTATTATATATTACAAAGTAAAAATAAGAATATTTTTAATTGATTTTCAAATTTACACTTACAACAAACCAATCACATGGAAGAGAAAGGAACTTAAGTTCCACAAACTGAACTAGACTTCTCAAAAAATGAGTTTCACATAACTTATAACTTACACCAAACCAATCGTAGCCTTAGTACTCCTAAACTTGGCGTGATTATGAAGACCGCATATTATGTAAGACTAACTCTCAAACAAAACACCAAAAAACATACAAGCCATTAATTTGTAACTTTTATACATATAAAGTACCGGTACTTACAATGAGTGGACCCAAACGGCCGTTAAGGCACACATAATATGATTTACAAATGTGTTTGGTATGTAGAAGAAACTAAGAGGATTTGACATCTTCACTTCTAGTTCTTGCAAATTTATTTCTCTATCGCCTAACTTACATTGAATATGTGTCTTGTCAAGTTGATAGATTCGTGATCTTCTAAGAATTCTAGATTTAGATTCAATAGGTTAACTTTTATCCAATATCCTTGTGGTGGAAAAACTCATTTACATCAATCTAGTATCGTTGTTTGGTTCCAAATTGGCTAGTCGTGGTTATCTTCGTGAATACTCCCTAAATTCTTGAACATGGAGAGTTTCCATACGAACCTTTTAGAATATTTATCCTACATTATCAATAGTAAACAAACTAACTAACACTAGATCAATTTTTTCGGGCATGCAATAAACCTAAAGAAACCTTTTGTTATAGACACACGTGTTTCAGTGCCAATGTAACAAAGAACCTAAAGAAACCTTTTGTTATGACATTAATCCATTTATGAGGGTACAAAATATAGGTAGGTGATACACCTTCCTGTCAAATTGGAACTGTTAGTATTATCAAGGGTGTTGTATGTAACTGACCGTTGTTTGGTCTTTCACTGGAGTTTATGGCGAACCAAGCCACAAAAAATCTGATTTTCTCACCTAACTCTCAACCATCACTGCTAACTTTCACAACAAACCTTGGCTTTTGGGTGGTTACTTTAACCTCATCACTCAAACCTCAGATATATTTAACCCCTCCTGCTCTTCAGCTCCCCTTTCAGTTGTTGACAAATCTTTCACTCACCTTCTACACTCTTTCAACATGATTGATCGTCTTCCCTCAAATGCTGCTTTTACATGGTATAGAAACCTTTCCTTTGCAATATTGGACCACTTCATTTTCTCATCATGTTGGGAAGACTTCTACCCTCTGGCTTCTGTCAATATAGCTCATAGAGTCATATCTGACCACTTCCCTATCATTCTTGACACTGTTTTTAAACCCTGGGGCTCTAGACCTTTCTGGTTTGACAACTACTGGCTTACCACTCCAAGCCTTTCAAACTCTTATCCAGATCATTGGGAACTTGCCACATCAAATACCTCAAATCTTGGCCTACACATCCAACAAAATACCAAAAATATCAAAACCTTCATCAAAAATTGGACTCATCAACAACCCCACAACCTCTCAAACTCTCTGGATGATCTTGAACAACAACTCCTCTTTGTGGAACAGGATCCTTCTATGGATCCTGCTCTAGCTCTGTCTATCAGGTCTAACCTAGAACACATTAAGCATTGCCTTGACCTAAAATGGAGACAAAGAGCGAAAGTCTCATGGGAAAAAGAAGGAGACAAAAATAGAATTTTTTTTCAAAAAATCTGCAACAACAATCATAGAAAAAATGCAATTTCCTACCTCAAAATAAACGAATCTTTCAAAAAAAAAACATGCAATAACTAACCACATCGTCCAACATTTATCAAGAATCTTCAACACCAAACACTCCCCATCCTACTTGAAAGACCTCAAATAGCACTCTCTATGCCCAAAGAAAATCCCAAACCCTCAAACTCTTGTAAACCCTTTTAGCCTGGAAGAACTTGACACTGCCATTAAATCTATTGGACTCAACAAATCACCTGGACCAGATGGTCTAAATGTAGAATTCTACCTCACAAACTGGAATCACTACAGAAAAGACTACTTTGCTTTCCTCCAGGCTCTTCTCCTCAACAATGAACCTCAAAGCCTAATCAAACATCTTTAAAAAACTTTCATTGCTCTCATTAAAAAAATTGAACAGCCAGACCTCATTTCTTAATACAGACCAATCAGCCTCATCAACACATCATATAAAATTATAGCAAAAACCTTGACAAACTGAATAAAACAAAAAATCAACCACATCACACCCCTAAATCCTAATGCTTTCCTTAAAGGGAGAAGTATACAAGATGCTTACCTAATGGTAAATGAAACTATCCATCTTTGTTACAAAAAAAAACACCCATTCTTGCCATCAAACTAGATTTTGAAAAAGCTTTTAACTACCTAAACTGGGATTGTCTCTTGGAGACTCTAAGGGGCTTTGGGTTTCCTGATAAATGGACCTCCTAGATTCATGCATGTATCTCTACAAATAATTTCTCCACTATCATCAATGGACACCATTTGGATATCTCAAGAACTCAAATGGAATTAGACAGGGGGATCCTCTATCCCCCTACCTGTTCATTATAGTCACCACCATTCTCACAAACATGATTAAACTAGGTGTTTCAAGAGGCTTGATAAAAACACCAGCCAAATGCCATGAAAATATCATTCAATTTGTTGATGGCACCATCATCCTTCTTACACCAGAAGACAAATCAGTCATAAAAGCCATCAGAATCATTGGTTTCTTCTCTTACATATCGGGTCTCAAAATAAATCTCCAAAATACTCTATCTTTGGAGTCCATATTGACTAAAAAAATGAAAAAATTTAACACTCTTCTCAGGTGTAAGATTGACAATTTCCCAATCAATTACCTGGGACTCCCCATCACCCCCCTAAACATCTCACACACGATCTGGCTCCCAATAATAGAGAAAATGCAAAACAAGCTCTCATCATGGACAAACAACTTTCTGAGCCTTACCGAAAGACTCACACTCCTCAACAACTCTCTAACTTCAATCACCACCCATTACCTCAGTTGCATCCCTTTACCTTCAAAAACCAAATCACTATTAATAAAATAAGAAGAAATTTCCTCTGGAACAACCACCAAAAATCTTCACAGACAGGGAGACATATTCATCTAGTAAATTGGGACACCATCGCTGCCCCAACTAACCAAGGGGGTTGGGGAATCATAAAGCAAGAAAATCATGCCTTCCTACTGATTCAACCCTATTTTAGGGCTTAATCTTGTGTCTTTTGTCTCTTCAATCACATCTATACTTGTTAGATTGCATGTCATTCCTCCCAATATGCTTATTTCTATAAAATGCACTTATGGACATTATTTGCATGCTTTTCAGGCATTTGGACCACATTTGATGGAAGAGAGAGAGAAGGAGTGATCCTAGGGTTCCTCTGCCCTGGGAGAGACCCAAAGTGAAGTCCAAGGATCCCTCAACCTACCCCTAGTGGCCAAAGATCATTTGAAGCAAAGATGTCCAAGAAAATCCAAAGAATAGAGTCAAAGTGTTGATCCAGGACCCAGCACGACCGTGGTACCACAGAACGGCCGTGCTAGGTCACTTGCAAATCAACTCCAAGTCAAGCAAAGAGCACCACGACCGTGCAACCAAGAACGGCCGTGCAAGGGGCATCCACTACGGCCGTGCTATCTAGCACGACCATGCTACATAAGATCACCATGACCGTTTTACACCACCACAGTTGCCATCATCCAACCCACCACGGCCGTGGTACTCAACCACAGTCGTGCAACACCCTATCCACCACGACTGTGGTCATTCAGACCAAAACCCTGTAACTTGGCCTATTTTAATTCCCATGACCGTGCCCATACACCACGACCGTGGTCTACCCTACCCACCACGGCAGTGGTGACTCACCACGGTCGTGCTACTCACAAAATCCACCCACTTTTCCACTGCTTTCCCCATTTTACCCCTAACTTAACCCTAGACCCCCTAGACACCAATATATACCTAGGTGGTGGCTGGGGCATGAAGCTAGCTACCTTCCACCACATCCTAGCTCCCCAAATTGCCATCCACTTCATTTCCACTCCATTTCACCATTTCCACCACCAAAACACTAGTTTATGCTAGTTCCTACCCATAATCCCCTTCATTTCACACCCTTGCACCTTGGAGGATGGAGGAGGACGTCCTTCAGCTGCTGTAGAGGATGGATTCTTCATCTACACCGAGTTCCATGGCTTCTTCTACCTCTTTCTCCTTTCTTTTGTATTTTCCATGTCTATGAGTAGCTAGGCCCCTTGGGTGGGCTGTTTGGGGGAAATTATGTTACTTTGATACCCTGTTGGGGGAAAATGACATGTAAACTTTGTAATTCCATTTGTTAATGATTATATTCTATTTGCATCTCATTCTCCATGAATTTCTTGTTGGTTTGTGTGTGAAATCACCTAGGAATTTAGGCAAAATGCTTGTATGTGTTAATTTTGGGATTTGCCCCTAGGTCCAATTCTTGGATCCTTAGGTTGCCTCACATCTTCCTACATCCTAATCAATCTCCCTAAACCTATGTGAGAGATCTAAGTAGCTAGATTGGATAATTCTAGTACAATTAACATGGAGCCTTCTCAAGGATAGAATGTGGGGGAATTGGGGTGCAAAGCCCTAATTTCACCTCCCCATTACTACCCTCGACCCCTAATTTCCCTAGGACTTCCTAATCTAGAAACCTAGACTTCATTAGACTCTAATTGAATTGTACCTAATCCCTAACCCAATTGAGACTCGTAAGGATAGTAGGGGGTTTAGGGACTAGTTCCCCTATGCACAACCTAGCATATCCATGGCCAGTTAGTAGATTAGGTTAATTCATTAGACTCTAACTTGTTGTTTGGTTTGAATAATCTAAATGGAATCATAAGGTTCATATGTCACCTCCCAACTTAAGTGATAAGTTCATACCCCTAATGAAACGACCGTCTCGTGAAAACAGGATTAACTAATGTGGAAGCGAATTATTTGTAGCAGATTACTGAAAATCACTGAAAATTTAAAACATTTTGCAAAGAGATCCATTCACAGGAAAACTCTTTAACCATGAACCAAAGTATTCCAAATTCATCCTGGTTCATAAGTACACAACCTGTACCATTCCTTTTCAAGGATTACAACATTGACTGCCCTGTTAACAAATATACACAGGCAGTATAAAAACTTTGAGGCACTAAGCCAAAACTCAGATTGATACATTTAAAACTCCGAGGACCTGAGAGTACAGAGATGACACATAAGACTACTATCTATATGACTAGACAGACAATATTTCCACCTGAGATCTTATTGTTGTCCCTGTTGTTGCTGTTGCTCTTTCCCTATTCTAGGGTTTCTGCTATGCCTTCCATGCATACCTAAAAATGTTTCCCACGGGGGTGAGACAATTGAAAATTGCCCCAGCGAGAGATATAACTCTCCGCCAAAAACATTGTTATTGCAGTTTATCAAATTAAAACTGAGCAGGGGTTACTTTTACATTATCAGGCAGAATTATTCATCATAGAACAGAATAAGATAATCTCCATTCTCAAGGAGTTCATTGCATCTACCCATGGTAGATAAGTAATTCATCTGTCTACTTTGCAGAGAATATAAAGAAACATAATTAACATTTATCTACTAAGGAATGCACAAAGAAATGCAACATCAGCCAATGAATCTCCGTATTCAATCCTTAAGAAAACATGCTATACAGATGATTACATTTTACAATCACACTTATGCTCTGAGGAGATGAGATATACCTCTCATACTCCAACCGACCATTATGAAATCACCTCGGTACCATACATAGGTCATCAAAAGAGCCAGATTCTTATGACCTCATCTGTCTTGGTCAGTACGAGACCACATGCAGGACATCTCGTGTCTCTGCTAACTATCTAGCCAGGGTATTCTAGCACCTTTGCTACAGAGTTACAGCGTCAACTGCACTCTCATCGCCAATCGAGAGATTTCTTGTTTATCTCCTCGATCCGACATTAAGTTTCATTGGGAGATTCATGATACATCCATACCGACATATTCATGAAGGATTGAGAGGTTTCTTGTTTACCTTCCAACAATCTCTTCAAGAGGACGTAAGGATATTTTCACCCATTTACCCCCACATATTCAAAATATGTGCTCCAGGTTTTTCCGCGGGCACCCGTTTCACCATCACCTATTCCTGACGATGATGGATCTATGGTCAGAGCACTACATGAATAGATTTCACTTGATTTATTAAGTACATTCTCATATTCTTTTAGCATCAGCCAAGTTCTCAAACATAACTTATTACAACAATGCTATAAAGAGACATGTACTACTTTTATCATATATTTATCAGTCTTTCAAAGACCCTGGGAACTCAGTCCCTCATTTCAATACTGGGAATTATCATCCCTTCACTTTCTCATCACCATAATCATATGGTTCTGGGTATTCAAACCCTTAACTCATCATTGAGCATTATTATACCTTTTTCAGGTAACTATCACCTTCAGGTCATCTGACCAAGGCATTCATGATACTTGTTATACAAGCATCACACCTGGCTCACAAGGCCATGAAATATCTTGTCACCTCTCACTAGGTAACAACTTACTCATGTGACTCATAAAAGTCCATGCATATTGCTTCTTTTACTAAGCAGCAACAACATTAAGGCACATAATGTCAATCAACATTTATTATATAAATGTCACAGCTCACACTAGCTACATACATCATCTCATAATATCTGTATGGTTATTAGGCATGATAACAGTCATACAAGATATTCATCACATCATGTGATGTGATAGTAACACCATTATTCCTCTACTAGGAATTAGGGTTTACTATCAAATAGGGCTTTTCATTCCCTTTACCCAAATTAGGGTTAGGGTTCCCCATTTCTCATTAATAAAGAGTTCATGATCTCATTATCTGTCCAACCCTTAATACATTATTCCATACCTCTGGGGAATTCAAGGATATCATATTTGATTATTCTAGAACATTACTTTCATCATATAGCATTAATGATCATCAATTCAAGGTATGAGTTCATTTCTCATCCTTATCATGGTATGATTATATCATACACATCATTTGGGCTTAACCCCATTCTCAAGGTACATTAATTAACACTCATCAAGGTGTAACAACTCATTACATTTTATTGTAATAGTTGCATAACACACTTCATATGTTTCTTACCCAATTATATTGGATTTGAAGTACATCAAGGCATATAAACCCTGAAATGTTGAATGTGATAACTATCATATCTTGATGTATCACTTTCTCATCATTTCAAACTCTGTTGAGTTATCCATCTTATCTTGTATTAAGGTATTTCCCTCTTAATACATTCCATCACTAATCTCTTACCTTTAGCATATAATGCAAAGGCCACACATTAGAATTGTACATCTATCTCACATGATATGGACTTATCTTAGTTTAAGGCATGACTTTATTATAAAGTTGCTTATAAACAATCACAATGATACACCCTCAACTAGGGTTTCTCATCACATATCTTATGTATCCTTCATCGAATTATATTGGACTTATAATCATATCAAGGTATACGATCATATGAGGTCACTTTCAAATCACCTCTAAATCAAGCATAGAGCACCACGACCGTGCAACCAAGAACGGTCGTGCGAGGGGAAGCTACCACGGCCGTGCTACCTTGCATGGTCGTACAAAGGGAGTTCACCTCATGAATCATATTCAAGTATGAATTCTATTCTCTCATTAGGGATTAGGGTTTCACATACCATCTCCCTTCTTTAGAATAGGGATTGCATATAGCATCACCCTTCATTAGGGTTTCATATCACATTGCCCATAATTAAGGGTTTATGTTCATGATTAGGGTTTCATGATCTCTCTACTTAAGGATCATACCCTTAAAAACCACATGAATCATATTCTTATAGGAATTCATGCTATCATCATCTCAACTTGATTAGGTCATATCAACCCTTCCATCGAGTTCATACAACTATGATTAACATAGTATATCAAGTCATTGATCCTATAAGCAATTAGGGTTCATCCCTTAATTGGCACTAACCACTTAGGTAATAATAGGGTTTCAACCTTTGTACCTTCATTGACTATCATTACTAATCAGCATTGGATCAATGGATCATTCACCATCTTGATTCTCAAGAGATTCAATCACATTGGACCTCCATTACATAAGTATCCAATTGAATTAGGGTTTCCAATGTTGATTCCTTCAATCATTGAATTCATGGAATCAATCATCAATTGGACCTATCCTCATACTTCAATTGAGTTTAATAGGTCAACCTTCAAATTATTTGACCCTAAATTGACCCTCAATTGGTCATCAATTAGGGTTTGGTTCAATTGAATTAGGGTTTGGAATCGATGATTCATCAACACTAATCAATACAAGATTGGTTACATTGAAACTATTGAACCATCATTCAAATTGAACATGTCCTGACCCCAAACGGTCTTGAGGTCGTTTGGATGACCACCAAACGGTCTTGAGACCATTTGTACATCATATCATTAATATCCAAGTCAACCAATTAAGGTTTGGATCATTGGATTGATCACCAAATCAGCAATTGATTACACTTCAACTTAGTGACATTGGATCTTCAATTGCTTAACCATACTCAACCCTAGACATACAAACGGTCTTGGGTGACCCCCAAACGGTCTTGAGACCGTTTGGATGAGTCCCAAACGGTCTTGAGACCGTTTGGCTCATCCAAACCTTGGATTCTAGTGAAAAATCATCAAGGTTTGGTCTATCGAGTTGATCAACAAATCAACACTTAATTGCAATATGATTTGGTACCTTTAGACCTTCAATTGGTCAACTATACTTGACCCCATACCTCCAAACGGTCTTGGGGTGACCCCCAAATGGTCTTTAGACCGTGTGGGTGATTTCCAAACGGTCTTGAAACCGTTTGGGCTAATCAACCCAAAATCTCCAATTAACTCATTGGAATTTCAGCACTGTTTTCAATTAGGGTTTTCCCAATTGAATAGCCTTCAACTCACGATTCCTTGGGAGGTAATCCCTCAAATTTGGTGAGTCATTATAACACATCATTAGGAACAGTAATACCAAACGGTCAACCATTGGTCAACGCACTCAAATGGTCTTGAGACCGTTTGCCCAAAACGTTCAATTAAATCAGATTGATAATCAGCACTTAATCCAATTAGGTTTCCCTAATTGATTAGCCTTCAAATCACGATTCCTTGGGATTTAATACCTCAAATTTGAAGGGTCATCAACCAACATAACTATGAATTGGAATCCCAAACGGTAAATGCTTGGTCAACTCAATCAAACGGTCTTGAAACCGTTTTCCCAAACAGGTCAAGTTAATCAGGTTGAAAATCAGCATTAAATTCAATTCGATTTTCCTAATTGATTGGCCTTCAACCTACGATTACTTTGAAGTTAACCCCTAAAATTTGGTGGGTCATTAGCCTACATAATTAGGAAAAAAATTCACAAACTGTCAACGCTTGGTCAACCATCTCAAACGGTCTTGAAACCGTTTTCTCCCAAACGTTTTCAAACCGTTTGCCTTTAAACGGTTTGCTGAAACTGCATAGCCAATCAAAATAAAACGATTTGGAACAGCTATCAAAACCGTTTGGCTTGGTACTTTTCTTTGGATAAGCATCTAGGATGATGTCATCATCCCCTTCCTTCGAACAACCAAGAACAGCAATCGTTCTTGATGGAAATTTCAACAAAGAAACAAAAGTGTATCAAATTGAAGAAAACAATCAACAAAGCATAGAGAATTGATGCAATAGCAATGATTATGGGTTTAAGTTATAAAACCCGCCTCCAAATGAGCTCCAAAGCTCCAAGATCACGAAATCAATGGTGGATGAAGTTTTTGCAACTCCCCCTTAGGCTCGTCCTCAAGCTTTTGGTTGTAAAAGTTGGCTAGGGTTGAAGAGGAGATCGAAATAAGAAGGAATCCATAATTTATTTTCGATTTCCACCATGGAATCAAGATGAATGAGGGTTAATAATCTTACCAATAGGTTGGGGCTCTTCCTACTGTTTCTCCTAAGTCCCTTGAGCTCATCCAAAGCAAGGGAAGAAGAGAGGGCCGAAAAATCCTTTCAATTGATTTGGAAATGAAGTTTTTATAAAGGAAATTGAGGAGAGAGAAAGCATTTTTATTTTCCCTCAACTCTCAAATTGGTGCCACATAAACCCCCTCACTCCCTTGTGTACGAAGGCACCTTCCTTTGCCTTTAATTCTCCTTCATTATCCTCAAATTAAAAGAAAAGCAAATTAAGCACCTTAATCATATAATAGTAATATCCATAATGTGAGTGGATATTACTTTCCTTTATAATAAGGTGAGTGGAGTTTCACCTCCTTTAGATATTTTCGTGACTTATCTATGCAAAAGGACGTCTATCCTTATTCAAACTCAACCAATAACATTTTGGTTGAAGGCCCTTTAATTAATATATTCATTTTTTCCCTAAATTGAATTAGGGTTTCAATTAGGATTAAATCTTGATTATTTTAATATCAAGATTCTCTCTCCTCCAACTTAATCCAAAAGAGGTGCCCCTCTCATTTTATTTGCTCTACATTATGCCAAGAAACATTAGGGACCTTATTGAAGTGATAAATTACATATTTCACCCTAGGTTTTGGGTAAATTGCATATTACACCAAAACTAGATTTTCATGCACGTATATTGCTTTATCAGCTCTTTCTTGGTATTCAGGCTTCCATAAGCCATACCTCAGCATAATTTTCACTCTCATGATGATTCAAAACATGAGGAACATATTATCATGCACAATTTGCACTTAAACCCCTCAACTTGGGTAATTTGCACATTAGTCCAAAATAAGCAAACATTGCTTCAACATTGTCCAAACATGACCAAAATTGAAACATAAGCTCCTCATGAGCCCTAATTACTTTTCACAAGATATTATTAAGCATATAATCATCTTTCTTAATTAAAACACCTAGGGTTAGAGTATAACCCAGGTCAGGGATGTTACAAATTATAAACCCCTAACAAGGATTTCGTCCCCAAAATCTAGATAAAGGAAGACAGATGTATTTCATTCATCATACTATCTAATCTTCACATATCATCTCCTTATTATGGAGACACCAAAAAGATTTGTTCAACAGAATGTGTTTCCTTACAAGATTCTTATAGAATCAACACACAAGACACATGCTCCACTGTCCCCTTATCATAGACTGTGGAGTCAACTTTGTGTCACATAAAACTTTTCTTGTTCATAGAGACATCTTACATTCCTTATTAATATCATGTTTATGCAAAGCATAAACCCCTAACATATGATGTTCATATCATTTTATATAATCAGGCTGATTTCATAGTTGAGAACTCTAGTAGCCAACCTAAACCATGTGATAACTCTCAGATACCAGAATCTCTTACCTTGGTATCAGTCACATGTGTTGGGAACACATCACATTCTCATATTCCTTTCATTATGAGCATTACTTGTTACATATGTCTTTTTCTTGGAGCCAAAGTCCAAGATAACTGATACTTTTCTAAGTATCCCTCACATGAACATATTTATCTTATGCACATCAGGTGTCCTAAGACCCACTTGATTGCCATGTCCCTGAAAGGAAAGAAAACAAGGATTCATATTCCTCTTATTATTTCATGTATTTTTAGCTATTCATGAACCATTTACTCTTTATCTCATATTAGGTTCCTTGCCTTTAGCATTGGAATTTGTAAGGATGATTACATGTCATTATCCCTTTCTTTATTATTATCTAGCATGTTTATGATCATCTCATGATCTCATCACATTTCCCATGTCCTCATTATGGAAAAGATCTTTATTATGCTGGCAACATTATTGAACAAGGTCCATCTCCCTCATTCTTATTCTTGTCTTATGAGGAGTACATTTTTAGTTCCTCATACAACATGCTCATCTGAGATTATCTCAAGCTTCTCTTTCTTATGCATGAGATATGACACATTTATTCATTTTAGATTTTTGATTTCATGATACTAATTAGATTGTCTCAGAATGACTACTTGATCAGAGCAATCAAAAAGACAACAATCTAAGAGTTTCCATACCCACTTTATCATCAATAGTTGTTTACCTGGCCAGGGTTTACAAGTACTGTGATCAAGTAGTATGCACTTTGTCTAATATCATATTCCTTGCTTTTATTATAAGCATAAAATTTAACATCCCTAGATTTTATCCAGGCATCTCTTCTATACCTCTTCCTCTTTCATAGAGGTAAGACCAATATAGAGCATTTAAAAGAATACTGAACAAAATTCAAATTCTATTTTTCATCATTTCTTCCCTATATAGCAACCAATAGGGAAAACAAAATCAACAATCCTCTTTTTTTTCCTATAACAAAAAGGGTTTAGTGTACTCGACATGTACACATTAATAGCATACCTTTTCCTCATATCATGGTCTTATTAGTCTTATTACTGATGCAAAAACTAAGCCATGGGATCTTACAGGTGAAAGGTTAAGACCTTTGCACTTACTTAATGGCTACTGCCCTGGTACACTAGGCATTTGTTGCACTATTAGTACCAAAAACTTGGTTTTTCAAAACCATTAAGCAAATGTCTCTAGAATTATAGAGACCATTCCCTACTTCTCAACTTATTGCCCTTCCTTGAGCACTGGCATTATAGATTTATTATCTGACTAAACTCATGGCAGAGTCTACTTTCTTGCCATAAGTTAATCTTTTCCATATTTTCCCTTGTTCCAACATGACTAAGTCATTCATGAACTCTTTTAAAGCTCAAGCTTTGTGTATTAAGGACTGATAACCTCGATTGTAAGGCTAGTATCCAGTCCACTTATATGCATTACTGTTGCCCCAATCTTCCCAACAAGAGCATGATCATAGGATTCTCTATCCTGATCAGGTTTTAATGGGGATTCTCAGGCACTCATTCTATTCTTGCCTGATCCCTTACACCTCTTCTTGGTGCAACAACATTGCTCCCAACAATGTGTTCCTTGTGTTCTCCAGTCATTTTAACTTTTACCCTTTCTCTGCACAAGCAGAAATCATTATAGGGTATACCGGAGGACACTATCACAGACTCGATACCTTAGTCCTATGTCTCTGTAGACTCAGCAAACCTAGAGCTCTGATACCACTAATTGAAACGACCGTCTCACGAAAACAGGATTAATTAATGTTGTGGGCTCTGATCTCCAAACCACGATATAAACACGATTTAAACTTAGCGGAAGTGATTCGATTAGCAGCGGAATACCAAAAATCAGTAGAAATTAAAACTTTTTGAGATAAAGCATTGAAACCATAAAACTTCCTTCATAAAAGGAGATAACCTGTTTACATCTCAGATAATTACTTCTTGAGTAATTATATACAACATGATACAAAATCTCAAACCAAAAGACTCCAAGACCTGAGAGTACAGAGGACACATAGGACTGAATCTAACTACACCACATGGCCGGCTAAATCTCCACCTGAGATTTTACTGCTGCCCCTGGTGCTGCTGCTGGGACTGGTCACCTGTAGACCTGTTCCTCCGTCCTCGACGTCCACCTAAAAAGTTGAAGTCTATGGGGTGAGACAATTTTATATAATTGTCCCAGCGAGAGTTATAACTCTCCGCCAGAAGCTTTATTATAGCACCTCAAAGAAATAACTTAAGCAGTAAAAGCTTCAAAGTATTCAACATCAGATATAATAGTAAGCATGAGTTCAACAGTTATGAAACATGAAGACATTTGCACTATACAGTGTAACATCAATCAATCAACTCGTAGTTATCTCTAACAGGTATGCTACGCTGTGGATTATGTTTTTCAAACATTACTTTTATGCCCTGTGGAGATGAGGTTTACCATTCATACTCCAACCAATCACTGCTAAGTGCCTCGGTATCATACTAGGTCATCGAAAGAGCCGGATTCTCATGACCTTCACCTTCCTCAGTCAGTAAGAGGATTACTTGTAGGACATCTCGTGCCTCTACTATAATAGCTTACCAGGGTAATTTGGTCCTTCGCTATTTTAGAGTTACAGTGGCGTTCTGTACTCTCTTCATCATCAGGAGATTTCATGTTTATCTTCCACTGATACAGATATCTGTGCTTTCTTCATCATCAGGAGGTTTCATGTTTACCATCCACTGATACGGTATGGGATTGTAGTGAAGGATTGACATATTACACATCTACATCAAACACCTACACTAGGATGTAAGGTTCTACACATCCATATACCCCACATACTCAAAAGTATGTGATCCAGGAGTTCCCTTAGGAAAACCTGTTTCACCATCATTTGATCTCTGACAATGATGGATCTATGATCAGGGCTTTACATTACACTTGATTAGTTAGGTACATTCAATATTCTTTTAACATCATACATTGTTCTTCAAACAATAACATTAGCATAACAGCTATGAAATGAGAATACTAAATGTAACAAGCCTAACTCTCATCAATCATCATTTCTCAATACATTCATCACAAGTCATCTCTAAAGCATGACCTTGATGGTATTTATGGCTCTCACAGCCCATTTAATTCATAGGTTGCCATTGACAAGGCATCAAGATATTTTACTATTCATAAAGCTAACAACATGCTTTCAATGAATATAGCATCATCATCCATACCTGGATATGATTATCTTTATATCAGAACCTGCAAGGTTAATTCAGCTGATAAAAGCAATTCAATTTAAGAATTATACTTTCCACTCTTGCCATAAGAGCTAAGTTCCCTGATTCTCATCAATTAGGGTTTACTATTCACATTACATGCCATCACCCTAGAATTAGGGTTTATTATTCACATTATGGTAAAATGAACTCATAACATCATCATGTATGAGGAACATTATCAATGATGCTCTTAGATAAGATTAAGATTCATCAATTATCATAAATAGGGTTTTCATGATCTCACATAGGTGGATCATACCCTAATCATGTACATTCATATATTGAAGGTATTTTACTTGGATTTCAACCATAATTGGGATTTTCTCTCTCCTCTTGCTCATAGGTGATGATTACATCCCTCTAGATTGGGTTAGGTCTAATCAACATTGATAAGCCTAGCCAAATCATCACCATTGTAACCATTGGGGTTTGCATGATAAAAAGGGGTTACCTTCTTGAATCCATAAAGGGTATTTTGGTAAAGTTCACCATTGATCATAACATGGGTTAATATACTAACCACTTGACCCTTAATGTCCCTAGGTATCATTAGGGTTTAGGTTGAACAACCATCAAAACATATAAGCCCTCAAGGCATTAGGCAGACTTATCCTTAAAAGTCCCCAATAGGTTTCACACCTTCAACCTTCAAACGATCCTGAGATCGTTTAAGGTTGAAGACCGTTTAGCTTTGGTTGACTTCAAGACCGCATGACACTCAAGACCGTTTACCCTTAAACGATCTTGAGGTCGTATGAACTCATTCGATCCTGAAGTCGTATGAACTTATTCGATCTTGAAGTCGTATGGACTCATTCGATCTTGAAGTCGTATGGAATCATTCGATCTTGAAGTCGTATGGTCCTAAAAGCTCAAGATCGCATGGACCTCCAAGGTGATTCAAAAGGGTAAACTCGATTAGGGTTTCCTATGTTGAAGCCTTCAATTGGTCTCAAGCTTGCTAACCACTTATCAATTGAGACAATTAGGGTTAGCCTTAAACAATTGGTCACTCAATTGATCCTCAATTGATATCCAAATAGGGTTGGAGTTGGTTCAATTAAGGTCTATAAACATTCAACCATCAACACTCAACAATATAAATCAAATCGAAGTTGATCCCATCAATTGACCTCCAATCGGGCTCAAACTTGGCCCAAACGGTCTTGGGATCGTTTGGATAACCTCCAAACGGTCTTGAGACCGTTTTCCCAAGAATTCATGAAAATCTAAGTTGATTTGATAGGGGTTGAACCTTAATTAAGTCACAAGTCAGCAATTTGATTATTTCAATAACCCACTGTAATTGGGCCCTCAATTGATCAAATTACCTTAACCCTAGACCTCCAAACGGTCTTGGGTTGACACCAGACGGTCTTGAGACCGTTTGGATGAGTTCCAAACGGTCTTGAGACCGTTTGCCCATCCATCCTTTGGACTCTAGTGAAAATTCATCAAGGTTTGATCTATTGAGTTGATCATCACATCAATACTTAATTGCAATATGATTTGGTACCTTTGGACCTTCAATTGGTCAACTATACTTAACCCCAGACCTCTAAACGGTCTTGGGTGATCCCCAAACGTTCTTGAGACCGTTTGGATGATTCCCCAAATGGTCTTGAGACCGTTTGGGCTAATCAACCCAAAATCACTAATTAACTCATTAGAATTTCAGCACTGATTTCAATTAGGATTTTCCCTATTAATCAACCTTCAACTCATAACTCGTTTGGAATTAATCCATAAAATTTGGTGAGTCATTAATCATCATCATTATGAACAGTAATCCCAAACGGTCAACACTTGGTCAACCATCTTAAATGGTCTTGAGACCGTTTTCCCAAAAAGGGCAAATTAAACAGATTGAAAATCAGAACTTAATTCAATTGGATTTGCTAATTGATTTGCTTATATCTCACGATTCCTTTGGAGTTAACCCCTCAAATTTTGTGGGTAATTAACCTACAAAATTATAAACAAGATTCCCATACGGTCGTTGCTTGGTCAATGCGACCAAATGGTCTTGAAGGCCGTTTGCCTTCATACAACCCTGAAACCATTTGCCCACCAAACGGTTGTGTAAACCGTATGGGCAATTGGTGGAGGTCGTTTGGTAAAGTGGAAATCCATGGATAAGCATAGGAATTAACGCCCTTATCTTCTACCTCAAGAACAGTAGCAGTTCTTCACGATTTTTCTTGCAAGGATGCAAGGGAAGATAGGGAAGAAGAAGAACTAGCAACTATACGCATAGAAAAAGATGTATAATCAAAGCATCAGGTTTAGAGTTATAAAACCCGCCTAAAGATTGTTCCTTGAGCTGCAAACTTTCAAGATCCAAGCCTTTAATGGCGTCTTTGAGCTCCACAGGTCGGCCAAGGTGTATTCTCCAAGGAAAGTTGAAAAGGAATGGCTAGAAAGATAAAGCTAGGTGAGCTAGCCATGAATTCAACCTTGAAAACGAGTTTCCTCCATGAATTCAAGAAAACGGGATGATCCAAACTTACCTAGGACCCTTGGTCGTCCTTCTATGATCCAGAGCTTAGCCTTAGTCGGTTTTGAGCAAGGGGAAAAGAAATGAAAAGAAGAGGATCGTTCCCTTGCTAAGTGGGGAAGGTAGTATATATACTTAGGTGAAATTTCAACATAAGAACATATGCTTTCCTCATTTCTCATCTAAGTCCTTCCTTTCTTCATTGCACGTCCCCAAATATTATTTCTAAGGACAAACTCCTTCTAAGGTCAAGAATTGAAGGCAAAGAGGATCAACCCATCACTAAAGCATACACATAAAAGGGCTATTATACATACACCTTGATTATTCAATCACAAAGGTGTTCTTAATTATATGATTATTCAAATGAAGTGACCTTTTCATCATTTCTCTTCTAAATGATGCCAAGAGTCATAAAAGATATTTTAGATGATGTATTTTACAAGTTGCACCCCTCAAATTGGGTAAATTGCACTTTACACCAATTTAGGTTTTTCAAGTACATGGGTTGCTTCCACAGCTGCACCTTAGTGCTCAAGCTTGGGAAATCCCTCAAACTTCATCATAAACATCCTCATGATGTCTCAACATCAGAGTAACATCTCAACATGTGCAATTTGCAAGTTAATCCCTTAACTGGGTAATTTGCACATAGATCCCTATATTACAAAACAATGCTACAACTTTATATATAAAGGAGCAAAATTGAAATGTATGTTTTTGAGGAACTTAATTACATGCCCAAAGTTAATCACAAGGATTTAATTACATATTTAGGCAAAACACCTAGGGTTAGTTCATAACCCAGGTCAGGGATGTTACAAATGCGGAAGCGAATTATTTGCAGCGGATTACTGAAAATCACTGAAAATTTAAAACTTTTTGCAAAGAGATCCATTCACAGAAAAACTCTTTAACCATGAACCAAAGTATTCCAAATTCATCCTGGTTCACAAGTACACAACCTGTACCATTTTTTTCAAGGATTACACCATTGACTGCCCTGTTAACAAATATACACAGGCAGTATAAAAACTTCGAGGCACTAAGCCAAAACTCAGATTGATACATTTAAAACTCCAAGGACCTGAGAGTACAGAGACGACACATAAGACTACTATCTATATGACTAGACAGACAATATTTCCACCTGAGATCTTATTGTTGTCCCTGCTGTTGCTGCTGCTCTTTCCCTGTTCTAGGGTTTCTGCTCTGCCTTCCATGCATACCTAAAAATGTTTCCCACAGGGGTGAGACAATTGAAAATTGCCCCAGCGAGAGATATAACTCTCCGCCAAAAACATTGTTATTGCAGTTTATCAAATTAAAACTGAGCAGGGGTTACTTTTACATTATCAGGCAGAATTATTCATCATAGAACAGAATAAGATAATCTCCATTCTCAAGGAGGTCATTGCATCTACCCATGGTAGATAAGTAATTCATCTGTCTACTTTGCAGAGAATATAAAGAAACATAATTAACATTTATCTACTAAGGAATGCACAAAGAAATGCAACATCAGCCAATGAATCTCCGTATTCAATCCTTAAGCAAACATGCTATACGGCTGATTACATTTTACAATCACACTTATGCTCTGAGGAGATGAGATATACCGCTCATACTCCAACCGACCATTATGAAATCACCTCGGTACCATACATAGGTCATCAAAAGAGCCAGATTCTTATGACCTCATCTGTCTCGGTCAGTACGAGACCACATGTAGGACATCTCGTGTCTCTGCTAACTAGCTAGCTAGGGTATTCTGGCACCTTCAATACAGAGTTACAGCGTCAACTGCACTCTCATCGCCAATCGAGAGATTTCTTGTTTATCTCCTCGATCCGACATTAAGTATCATTGGGAGATTCATGATACATCCATCCCGACATATTCATGAAGGATTGAGAGGTTTCTTGTTTACCTTCCAACAATCTCTTCAAGAGGACGTAAGGATATTTTTGCCCATTTACCCCCACATATTCAAAATATGTGCTCCGGGTTTTACCGCGGGCACCCGTTTCACCATCACCTATTCCTGACGATGATGGATCTATGGTCAGAGCACTACATGAATAGATTTCACTTGATTTATTAAGTACATTCTCATATTCTTTTAGCATCAACCAAGTTCTCAAACATAACTTATTACAACAATGCTATAAAGAGACATGTACTACTTTTATCAGATATTTATCAGTCTTTCAAAGACCCTGGGAACTCAGTCCCTCATTTCAATATTGGGAATTATCATCCCTTCACTTTCTCATCACCATAATAATATGGTTCTGGGTATTCAAACCCTTAACTCATCATTGAGCATTATTATACCTTTTTTTGGTAACTATCACCTTCAGGTCATCTGACCAAGGCATTCAGGATACTTGTTACACAAGCATCACACCTGGCTCACAAGGCCATGAAATATCTTGTCACCTCTCACTAGGTAACAACTTACTCATGTGACTCATAAAAGTCCATGCATATTGCTTCTTTTACTAAGCAACAACAACATTAAGGCACATAATGCCAATCAACATTTATTATATAAATGTCACAGCTCACACTAGCTATATACATCATCTCATAATATCTGTATGGTTATTAGGCATGATAACAGTCATACAAGATATTCATCACATCATGTGATGTGATAGTAACACCATTATTCCTCTACCAAGAATTAGGGTTTACTATCAAATAGGGCTTTTCATTTCCTTTACCCAAATTAGGGTTAGGGTTCCCCATTTCTCATTAATAAAGAGTTCATGATCTCATTATCTGTCCAACCCTTAATACATTATTCCATACCTCTGGGGCATTCAAGGATATCATATTTGATTATTCTAGAACATTACTTTCATCATATAGCATTAATGATCATTAATTCAAGGTATGAGTTCATTTATCATCCTTATCATGGTATGATTATATCATACACATCATTTGGGCTTAACCCCATTCTCAAGGTACATTAATTAACACTCATCAAGGTGTAACAAATCATTACATTTCATTGTAATAGTTTCATAACACACTTCATATGTTTCTTACCCAATTATATTGGATTTGAAGTACATCAAGGCATATAAACCCTGAAATGCTGAATGTGATAACTATCATATCTTGATGTATCACTTTCTCATCATTTCAAACTCTGTTGAGTTATCCATCTTATCTTGTATTAAGGTATTTACCTCTTAATACATTCCATCACTAATCTCTTACCTTTAGCATATAATGCAAAGGCCACACATTAGAATTGTACAACTATCTCACATGATATGGACTTATCTTAGTTTAAGGCATGACTTTATTATAAAGTTGCTTATAAACAATCACAATGATACACCCTCAACTAGGGTTTCTCATCACATATCTTATGTATCCTTCATCGAATTATATTGGACTTATAATCATATCAAGGTATACGATCATATGAGGTCACTTTCAAATCACCTCTAAATCAAGCATAGAGCACCACGGCCGTGCAACCAAGAACGGCCGTGCGAGGGGAAGCTACCACGACCGTGCTACCTTGCATGGTCGTGCAAAGGGAGTTCACCTCATGAATCATATTCAAGTATGAATTCTATTCTCTCATTAGGGATTAGGGTTTCACATACCATCTCCCTTCTTTAGAATAGGGATTGCATATAGCATCACCCTTCATTAGGGTTTCATATCACATTGCCCATAATTAGGGTTTATGTTCATGATTAGGGTTTCATGATCTCTCTACTTAAGGATCATACCCTTAAACACCACATGAATCATATTCTTATAGGAATTCATGCTATCATCATCTCAACTTGATTAGGTCATATCACCCCTTCAATCGAGTTCATACAACTATGATTAACATAGTATATCAAGTCATTGATCCTATAAGCAATTAGGGTTCATCCCTTAATTGGCACTAACCACTTAGGTACTAATAGGGTTTCAACCTTTGTACCTTTATTGACTATCATTACTAATCAGCATTGGATCAATGGATCATTCACCATCTTGATTCTCAAGAGATTCAATCACATTGGACCTCCATTACATAAGTATCCAATTGAATTAGGGTTTCCAATGCTGATTCCTTCAATCATTGAATTCATGGAATCAATCATCAATTGGACCTATCCTCATACTTCAATTGAGTTTAATAGGTCAACCTTCAAATTATTTGACCCTAAATTGACCCTAAATTGGTCATCAATTAGGGTTTGGTTCAATTGAATTAGGGTTTGGAATTGATGATTCATCAACACTAATCAATACAAGATTGGTTACATTGAAACTATTGAACCATCATTCAAATAGAACATGACCTGACCCCAAACGGTCTTGAGGTCGTTTGGATGACCACCAAACGGTCTTGAGACCGTTTGTACATCATATCATTAATATCCAAGTCAACCAATTAAGGTTTGGATCATTGGATTGATCACCAAATCAGCAATTGATTACACTTCAACTTAGTGACATTGGATCTTCAATTGCTTAACCATACTCAACCCTAGACCTCCAAACGGTCTTGGGTGACCCCCAAACGGTCTTGAGACCGTTTGGATGAGTCCCAAACGGTCTTGAGACCGTTTGTCTCATCCAAACCTTGGATTCTAGTGAAACATCATCAAGGTTTGGTCTATCGAGTTGATCAACAAATCAGCACTTAATTGCAATATGATTTGGTACCTTTAGACCTTCAATTGGTCAACTATACTTTACCCAGACCTCCAAACGGTCTTGGGGTGACCCCCAAACGGTCTTGAGACCGTTTGGGTGATTCCAAAACGGTCTTGAAACCGTTTGGGCTAATCAACCCAAAATCTCCAATTAACTCATTGGAATTTTAGCACTGTTTTCAATTAGGGTTTTCCCAATTGAATAGCCTTCAACTCACGATTACTTGGGAGTTAATCCCTCAAATTCGGTGAGTCATTAGACCACATCATTAGGAACAGTAATCCCAAACGGTAAACCCTTGGTCAACGCACTCAAACGGTCTTGAGACCATTTGACCAAAAAGTTCAATTAAATCAGATTGATAATCAGCACTTAATCCAATTAGGTTTCCCTAATTGATTAGCCTTCAAATCACGATTCCTTGGGAGTTAATACATCAAATTTGAAGGTTCATCAACCAACATAATTATGAATAGGAATCCCAAACGTTAAACGCTTGGTCAACTCACTCAAACGGTCTTGAAACCGTTTGCCCAAACAGGCAAGTTAATCAGGTTGAAAATCAGCATTTAATTCAATTCGATTTGCCTAATTGATTGGCCTTCAAACTACGATTCCTTTGGAGTTAACCCCTAAAATTTGGTGGGTAATTAGCGTACATAATTAGGAACAAAATTCCCAAACGGTCAACGCTTGGTCAACCATATCAAACGGTCTTGAAACCGTTTTCTCCCAAACGGTTTCAAACCGTTTGCCTTTAAACGGTTTGCTGAAACCGCATAGCCAATCAAATTAAAACGATTTGGAATAGCTATAAAAACCGTTTGGCTTGGTACTTTTCTTTGGATAAGAATCTAGGATGATGTAATCATCCCCTTCCTTCGAACAACCAAGAACAGCAACCGTTCTTGATGGAAATTGCAGCAAAGAAACAAAAGTGTATCAAATTGAAGAAAACAATCAACAAAGCATAGAGAATTGATACAATAGCAATGATTATGGGTTTAAGTTATAAAACCCGCCTCCAAATGAGCTCCAAAGCTCCAAGATCACGACATCAATGGTGGATGAAGTTTTTGCAACTCCCCCTTAGGCTCGTCCTCAAGCTTTTGGTTGTAAAAGTTGGCTAGGGTTGAAGAGGAGATCGAAATAAGAAGGAATCCATAATTTATTTTCGATTTTCACCATGGAATCAAGATGAATGAGGGTTAATAAGCTTACCAACAGGTTGGGCCTCGTTCTCCTGTTGCTCCTAAGTCCCCTTGAGCTCATCCAAAGCAAGGGAAGAAGAGAGGGCCGAAAAATCCTTTCAATTGATTTGGAAATGAAGTTTTTATAAAGGAAATTGAGGAGAGAGAAAGCATTTTTAATTTCCCTCAACTCTCAAATTGGTGCCACATAAACCCCTCACTCCCTTGTGTACGAAGGCACCTTCCTTTGCCTTTAATTCTCCTTCATTATCCTCAAATTAAAAGAAAAGCAAATTAAGCACCTTAATCATATAATAGTAATATCCATAATGTGAGTGGATATTACTTTCCTTTATAATAAGGTGAGTGGAGTTTCACCTCCTTTAGATATTTTCGTGACTTATCTATGCAAAAGGACTTCTATACTTATTCAAACTCAACCAATAAAATTTTGGTTGAAGGCCCTTTAATTAATATATTCATTTTTGCCCTAAATTGAATTAGGGTTTCAATTAGGATTAAATCTTGATTATTTTAATATCAAGATTCTCTCTCCTCCAACTTAATCCAACATAGGTGCCCCTCTCATTTTATTTGCTCTACATTATGCCAAGAAACATTAGGGACCTGATTGAAGTGATAAATTACATATTGCACCCTAGGTTTTGGGTAAATTGCATATTACACCAAAACTAGGTTTTCATGCACGTATATTGCTTTATCAGCTCTTTCTTGGTATTCAGGCTTCCATAAGTCATACCTCAGCATAATTTTCACTCTCATGATGATTCAAAACATGAGGAACATATTATCATGCACAATTTGCACTTATACCCCTCAACTTGGGTAATTTGCACATTAGTCCAAAATAAGCAAACATTGCTTCAACATTGTCCAAACAGGACCAAAATTGAAACATAAGCTCCTCATGAGCCCTAATTACTTTTCACAAGATATTATTAAGCATATAATCATCTTTCTTAATCAAAACACCTAGGGTTAGAGTATAACCCAGGCCACGGATGTTACACCTAAATAGCCTACACATCTCTTTACTGCTTGAAACCCTAGTTTTGTGCTTGCTTAGCTTAATTAGTTCTTTCCTTGCTTAGTTAGCTTCTTGCTTTTCTCTTGTCTTGTTCATGCTAGTGTATCTCTTTAATTTCTCTTTTACTTCTCTCTTGCTTGCCTTAGTGTAATTGGCCTTTTCATACCTAGCTTAGTCCTTTCTTTTCTACTTAGTCTTAATCTAGTCTAGGGTTAACATAGATTTCATTCTCACCTTTAATTGCTTGCTTGTTCATAATAGTTTAACAATCAAAACAACCTTTAAACCCTTAACCCTAGTCTCCGCAGTTGGAACCCAGAAAAACTAACCTAGCTCTAGCGCCCCCTCTTTTCCCTGTGGATCGACCCTATACTTGCCACCTTCCTATACTATGACACGACCCCGTGCACCTGCGGGTGTAGTTGTTTTAGTAGACGTAGGTGTGTTAGTTTAGGTCTTATAAATTTTGAAAGCAAAAACCCATCACGTGTCTTCCGACCTCATGGGGAACATCTAGTCGAGTCAAATCGGCTAGTGTGTTGCACCTCTAGCGGAATCGCACCAAGCTTTCTAGCGCCTTTGCCGATGATTCTGCTACTAGGCTAGAGGTGTACACACCAGCCAACTAGGGTGGCTAGATGCACTCCACGAGGTCGGAACGCACGGGATGGGATCTTGCTTTCAAAATTTATAAAACCTAAACTGACTACCTACATCTACTAAAACACTACATCTGCAAGCGCACGGGGTTGTGTCGTAGTATAGGAAGGTGGAAAGTATAGGGTCGATCCACACGGAAAAGAGGGGGCACTAGTGCTAGATTAGTTTGGCTAGGTTCCAACTACGGAGACTAGGTTTAAGGGTTTGAAGGTGATTTGATTGTTAAACTACTATGGACAAACAAGCAATTTAAAGGCAAGAATGAAATCTAAGTTATACCTAAGCTAGAGCAGGGCTAAACAAGCAAGGAAAGGCTAAGCTAGGTATGAAAAGGCAAATTACACTAAGGCAAGCAAGAGAGAAGAAAAAGAGCAATTAAAGAGCTACACTAGGCATGAACAAGATAAGAGCAATGCAAGAAGCTAACTAAGCAGGTAAAGAGCTAACTAAGATAAGCAAGCATAAAACTAGGGTTTTAAGCAATAAAGAGAGGTATGGGTTGTTTAGGGGTATGAACTTATCACTTAAGTTGGGGGTTGACAAATGAACATTATGATTCCATTTAGATTATCCAAACCAAACAACAAGTTAGAGTCTAATGAATTAACCTAAGCTACTAACTGGCCATGGATATGCTAGGCTGTGTATAGGGGAACTAGTCCCTAACACCCCTACTACCCTTACGAGGCTCAATTGGGTTAAGGATTAGGTTCAATTCAATTAGAGTCTAATCAAGTCTAGGTTTCTAGATTAGGCATTCCTAGGGCAATTAGGGGCCGAGGGTAGTACTGGGGAGGTGAAATTAGGGCTTTGGACCCGAATTCCCCCACATTCTAGCCTCGAGAAGGCTCCATGCTAATTGTACTAGAATTATCCAATCTAGCTACTTAGATCTCTCACTTAGGTTTAGGGAGATTGATTAGGATGTAGGAAGATGGTAGACAACCTAGGGATCCAAAAATTGGACCTAGGGACAAATCCCAAAATTCACACATACAAGCAATTTGCCTAAATTCCTAGGTGATTTCACACACAAACCAACAAGCAATTCATGGAGAATGAGATGCAAATAGAATATAATCATTAACAAATGGAATTACAAAGTTTACATGTCATTTTCCCCCAACATGGTATCAAAGTAACATAATTTCCCCCAAACAGACCACCCAAGGGGCCTAGCTACTCATAGACATGGAAAATACAAAAAGAGAGAAAAAAGAGGTAGAAGAAGCCATGGAGCTCAGAGTAGTGGCTGAAATCCTTCTCTCCAGTAGTTGCAGGGTCGTCCTCCTTCTTCTTGGATGGAAAGGTGTAGAATAGTGGTGGGAAGTGGATGGAAGGCTTAGAAATGGGGGGTTATGTGGTGGAAATTGTGAAATGGAGTGGATTTGAGGTGGAGGTGAAGTAGAATGGAGTGGAGGTGACAAGGGAGAGAAAAGGGGACTCTAAGCAGCGAACCTCCCAACCCCCCAACTGCCACTAGGGCTTATATAGGGATCTAGGGGGTCTAGGGTTAAGTTAGGGGTAAAATGGGGAAAGTAGTGGAAAAATGAGTATGTTTTGTAAGTAGAACGGCTGTGGTAGGTCACCATGGCCGTGGTGGGTAGGGTAGACCACGGTCGTGGTGGGTAGGGTAGACCACGACCGTGGGTTTATTCCATCAAAGTTAACATGGTTTTGGTCGATTTTGGGCTGAAATGGCCACGGCCGTGGTGGTCACCACGGCCGTGCTGCGTAGCACAACCGTGGTGGAAGATGGTAGCACATTCGTGCTGAGTGGCACGACCATGGTGGGTGGTCGCAGTACGACCGTGGTAGAGTATGCTCTGCAGCTGCTTCAAAACTGAGATTTTTCCTGTGATTTCTTCATTTGTAACATGACTGTTTTGTGTTACCACGACCGTGCTGGGGGCTTTGCATGCACTTTGAGCTTCAAACTTCATTATCCATGGGTTTCTTTGCTTAAGCTTGACTCTTGGACACTAAGGGTAGGTTGGGGGAGCTCTGGGGCCTTGTTTGGGCCCCTCCATCTCTCTCGTCCATCCAAGTGTGATCCAAGTACCTGAAAAACATGTAAATAGTGTCCATAAGTGCATTTTACACAAATATGCATATTAAGGGAAATAACATATAATCTAATAGATATAGATGTGATTGAAATGAAAAATGCCACAAGATGAAGCCCTAAAATAGGGCTGAATCACCACCCCAAACTTGAAACATACTTGTCCTCAAGTATGCTCTAACTCAATCTCTCTACAAATTTTCCACAATCAAGAAATGACAAATGCAATATAAAAGATGATTGTTGCTGAATGGGATCAAAGATGACAAAGTACATGCATTTCACCTCTCTCCTCTCCTACTTCCACAATACAACCATGAAAAGAGCACAAAGCATATGAACTTCAAATATAGCACATAAAATACACAAGTTATCCATACTTCTTCCATAAAGTTCTGGGTAAACCGTTTCATGATGGTGTTAATCAAGGATGAGTAGGAGTGTTGTTTCACATTCATGCATTCAGTCTTATATTTCAAATCATACCAAATGACCCACGTGGCTGTGGAAAAAGGCAAAATGAGTTAAGTTTGATGCTTCTTAGCTCAATGGGTATGAAAGTGGAAGAAAGGGTTGTGGTAAGATTTTTGGAGTGTTTTTAAACACTCATCTTTTCTTTATTTGAATGCTCTTAAATAGGAGCATCCTTTTATTTTATTTTTGCTTTTATTTTTCTTTGCTTTTTCTTTGCCCTTGGTGTAGATAGGGCATATGGTGGATGGAGTGAAGCGAGGGGGTAAAGATATGGCCACCCCAAACTTTTAGAGGTGTCCAAGGCTGATTATGTGCACGAAGGCATCTTTTTATGAGGTGGAGGGGTATGAAGATGGTGGAAGAAGAATCAGATCAAAGAGGGGTCATTGGGATGATTCTCCACATAAGACATCCTGCATGAAAATTAATCCAATACTTCATCCTAGATATCACACCACATGAATGAATACGATGAAATTGATATATCAATTAAGTGATTCTACAAACACTAAGCGTTCAAAGCTTGCTCAACTCACAATTCAACCAAATCAATCACAATCCTAAGAGAGGTGATGCACATGTAAAAAGTCAAACATTGATACCACTTAGCAACAAACAATGGTAATTCACTTGCATTTGTCAAAGGTCATCATTTTTACTTAATACAGTAGAGATTGAGTCAAAACACACTTTTAGACAAGAAATCTCAAATTTGGGCAAAATTGGCCAAAACTGTGCCAAGTTGCCTCCAATCACATCTAATCCTATATTATTAAACTTAAAGTAGCAAACAAGCAAATCCTAGCCAAAACATGCAAAAATTACCAAAAATCTACATGATATGCAATGCATGGCAAAAATAGCAACATTTTTTAAAATTATGCAAAAATATCAAGGAAGCAAACTACATGGCATGCAAGTATGCAAAAAAAGCACACAAAGTATGGATACACAAATATGAGAGATGGTTATACTGTTCAGTCATCTTGAGCAAAAACTTAGAATAAGGAACATAGAAGAAAGTGGGGTAAACAGGGGCTTCGCCCTACCACCCCAAACTTTTAAACCATGTTGTCCTCTACATAAAATAGAAGCTCATAATGGTAGGGTAGAGGGAATGGAGTCGTGGTAGATAAATGCCAAGAGGGGAGAGATATCCCAATGTATCCATTGAGCAGGGGATAACCTCCACGACTATGGTGTGCACCGCGCCCGTTTTGGAATGCATGCAACACGACCGTGTTGTATGGCACGGCCGTGCTGATATCCTTTTCGTAGCTTCTCTACTGATTTGCAATTTTCTCTTCATTTTTATTCTCCTCCTTGTCAATATCATCCATGCATCACTCTCCTTCCAATGTACCAGTACTAAAATGACATAAACAACAAAAACCATCAAGCATAAAGTGTGTGTGTGTGTATTTTCTTAGAAAGTGTAAAAGCAAAGTAAAAGTATCAAAAATTGAAGTTTGGGTGAAAAAAACCCAAACCTAGGTGGGTTGCCTCCCACAAGCGCTAAGTTTCATGCCTTCAGCTGGGCTTGTTGTTCTTTCAGCATCAACCATGGTCCAAAAACAAAATGTTTTCACCCCCATCATAAGCAATCCTCTCAAATGATTTCCTTGATTGATCTTCCTCCCAAGGATCATGCGAGCTTCGTAAGTCTTTTTCAGCAATTCTCTCTCCTTGGGGATCATCATCATAGATCTTAATCAACCTTAAGACCCTTAGAAATCTCATGCCATAGGTCTTCTCTCTCTTGAGGAATGGGTCTTCATAGGCACCAAAGAGAGGGGTCTCAATCATATCCATTTGCTCATGGGAAGTAGGGGAGCGTGTGATAGTTGTGGTGGTGGCATCGGTGTTGATAGTCGTTGGACTTTAGGTGGAGGAGGGCATTGAGGTTGGAAGGTGAATTGGTGGGAGGGTTGTGGTGATGGAGGTGGTAGAATGAATTGAGGTTGGAAGGTGAACTGGTAGGAGGGTTGTGGCAATGGAGGTGGTGGTAGTGTGTAAGGCTTAGGATAGCCTTGGAGGTAGGGTAGTGGAGGAGGTAATTGAGGTTGGAAAGTGAAGTGGTGGGAAGGTTGCGGCAATGGAGGTGGTGGAGGTGTGTAAGGCTTAGGATATCCTTGGAGGTAGGGTGGTGGAGGAAATGGATAGGTTTGTGCATTTTGGCCTTCCATCTTGTCTTCTCCGAGTGGCTTGCCACATGCACAAGGCACAACCAAACAAAAGAAAGCAAGTTAGAAAACCAATATACACAAAGAATGCAAAGAGTAATGAATAAATAATAGCAATGATGAGGGCAGTAGGAAAAGTCAAAGAAAAACAAACTAGCTAGGCCGAGCACCTCTATTCCTGGAAACGATGCCAGAAAGCTTGGTGTGATTATGCTAGAGGTGCAACACACTAGCCGATTTGACTCGACTAGATGCGCCCCACGAGGTCAGAACACACATGATGGGTTTTTGCTTTCTAAATTTATAAGACCTAAACTAACACACCTAAGTCTACTAAAACAACTACACCCGCAAGTGCACGCGGTCGTGTCATAGTATAGGAAGGTGGCAAGTATAGGGTCGATCCATAGGGAAAAGAGGGGGTGCTAGAGCTAGGTTAGTTTTGCTGGGTTCCTACTGCAGAGACTAGGGTTAAGGGTTTAAAGGTTATTTTGATTGTTAAATTATTATGAACAAGCAAGCAATTAAAGGCGAGAATGAAATCTATGTTAATCCTAGACTAAATTAAGACTAAGCGGGAAAGAAAGGACTAAGATAGGTATGAAAAGGCAAATTACACTAAGGCAAGCAAGAGAGAAGTAAAAGAGAAATTAAAGAGCTACACTAGTATGAACAAGACAAGATCAAAGCAAGAAGCTAACTAAACAAGGAAAGAACTAATTAAGCTAAGCAAGCACAAAACTAGGGTTTCAAGTAGTAAAGTGATGTGTGGGCTGTTTAGGGGTATGAACTTATCACTTATGTTGGGGGTGACATATGAACCTTATGATTCCATTTAGATTATCAAAACCAAATAATAAGTTAGAGTCTAATGAATTAACCTAAGCTACTAACTGGCCATGGATATGCTAGGTTGTGCATAGGGTAACTAGTCCCTAACACCCCCTACTATCCTTATAAGGCTCAATTGGGTTAGGGATTAGGTACAATTCAATTAGAATCTAATCAAGTCTAGGTTTCTAGATTAGGCATTCCTAGGGCAATTAGGGGCCGAGGGTAGTAATGGGGAGGTGAAATTAGGGCTTTGGACCCCAATTCCCCCACATTCTAGCCTTGAGAAGGCTCAATGCTAATTGTACTAGAATTATCTAATCTAGTTACTTAGATCTCCCACTTAGGTTTAGGGAGATTGATTAGGATGTAGGAAGATGGGGTGCAACCTAGGGATCCAAGAATTGGACCTAGGGGCAAATCCCAAAATTCACACATATAAGCAATTTGCCTAAATTCTTAGGCGATTTTACACACAAACCAACAAACAATACATGGAGAATGAGATGCAAATAGAATATAATCATTAACAAATGAAATTACAATGTTTACATGTCATTTTCCCCCAACATGCTATCAAAGTAACATAATTTCCCCCAAACAACCCACCCACAGGGCCTAGCTACTCATAGAAATGGAAAATACAAAAAGAAAGGAGAAAGAGGTAGAAGAAGCCATGAAGCTCGATGTAGATGAAGAAGTCCTCCTCTCCAGCAGCTGCAGGACGTCCTCCTCCCTCCTCTAAGGTGCAAGGGTGTGAAATGAAGGAGATTATGGGTAGGAACTAGTATAAACTAGTGTTTTGGTGGTGGAAATGGTGAAATGGAGTGGAATGGAAGTGGAAATGGAGTGGAATGGAAGTGGAAATGGAGTGGAATGAAGTGGATGGAGATTTGGGGAGCTAGGAGGTGGTGGAAGGTAGCTAGCTTCGTGCCCCAACCACCACCTAGGTATATATATAGGTGTCTAGGGGGTCTAGGGTTAAGTTAGGGGTAAAATGGGGAAAGCAGTAGAAAAGTGAGTGGATTTTGTGAGTAGCACGACCGTGGTGGGTCACCACGGCCATGGTGGGTAGGGTAAACCACGGTCGTGGGAATTAAAATAGGCCAAGTTATAGAGTTTTGGTCTGAATGGCCACGGGCGTGGTGGTCACCACGGTCGTGGTGGATAGGGTGTTGCACGACCGTGGTTGAGTACCACGGCCGTGGTGGGTTGGATGATGGCGGCCATGGTGGTGTTAAACGATCGTGGTGATCTTCTATAGCACGACCGTGGTGGATGCCCCTTACACGGCCGTTCTTGGTTGCATGACCGTGGTGCTCTTTGCTTGACTTGGAGTTGATTTGCAAGTGACCTAGCACGGCCGTTATGTGGTACCACGGCCGTGCTGGGTCCTGGATCAACACTTTGACTCTGTTCTTTGGATTTTCTTGGACATCTTTGCTTCAAATGATCTTTGGCCACTAGGGGTAGGTTGAGGGAGCCTTGTACTTCACTTTGGGTCTCTCCAAGGGCAGAGGAACCCTAGGATCACTCATTTTCTCTCTCTTCCATCAAATGTGGCCCAAATGCCTGAAAAATATACAAATAATGTCCATAAGTGCATTTTATAGAAATAAGCATATTGGGAGGAATGACATGCAATCTAACAAGTATATATGTGATTGAAGAGCAAAAAGACACAAGATTAAGTATTAAAATAGGGTCGAATCACCTACTTGATAGCAAAAATCATAAACAACTTGACAAACAACAACAAAAATAAAATTTGGTACAACCTGATCTATGAAAAATACTATAAGAAATTGCCTCCATGGTACAAAATTAAAAAAAATGTTGCTTCTCCGCTCTGGAAATACATCAACAAGAAAATCCACCTCATAAAACAAATCATCTACACCCCTCCACACTCCCACAATAGAATTTCTTTCTGGTTTGATCCATGATTTAAAAACTGCACTATAGAAAGCAGGTAGATAAGCTGGTCCATCCCCAAAAAAAACTTACAAATATCACTACGGCCAAAACTCTTGGCCTCCTAAAAAAGCAGTGATGAGCATAGTGCATAGGGTAGGTATGTGTTCAGCTAGATGAGATCGGATGGTCACTGGTCAAACGCCCAATAGTGCAGGTCCAACCAAGCAAAAGCTAAACCAACACACACACACACACACCAACCAACTCCAAGGCCACATGCAACCATCTCACGCTTCTTCCTCATCGTGCATGCTTGAAAAGAAGGCGAGCGTGCACACTCGTACACCGTTAGGCACGTTCAACTGCAGTGGTGAAACATCAGCAAACGATGGGAAGTGCCCGAAGAAAACCCAAGATGAGGTGCGGCATGGCACATCACAGCACAGCTTCCCTTTTGAGGCAGGACCATTTTGGATGGAGAAAGAACTCGATACCGCAACGCTGCACTTTTGGTTTGCCCACCGGCAACATCTGCCAAATTAACGCCCTTTTGAAAAGACATCATTTATATCTAGTTCAATTCTCCCGCCTTCCGGTTCTAAGTGGGGGCTTGTATACTCCCCGACCGCACAGGGGTTGTTGTTGCCGTGTCAGTTGCAGCGATCAATTTGAGTAGCCACGCCGCTGGGGTTGGCACTGTACATGATCGAGTTGAGCATAGACACATTTGTGACCACAGACACATTTGCTAGTTGTTACCAGCATGCAGTTTCTGATCCTTGATTGCCCAAGTATTTATGCCGAACTAAAAACTAGTGCCCTACTTGTTGAACAGAAGAACAGGTCAAATTTATCAGGAAGAACAAAGATGGGGGAGAATTTTATCAATGAGGATTGGTTTTGGATTTAGATATTAATGTTTGAATTGAAATCAGATTAATGTTAGTTGGTAACTTATAACACTCGAACCCACTACCCAACGCTCAAGTAGAATTTTAGGATGACGGTTAGCTGCATAAACCACTACTAACTTAAGCTGCACATTTTGTCCTCACTCATGCACAAATCAGGATAAACTTCCGGACTGGTCACTCATTTTAATAGTATTCTGAGTTGAGCACGCTTAACCACATAATTCTTTAGTAATGAGATCCCTTAAAGGAAAGTATACCTTGATTATATGAGTAGTCCAATATTTTAAGATCATCCCTGACATCAAATCCTGATACTTTACATAATTAGTCCAATACGAAACAAATTCAGGTTGATAAACTTAAACAATATAAGTTTGTATCATGTATAAATTATTAACTATCATGAATAATTAATAAAGTTATACAATCCATGTTAGGGTTACACGTTATTGAATCATATCAAAACTGAAATATACAACCTTGTAAATTTGATTTCAAACCATAACGAGATATTTTGCATCAATTTGATTGTTGTGCGTACCCCAAACTGATTTTTGACGCCACTACAATGCTCTTGCCAAATTCATGAAATAAATAAGATGAGGCCGCAACGCCATAATCCATATCTAATGCCGTATTAATATTAACCCCACATTCGTTATGTGATATCGCATGCTATATAATAGTAGTAGTGGTGGTGGTGGTGGTGGTGGCGGTGGTGGTAGTGGTAGTAGTAGTGGTAGTGGTAGTAGTAGTGGTAGTAGTGGTAGTGGTAGTGGTAGTGGTAGTGGTAGTGGTAGTAGTAGTAGTAGTAGTAGTACTTTGGCGATTAGTAAAAGTTATAAATATTTTTTGAACTTTGTTACCATATAATAAGACACACACACACACAAATATATATATATATATATATATATATATATATATATATATATATATAGAGAGAGAGAGAGAGAGAGAGAGAGAGAGAGTCATGCTAGAATACACTCGAGTGTATAGATCACACGAATACACTCAAGTGTGTTTGCATATCAAGACCATTTTTTGCAAAATATAAACCATTGATCTTCACCGTCATACTATAACTAGGCTACATACAAATTTTGAGTCCATTTGAATGAGTGTAACTCACTCATCCAAGGGCAACAAAATCGATGCGCGAAACTAATTTAAAATGCATAATTTTTACAGTCTTTATAACATGTCCTATAAATGTCCGAATGTGCTCAAATTTTGCGTATGAGCTATTCACAAAATGTTTAAGAACATCAACAGATTATATTTTTGAAAAAAATATTGCATCATGAAAAACTACTTGAGTGTATTCTGCTCCGAATACACTCGAGTGTATTCTAGCCTGACTCTCTCTCTCTCTCTCTCTCTCTCTATATATATATATATATATATATATATATATATCTGTGTGTGTGTGTGTGTGTGTGTGTGTGTTTTATCTGTGAAGAAAATCTATGAGAATCTGTATGGTCGTTCTGAAATATACAATATAAAAGATAAGGAATTAAGAATCATCATTTTTGCGAAGATAAGGAAGAATGTTTTACCTTGATGTTTACATCTATGAAAAACATGCAAAAATTATGAAGATAATTCCACTGATAGGTGGATAAGACGAGGAAACATTGATACGAGATCAAGTGCAGCAATTTTGTCATAACCAGATAGGTGTTGTAACCTGGAAACTCGGTATTGTGCATGTAGTTTCTAGTTTGGAGAATATAATACTTCCATTTTAGAATTTTGGATTAAGAAAACAAAACAAAGTGTTAAAAATCTAATTAAAAGTTTGCAACATTCTATACCCTTAAAATGAGCATGTGACTTCAGTAATCAGTTGCTAAGAAGTCTATCCGGATCAAAAACCTCAATTGTTTCAAAATCCCTACGTAAAAGATCCAACCCGAACAAAAAGGTTGCAATTTAACAAATGGAGAAGGATCACAGAATGAAATGACCTAGTAGATTAAATGAGGTCTAGATGTAGATGACTGATTATTTCAAAAGTTATTAATTACTTTTATAATTTTGATGCATTAATAGATGTATGTAGTCATGAGAAAATTGCAATCTCGAATAATCAAGTTGGCATGATAAAAATATTCAACAAATAAGTATGACAAGATGATGAACCTAGATATGTATGTCAAAATCTGGTCTAACAACTAAGACCAAGTAAATGATATAAACAACAAGCACCAGCGAGATCTGGTTGTACAATTCATATCAAGATGAGTGTGTGTCCAGATAAGTATGGTAAGATCTTGTTGAATGAGTAAATAAAATTTGTTATAAAGACGATTGTAGTTAAAACACCCACATAATCATGAGATATCATCATGAATAAGTAAAATTTATATGTCCTAACATGAGCAATTATTGTGTGGTGAACAAAGAGATGGGTGAACAAGTATATAAAGAACATTTGTTGTGTGACAAACGAATTGCTTTTGAACAGTGTAAGTAGTTCAAATGTGCAAGATGTTGATCTATGTATAGTATACAGACGGACAATAAAAATGATTCAACCAGATTTAACATATATAAGATATCAGTGAAAGCTCTAATAATTGTTTAAATGTTACAATCAAGAAAATTGAGTGTAACAATCCAAATATTACATCATATTAATACATAAAGCCACAATTAAACTCTATATAATATGAGAAACAAGATATAAATATGAACAATTACAAGATAGCACACTTTCTATGAGTGCTCCATATATTTTGGAGCATTCATTTTCTGAAATGAATTTAAAAGTTTTTTTCACCAAAGGGTTCATCACCTTCACCCAAAAATTGTAGAGTACTTATTTTACTTCTATACCATGTAATAATATGTATGTATATGAAAGCACATAATACGATGTATATAGGTAAATTTATACACACACACACACACACACACACACATATATATATATATATATATATATATATATAGAGAGAGAGAGAGAGAGAGTCAGACTAGAATACACTCGAGTGTATCCAGAGCAGAATACACTCAAGTAGTTTTTCATGATGCAATATTGTTTTTGGAAATCTAATCCATTGATCTTCTTAAACATCTCATGAAAAACTCATATATAAAATTTGAGCCCATTTGGATATGTATAACTCATGTTATGAAGACCACAAAAATTGTACATTTCAAATTAGTTTTGTGTGTCGATTTTGTTGCCCTTGGATGAGTGACTTACACTCATCCAAATGAACTCAAAATCTATATGTTTCCTAATTATAGTATGATAATGAAGATCAATAGTTTATATTTTGCAAAAAAATAGTCTTGATATGCAAACACCACTTGAGTGTAGCGTGTGATCCGTACACTCGAGTGTATTCTAGCCTGACTCTCTCTCTCTCTCTCTCTCTCTATATATATATATATATATATATGACCATTCATTCCTTGCTCGAGTGGGTAATATAGATTTCACTACCCATCCTGCCCAAAAGTAACTATTTGGTCAGAAAGTAACTCTTTGGACAAAAAAGTAACTATGTTGATAAAAAAATAACTATACGACCAAAAAAATAAAATCAGGCAGAATACATAATAAAAATTCTAGTACAAATAAGTAATTGTAAATTTGATACAAATGTAACTATTTATGCATGTAAATTAACAGTTTGGAAGGTAATGACCATGTACATGTGTAAAGTAAAAAACTCCACAAAAGGTAACTAAATATGGAGCAGATAACTACCAGCACATGCATTAAATATAAGCCATATATAAACACATATATATAGAGAGAGATTAAAAGAATTGTGTATTCTGAATAAAAAATAAAAACATTGTGTACCCGTGCACATGTAGTTTCCATGTATCCGTCTTTATTTTGGATGATTAGAATATTATATCGAATAATCTTTCCTTATGGATGTGATTTCTATCTCTCATATGAGATGTACACATGTTTCCTTATACAATTTGATGGTATTTTTGGAAAACTTGTAATCAAAATGATGATTACCCATTAACTGCACACCTATATCCACCACTGATCAAACAAAAAATACAATAATACAAATTGTTATCTCCAATTTTCCTCCTTCCTATAAATAGGCACCACCAATTGTTAGATCATTTCTAGATATGTTATATCTATAATGAATAACGTACATATTTAACATGGAAAAAGTTATGAATGGCATTTCCATGATTGTGGATATGAAAATAGATAGTAAACAATTACCATTTAATTTGGTGATGCACCATGATTCAAAATGTGAGGTGTCGAAGGATTCAATGTAAGGAATGCTAATACTGAAAATGTGGTATTCCTTTAAGGATTAGAAATAATAGGTACACAAAGGATTCCATAGATGGTCCATAGGGTTTTGAATGATAGGTGCACCATGAATCAATATTAAGATGTATGAGGATTAAGATATGATAATATTTTATGGTTGTAGTGATGGCAGAGTAGTTAATAGGTTGTTCTAAAGTGTTGGTTGTCTTGGGATGAAATTCCCCATTTTTGATGATTAATTTTATTGTATTTTTTTATCACTACCTCAAATAAGGTACATCAATTAGCAGGTGCACTAGGTTTTGATTTGAAGGTGCCTCATGATTCAAATTTGAAAGTAATCAATAGATTGTGTATCATGATTCAAAGAGAGGTTCACCGAGATTCAGATGAGTGCACAAGGATTAAATAACAGGATGTATGATGATTCATATGTTTGGGCACTCAGATTCAATAGTAGGATGTACTAGGATTCTAGACCTGTATTAAACAAGATTTGGTGGTGTATGTCCCTGGATAGAAATAGCAGGTGCACAAGGATTTGATCAAATCTACACAAGGATTAAAAAATGAGGTATGTATGAATTTATATGGTGCACTATGATTTAGATGAGAGGTGCACAATGATACCGTTGAGAGTTGTAAATGAGAGGTGCACGAGGATTCAATATTAGGAATTACTAGGATTTAACATGCACATTTGATCGGAGTGGTAGTAACTGTTAAATAAACCAGGTGCCTTGTGTTTGATTTGGATATCTCAAGGATTCAAACATGAGTTACATCAATATTTAGTAAAAGGTGTATTGATATTTGAATGGTTTGAATGAAGGAAAAAATCATTTCCATAAAATATCTCGATACTCACCATGGACTATGATTTGAACAACTAGAAAATAAACCCAATCATATGGCCCAAATGTCAACCAAGACATCATGATAAAAGGGATCTCAAGAATGAACCCATCCTACATCAAACAAGCCCATAAGCGTATCTCCTTCCATTTTTAAAGTATACATGCACTATCTCTGTAGTTATACATACAGTCAAAACCCATTGTTTTCCTTACATTGTATATTTGATCGATGTGGGAAATCATTTCCTCATAAATCCTACAAGAACTACTTGCACATGTGTAAGTCTTGTGATGGACTGAAGTTGGGGCCACATGGGGTTGTGGTCTCACCTACCACTAGTCTAACTTTCCTCTTCTGCATGTGGATTAATTTCCCTATAAATAAAGATGAAATATCCCTTTACCCATTGGAAATTGACCTTTTGTTGCAATATAGAAACAACATCCTCCTTTTATCATTATCATGGTTCACTCATTACAAGCGCCATATTAGTTATAATACATACATTGATAAAGTGTTGAAAAGGTTCAATATGCAACAATGTCAGAGAGGATACTTAAACCATGTCATATGAAGTAAGTATCTATAGGGCTCAATGTCCCAACTCATTTGAAGAGAGGGTACACATGATCAAGATTCCATATGCATTTGCAATTGGATCTGTAGTATGAAATGTAGTGTACATATCCTGATGTCTCTCATGATTAAAGCATGACGAGTAGGTAATACTCAGATAATGGTGAAGGACACTAGATTGATGTGAAGAATATCCTTAAGTACTTGAGAAGAACTAAGGATCAATTCCTCATTTCTGGCAATGAAGAAGAGTTGGTTGTAAAAGGTTACACTGATGTAAGTTTTCAAGCTGACAAGGTTACTACCAATCACAATCAAGTTTTGTGTTCTGCCTCACTGGTAGAGCTGTGAGATAAAAAAATTCTGAGTAAGAGACAACTATTGATTCTACAAAAGAGGTCGAGTACATTGCTATCTCTAGTAAAATTAAGGAATTTGTACGGATCAAGAGTTTTATTAGTGAACTAGGAATGGTTCCATACAATTATGGTGCAATAGAGATCTATTTTGATAACAATAGAGCCATTGCACAAGCTAAGGATCCATGATCACATCAACAAACCAAACATATACTACATCTCTACCATCTCATATGAGAGATCTACGATGAGGAGATGTGAGGATTTGTAGAGTACCAACTAAAAGCAACCTTGATGATCCCTTGACTAAAGTGCATTCACAACAAAAACATGATGGTCATGTTAGATCAATTGGACTTAGATTCATGAGTGATTGGCTCAGTGAAAGTGGGATACTGTTAGTTATATGCCTTGATAGTCATCATATGATGATTATGTAAGGGATATTTTGTATTTGATTTGAACATTAATAATATGAAATTCTACTAATTATGTTTATTTCATTATTGAGATAATGAATGAACCTGATAATGTTTTAATTTGATGACATATGGTTTGGGTTGAGGACATGAACATGAGATCATATGTATAATAAAAGTACTCATTCTTGTTATGTCCCTAGTCAGTTTCTAATATGGATAGTATAGAACAACAATAATACACAACACAAGCTTGTATTGTGAGTGGTGACCATGTCTCATTAGTCATGGTATTAGATATTGACTCGAATACATGGATACTTCTTAGAAAACAAGTTGTACTAGATAGAACCACCTTGAGATTGGGAGATGGAAGTCATATATTGACATGTCAATCATATTTTGAAGTGACAATGGTGATTGTGATCTGTAGATCTAAAGTCACTACGATAGTCACATGTTGTTATGTCTACTTTGACACTAGCCCAATGTGACTCTAAAATATGAGTTTCTAGAAAGGTAGTGATTGGGTACACTATGACACATGGGACCTCTGTTAGTAGTGATATCATGCCAACTTGTTAAATGAGACTACTTAATGCATTGTCATGCTCATGTAAGTCAATATATGATATAGAGCTCACAATATCTCAAACAGTCTGTCTAGTTCAAGGAACATAGATTGAATGATAAGAACATGACTTTTTATGTCTCAGTTTCAATCTGGATATCATGACAAAGGGATTATATGGTCACTGTAACACTAATCACAGTACTAGGATGAATTTTTTCTCCAACTTCTCCAATTATTTGGGAGATAATGAAGTCTTTCTAGATACCAATCATTTTCTGTGAAATCATAATATGATTATTGATTCCACTGCAACATAATTTGGACCCTATAGGGTCACCTGCAAAAGGATGAATAACAAAGAGGAGTATTTTGGGCATATGATTAATTGGTTGCTAAAGGGTTTAGATAATGAATTAAGTCATTGATGGGCCAACTAGACCTCCCTGATTGGCTAACCAAATTGAGTCTAGTCAACCGAACAAACTGAGTCCAATAGCCTAACTTGACCAGGATGATCGGTCAGCCAAATTGAGTATAGTCAGTCGACCAAGTTGGTTCCAACTAATTGGGTGGACAACCTGACTGGTCTACTGAATTGAGTTGGTTCGATCGATCAAATTGGGTCTGATATGCCAATCAGACTATCCAGAGGTAGCTTTTGAAAAGTGGTTATCTTGTCTTTTTGTTTCCCAAGGTTTATTAGAAATTGTGTGTGACACCCCACTCCATACAAAGCGATATTACTCAAAACTTAACTGTGGAAACAAGATTAAACAAATAGATTATTGGAAAATACTAAAAAATTAAACCAATTTCAGTAAATACTAAAGTAGAAAAAACCTTTACATACAATTCCTTACAGGACACAAAGTAACTACATCAACATATATTTACCAGGTATGCCATCATATGATTTACATGAAAACCTATCCCAAGCATATATGCACATCCACTATATTTTTACATCTAAAGGGGCATAAGACAAAACACGCCTAAAACTATCCCAAGGACCTGAGTGCATATGGAAGACTCTAGGACTCTACACCAAAAGGCTTAGCAGCAACACTCCCAACCTTATCAACTACTGTCCTTCCTGTTGCTACTGCTCTGCCTTAGCTACACGATCTCTGCCTCCTCGTGCACATCCACCTAAAATATGTGGGGAACCCACAGGGTGAGATCCAAATCTCAGCAAGAGATATAACTCTCCACCAACGCTACTATTAACACATATATGAGTAACACGAATAAACCTATAATGATAGTAAGATTCAGATACATGATACATTTAAAGAAAAATAGTATAAGCAATTTCACTTAGATTATGGAACATCTTATCATCATAAAAAGGAATATGAAGAACATGTATATCCACTACCATCTATACTATATCAAAACAAGCAAGGCCTCATCGAATGTTCTCATATTTGTCCGTAAGCAAATATACTACACAACTAGTTTCATATTTTATTATGCCCTGAAGATTTGAGTGGTACCACCAAAATCCAACCGACCACTACTAAGTTGAAATCAGTGCCATACAAGGTCAATGGAAGAGCCAAAATCCACGACCTCACCAAACATGAGTACACCGCAGAGAAATTCCAGTCAACTACAACTAGCGACATATAATCAAGTTGTGAAAGTCTTAGCCCGCCTTGGTGCAGGTCACAACACCAGTGAAACTGAGCTACAGTCTGCAACCACACTCTTTCCTGGGTATGGCCCACAACTAATCCTGTGAAAACTTATAAGCATCATACCATTGAGCTACAACGCACAACCACACTACTTCCAGGATATGGCCCACATCCAATCCTGTGAATGCATATACTCAATAGTATATGTCTCCAAGCATTCTCTAGGGAAGAGCTTGTTTCACCATCGAGCAAATGTTGATACTGAGACGGATCTATGGCACAGGGTGAAACTACATGCATTAAGTTCCACTGCATTAATTAAGTTCATTAAGTATATTTTAGCATTAATCAGGTTACAACATATAAAGTCATAGAAAACTCTATAAAGATAAGAGTTTAGGACGTTAAAAGCATATAATGTGTGAACTTTATCACATCATCATCACATTTTGTTTGTATCAGTGTCATTCATAACATCATCATCATCAAGGCCATGTGCCATAGGATATCAACCTGTCAACTCATCACAGGGAATGTTATCTCAAACTAGGCATCAAGCCATTATCAAGTCACATGACCCATTCACATTATCCCCATTGTACAAGTGCCTCAACATGCCTTATGGAGTCTCATTCAATCTTGTATCATATCATAATTACCATAACTTTCACTTAGCTATGCATGCCAACTTGCAACACCTGCATGGTTAGGAGTTCATAACAATAGAGACACTCATTCTATTATCATAGTCATTCCATAGAAGGAAATAAGTAAGCTACATTCTATATTATTAGGGTTAAGGCCCCTTTTCTAGTAAATTAGGGTTTATTAAGCTAGGTTCAACATCCAACCCCCAAACTCATTCCTCACATCATCTTGAAGTACTTTCAATTTAAGGATTAAATGATATTTCAAACAACACATTACATGGACTATTCATTGTTCATACAAGTACATCTTTAAGTATCCAGGCATGCCCTATAACCATCATCATCACCATGTGTCGGCCACTTAACAACATGGTGTCTTGATCTTCCATCAAAATGGGATGTCAATTTAACACTTAACCTGTTGTGTCGACTTAACACTTTCACGGGGTGTCAACCTATCATCAACATGATGTATCAGCCTAACACCATCAAGGGGTATTGAATAACCATTACCATGATGTCTCGGTCTAACAATGCCATGGTGTGTCATCTTAGTAGCATCTCAGGATATCAGTTAAAATCAACATAGGGAGTCAGATTAGCATCATCCTTAGGTGTCGGTTCATCACTATCCAGATGTCTCAGCCTAGCATCAACACAGGTTGTTAGCCCATTGCCAACTGGGGTTGTCGGCCTATCCATCATGTGATGCGTCGATTTATCTTTATCAGGGTGTGATGATTCTATCACCCCGATAGGGTATCAACCTATCGTCAACACAAGGTGTGTCGACCACTGACCAACGTGTGTTGCAACTCATGCAAGCCATCCCAGATTGCACCCAGGACAAAGGTATCAGGCACAAGATGTCACGGGTTGCATCTATCGATAGGGCGTCGGTCTGGCCTCAACACGATGTATTGGCTATTCGGCAACACAAGTGTAATGGATGCTAACCATCATAGGCCATCACTAAGGTATCTCTAGTGTATCAACCACATGCCATCACGAGTTGCAACCTAGGTTAAAATGACAATCTAATAGTCATGTAGAGTGTCATCTCTACACCAACATGTGTATCAGCCACCAACATCACAGATCTTACTAAGGCTAGGTGCAAGCCATCATGAGTTACCTATCATGATAGGGTATTGATTATAATCTGTTATGAGTTGTAACCATGACTAGATTAGGGTGTCGGGCACAACACTACATGGCTAAGGTCATCACTAACATAACCAAGGTCAAAATAGAGAAAAGCAAAGTCAGAAACATCATAGGGATCCGCCATTATCATGGTGAAAGCTCCATGAGTTAGGTAAAAAAAATTGCTTCAAGAAGGTACCATGTTTAAGAGTAAAGGTCATACTTCACATACCCCAAAACAACAAGTTAAGATCAACATGAAGTACCAGCATGTTAGGATAATGACATAGATAAGAAACAAATTCATGCATAAGTAAAGAGTGCAATAATAGGGAGGCAAGATTTATATAACCCACCTTAGAGAAATCTTCCACCAAAGATGCAAGGTTTAAGACCAAAGGTTGAAGACAATCTGCCAAAGGTCCCAAACTTGATCACAAAAACACCTCCAAGATAAAAGAAGACACTAAGGTTAAAAAGGAAAGGTAACCCTAGCCGATCCAAAGAAGAGGGAGAAAGAAAAGGATGAGATAACTTCATCCCAACATGCCTCAAGAACAACCTTCATACCAAGGCATGTTCCATGGCCAAGAGAGAGGAGGAGGATGGAGAAGAGATACCAAGGAGGTTGTCATAAAGGAAACACAACTCACCAAGGTATGAAGATGAGCAATAACCACCATGAGCTAAGGATTCGATCACTAAGCTTCCATTGGGATTCCTTATTGCTCCTCAAGCTCCAAGATCATCTACAAAGAAGGGGGGAACAAGAACGTTTGAAAGGATTACAAGAGTGAAGAGGAAAGGAGCTATATATTTGTGGGATGAGAGAGGGAGCAAAGGTGAGGCGTCATCTCCTTAACCCGTCTAAGAAACACTTGTCTATGCAAAAGATCCACATGCAACCACTCTTTCCTAAAATGCAAACATTGTGATGTACTCTATGTTGAGGTCTTGTCCTGTTGGCCACTCACCAAGGGCATGACCCATGGCAACACTCCAACCACATTCTAAGGTTAAGGCATATAACACCCATAAAAGCCTTAAACATTACAAAAGATGCCACCACCCATTTAAGACACAAAAAAGTCTCTCACCTCTCTCTCTCTCTCATCTAGATGAGGTCAATAGATGGAAGGTTCACTCTAGAGGTGAAAAATTGCACATCAACACCCTATTTTGGGTAAATTGCAATCCACACCAAAACTATCATACAAAACACAAACATCATCCAAATAAGCTCAATCTTGGATATTAAGCTCTCCACAAGCCCTAATTTCATTTAAAAGATTAAAGAAATATTATAAACATATGATTATGCCAAAACATATAGGGTTACCCCAAAAACTTGGGTCACATGTCTTACACTATGTTTCCCTACCTTTCTTATATATGTGGTTATGATGGCTAGGGTTTTACACACATGTGTGTGACACCCTTTTGACAACTCTCAAGAGACAAATCTTGTGATAAAAAGGTGAAACCTTTAAGAGTCCTTTAATCAACCCTTATTAACATCAAGCAAAGAAAGGGGAAAGGAGAGGTCATGCAATGCTAGTACATTTCCAACAAAATACAAATCCTTCCACATCGGCTTCTTGAAGTGCAACGTAGAGTTCCTTATCATCAATGTGGATGACATAAAGACATGGACACTTTAATGAACACATTAGGATATCGACATTATCATCACCATCATTCTCAATTCTTTTGATCTCTTCTTGCCAGATTTACATTGTGACAAAGGTATATACTCATATACCTTCCTTGCATTATATTGTTATTGACAAAATCCATGGATGGAAATGAGGAGAGGCAAAAAATTATTTATTTCTTTTGTTGATCCTATCAATCTAATCTCTCTAAATGCTCCTACAAGACATCAATCTTTCAAGGATATAATTCTAAATCTATAATTTGATGAAATATCTATGATATAGGATATGAGTTTATGTGTTTACTATCTGCTCACTCCACATTACTAGTTACATGCATGTCACATATACTAAACTTAGATTTCCTTGACAATAACTATCCTCTAATTCACTTTGAGGCATTTGATAACATATCATTGATTGGGAACATATAATGGAGATTCAAACATATTTTATATTATCCTTACCTTCAATGACTAATGGTAGAGTTGTGAGGTGCAAGTTTGATCTAGAGGTACTTGGGGAATGGAAAATGCCCCAACATATGTCAAAACACTTATGCATGTCAAATGTTGTAGCAGTTTTCAATAACAATGGTCATGTAGCCTGTCACTAATGCAGAAGCAACATGTATATAACTGTATGGTTCCAACATCTATAACTCATCAAGTATTACACAAATATCTTGTATGCTTCATCTACATAATTATTTATTTCAATCTTTCTAATGTCAAACTCCATCTTAATGATTTTCACATACATGAAATTAGAAGTGAATAAAAATGCAAAAAATAGAGAATATATTCTCGAGAGAATAAATATCATAGTTAGTTCACCTCAGGCAAGTTTTTTCTGTTCCCAGGGACCTTAAGGGACAATATCATAGAACCTTGAGACATTAAGTATCTATTTACTCCTTCTCTAGCGACCAATAAATTTTCATGTGTCGCAATATTGCTTATGCCATGGCTTGTTCATATTGTTCCTTTAAAAGGCTACACAAACATGATAATATGTTGTCACAGAACCGTTTGTTACCCAAACCCTAACTCCAAATGACTATAAAGTCCATTGATATAGGACCTAGGCGTCTGTACCTAGCATGGTATTATCAAAGTGTGAATGCAAAAGCAGAAAGCTTAGCGTACAAGAACAGACAACAAGATAAAAACACCAATCATAATCTCAACATTCAATAAATATTATTAAGCAACACTGTTTATTACAAGCTTCTAATTTACAAATTCAAGAGTATAGTTTTATAAGTCTAATCATGTATACTAGGGATATTATGACAAGAATACCTAACATAGCTCACCAAGCACATCAAATTCTAGCCATCTCTAAACCAATAAAATATGTGAAACAAGGCGGGTCAAGCACACAATGTGTTGAGTACATGGCTAAAAGATAAATATACATAATATTTGCGTAAGTAAAGAACAAGAATAAACAATTTAAGTTCTTAGAAAAATGAGAGACCATATTATACGTTATTTAACTCGAATTATAATGAAAACATCATGGATTCATAAGGCCTTTGACTACTTCCCACTGGAAGAGTCTGTAAGGGTGCTCAAGATTAGCTAACCCTTTTATATGTGAGGGGCCTCAAGTCCTAAGTCAATGATGTAACCCTATTTCAATATTGTATAATGGAGTTCCAATTTATGTTTATAGGTTATAAAAAAGTGACAAGGAAAACATCAAATACAATACTAGGATACTACATGGCAATAGTTGAGTAAATAACTAGCATACATACATATCAGTTTGCAAGTAAGGAAGTCATAGTCATATAGATATTTAAAGCCCGCACCTGATTTAGAGGTTCTTAACTTAACTTATCCTTGACCATATGTCCATAATAAACACTTAATTAAACACAAGATTACATACATACATTAGATTCTCATCATTAAACCTAACTAGATCCATATTAGGGTTTAGTCCAAGTTAAGTTCCAAGTTGGTTAATTTACATGTTTGGCGATCCTTTACTGATCTAGATGTCAACATAAAGGTGTGCTTCAAGTTCCATGTCATTTTGAGGTTCCATCTATTTTATGTGAATATTCCAAGACTCATGTTACTTGTGTACAATTTTGGGTCAAGAGACTCATACTAGGGAGACCAAGGTCATGTATCATCAAGACATGAGATTTAGAAAATATGTGAGATTAGATCAACAAGATATTGACACAAGAATCATATTCAAGAATAAGTGGGTGTCCCCTAGTGTCTAGGAATCATAAAACCAACCTTGGGTATCAAAAAACTCAACATGCATGCAAGGCTAAACATAGTTCATAAGCCATCAAGGTTCAACATGAGGATAAGGTGTGACATCCATATCTAACTTATCATAATGGGTGAATAATTTGTTGATTGATAGGGGATGACAAGATCACAAAATAAGTCAAATATGTTGCACTAGGTCAACACTTGTGGACTTAGGGTCATCACCATTACCATATACAATCACGGGGTGAACCCTAGATGTAGGATATCAAAACATCATGTACCACTAATTTTCAACAATATGAAGTAGTTTGGTGTATTATAAGTCCAAGGTTCCATATTGAATTAAGGAATAAACATGCATCACCATAAAGGGATCATACTCATCCATAAAATCCATATAGGCCAAGATAGGCACAATAAGAAACACATGGGGTGGTATAGTTTCATGGATAACATAAAGTTACTAATTTTAGATATTAGGGAGAGACTTGAGATCATGTATATGAAAAGTAACAACTTTGATTAAGGTTACACATTAAGCTCCAAGAACAAGTCACATTAGTGCATCAAGGTCAACCAAAGAGCATGAATGGTGATTTGGGCCATCATTAGACTCAAAGAGGAAACAAGTCACTGATTTCATTGTTAAGCGGGTAGAGATGCATCAAAGTTTCAAGTTTCAATCATAATCATGCATTAAACATGGTCAAAGAAAGTCGAGGTTTGTATTTTAGCAAAATATGAGAACAAGTAGTATATTAAGGGTTTGTAATTAGTCCATATTGTAGGTCTCGTTGACAGGATGAATTTGGTATATAGGTTTGTATATTTTGGCCGAAGGAGTAGAGAGTTATGTATTTTTGAAAGATTGCATCAAGAACTATAGGGATGAGGGTGACTTACATCGCATCATTTTATGGCTGATCTGGGCCCTTGATGCTAGACCCGGTGGTCACATATGGCTCCTCACCTAGTCCCCCACGGGCGGTCCACCATTGGTGATTATCACTTTTGTAAGATTCTTGACTCATGTTTTAGGGTAACCATGTTTTATTTGGCTCGATGATGTGCTTAGAATCTTGCTCTTATCCTCTGAGATGATCTTATACCTTGTAGAGAGCTTAAGTCACCAGTATGAGCTTGTTTGGGAGGTTGTTTGTGCTTTGTGTGCTTATTTTGGGGCAAATTGCAACTTACCCATTTGTGAGGGTATTCTTGAAATTTTCTACCTCTAGAGTGTTCCTTCTCTCTCTTGGATCCATGAGATAGAGTGTGTGGTGCTTTGGGGCACCTTGTTTGACCCTTGGTTGAGTGGCGTCATCCCTAGTAGTGATTATGATTTCTTGGGTCAGTGTACCTTGACCTTGTGACCCTTGTTGGTTTGTCTTGACCTTGGTCGTGATCTAGGGCTCAGTTGGAGGGTGTCATGGTCAATACACCTCCCCTAGGTGTGGTAGTTGCAACCTAGATGGTCTTGGGTCAGGACAACAACTTGGTGTGGCGTGTCTCAAACTAGGGTGTGTGTGGTGACCCCTTGTCACAACCTTGTTGTGTTTAGTGGAGTGTCACAACCATGGGTGGTTCCCTGGGTGGGTCACGACCATGTAGACATGGCAACAGGTTGGATTTTTACTGATCCAAATTGGATCCAATCCGACCTGCAATGTAGGAACCCACATCAGATCTGAACTTAAAAAATCCACAAATAGAAAAACCCATATCGATTCGATCCACAAAAATTTGACCTGATCCGCAAAAAAATGATCCTCTTCGCACACACTTATAACACAGAATATACTACATTAACCTACAATCACATTGTACTTACTATTTAGATTGGAATCACTGATCAAATTCGGCGTGGCCAACAACTGACTCAACAGATCCATCTCAGAATCACTATCCCAATTCCTGGCATCATCATTTGTTGGGAATCTCGGGTTGTGTGGTGATCCACTTTAGTCATGCAACAACCCTTTCTTCCCTTCCTTGACCCTGATGCCTTCCAGAGGCCCTAATCCAGAAAATGACATGGGGTGCAAGAAGAAGAAGGTATGTACTAGAGCCATCATCGTGATTGCCATTGTGGGCGGTGTGCTTCTAGCCTCCTTCTCATCTCCCTCCTTGTCTTCCTCGACCTCCGTTACCAGCACCACGACGCTTCTTCATCGATACCTAGGAGCATAAGCAAGGTCAGCACCGGAAGAGGGGTAGTGGCAAGGACTATTTTAGCTAGCGTCTAACAGAGGTCCTTGGGCAATTCTGGCATGACGGCCACAGAGACAAGGACTTCATCAACATCCAAGGACAACGACGTATGAGGCAGTGTGGTAGCCACCAATAATGACAACAACGAGTGGAACAAGCTAGTGTTCCTAGAGGGTGGTGTGACCTAGATCCAAACATAATACATACTATGGTATCCTTTCTTGTGGGGTTATCCCACTTGCTTTCACGAAGCATGACTAAAACCCATCAATGATACGAAACCTCTCTCGAGGATGACAAATCAACACCCTAAAATATTCTAGATGCCCTCTCAGGTCTAGAATATTCTGAGATGCTTGGAACATATGTGATCTAGGTAGAACTTGGTATTGGGCTCGACCATGTTGGGATGGACCGAGATGTGCCTAGGTCTACGGCTCTGCATAGATCACCTTGAATTGTTCTCCTTTCGGGTTCTGATCCAAACTACCTTCTCTTGTCTATTTCTACAACAAATCTCTCGATATAGGCAGAAATAGAAGTTCAAGCAAGAAAGAGATCAACTGAACTAGCAATCATAACCACAAAGAGAAGATAGAATAGAAAACATAATGGATTTGAAATAAAACTACTTGCTTAAGGTAAAAGTACACAAACATGCACAAAATGGGCTACATAGCAAAGAAAGAGCTCAACTAGCCATGGACAAGAATAGTTGGCACCGAACAAAGATGGAAGAACATCATTTATACGGAAACAAAGGAGAAAAGTAGAAGAAAGGAGAAAAAGAAGAGATTTAGCCCATAGAGGAGAGGTGGCTCTCGCTCCTTAGCCAACGTATAGGCCGGATCTCGTCTTTGGGTCATTCTGCTGGATTTTCTAGACTCCTTGGCCTCCTTTGTTTTTGATTCCGCCCCAAACAACAACTTGGTGGGTGTATGGAGGTGGAATATGGTTGGGAACGGTGGGATATGGGTGAATGGTTATGGAAAATGACGATGGACGGAAGAAAAATGGAGGGATGGACGTAGGATGAGCACTTTAGCCTTTTCGGACCTCTGAACTCTCTCACGGGGCTATGTGAACCAAGAATGTGTGGAACCACAATGTGGAACTAGAAAAATATATGAACTCGTTTCCAGGTTGCGAGGGGTGGGTATTTATAGATGAAGGTGAAGTGTATATGATAGGTGGCCACGACACCTGCCCCAGTCTCTACACTTGTCTCGGCACAGCCGTGCCGGGGGTTACAGTTGAATGGATGTTGCGGTAGAGATGTTTGCAGTGGTCAGAGAAGACGTCATGGTAGAGGCAGACGTCATGGTCGAGACAGATGCAACTAACCCTTTTCCTCGGCACGACTGTGCCGAGCATACCAGTCACTATAGGTGTTGTGGTAGAGGCAAGTGTCACATGTGAAATAGGTTTCATTGTCATAATAGGTACCACGATCACGATAGGTGCCACAGTCGAGGCAGGTGCAGCTGACCCTTGTCCTCGACACGGTCGTGCCAGGCATCTCGGTCATGTTAGGTGTTGCGCTCGCGACGGATGGAATCCTAGCTGCTATAAAAACCATGGTTGGGGAGAAATCTTGGAGAATAGACATCTTTTTAGATTCGGTTCCTGCTAGTCCCAAAATTGGCTAGTTGAGCAACTTTATCTATGAAAAGATATAAATTACTAAAATATACGAGTCTAGGGTTATGTTGGGCATATTAAGGCTATAATGACACCAAACCATAATTAAATGCTTAGCATAAATGCCTGAATTTGGGTGTTATCACCTGGAGGACCACCTCTGCCCATTTCCATAGAGGTGTTGGTAAAGGAAGCATGGGGACCTCGTACAAGGCAGTGTTGGAGGAAGGGAGACTATTGTTGTAAAGAAGTTGAAGGATGTGGCGGTGCAGAAGAAGGATTTTGAGGTTGAGATGGAGGTTTCTGGTAGATGCGTTAGTGATCATCTGAACGTGCTATGAGTGAGGGAATACTACTATTCAAAGGATGAGAAGCTTCTTATTTATGAGTACGTTCTGGCTATGAACCTCTTTGTGATGTTGCATGGTTAATATGTTCCTTTTTTTCATGGTGGCAGCAACCATGAGACAGATCGTGCCCGATTACCGTGCTAAAGGCCATTGTGGTTGTTGGGATCGGTGGTGGTAAGGCCCGATGGGTGTAGTCATAATCTAGCTGTTGCGTTCATCATCTTGTGACTTGCTAGACTTCATGGATTGATCATGCTGAAAGTAGATCCATGGATTGTTTGGTCTTGCTCTGCATCGAGGGTATGATCCAAAAGCCTCGTTCACACCCTGATCCGTATTAGCTATAAAATCCACAGAATCCACATATTGTGGTTCCGACCGGACCAAGTCAGATCGGGTTGAATCAGATTGGTTTTTTCCACGTCTACGACCATGACATAGGTGTTTGGTGGCCTAGGTGGTCGAGGTTCAATCTAGAGTGTATCACCATCCCTTGCATGTGGGATTTAAGTGGTTTCATGTTAGTTTCTTGAGTGGACAAGTATCCCTTTGGATCCCTAACTTGTTTACACCTCATTCCTTGCCTTACCTATCTCCTCCTTTGTTATATAAACCCTCTTTCTCCTTACAAGTGATATTTTTCAGCCATCTTCTTCCTCCCTTCCCTTTTGCTCGTCCTTAGAGCTTGGTGGAGAAAGAATAAGCTGTTCTTGGCACTTTAGAGGTGGTTCGACCTTGCATGTGTAGTTATGGCGATCCTTGGTTATCTTCAACCTTGGTGAGTGTTTATCTTTTTTCTTTAGTGTTTTCCTTGGACCTTCTACCCCATCTTCTTATTTTTTCTCATCCCTATACCATGTTTCCTCCATGATGGTCATTGTGGGAGAGAAACTCCTCATCACAAGGTCATGGACCATGTTTTGACAAGGTAGACCCAAGTGTGAGGAGGGTTTCTTCTCTCTTTCACCTTTCTCTTTTGGCTCGACCTAGAGATTTTTATCTCTCTTTTCTTGGGTGATAAGTGACCATGGTGTTCTCTTTATTGAGGTGTACTTGTGGACAAGAGTGAATCTTTTAGTGGAGCTTTATCATCCTTAGTGATCGTATGTTTGGAGATTGTCTTCTTTAATGTGATCTTCCTTAAGGTGGGTTATATAACTCTTAACCTTATCTATTAATGCACCTTTCTTACATGCATGTTGTTGTTTTCTCTCTCTAATTGTTCCCTTGATATTATAGTAGATGAAAATAAACTCTTGAACTTGGATGATGTTGTGATCATGCTTGGTTTGGATGTAATCTGAAACCCTAATTTCCTTTGTACCCGATTTTGGTGTTTGAGGTTCATGGTGGTTATTCCTTTCTTACTTGACCTTGGCTTGAGTTGCATGCATGATGATTGAGTGTTTGCGTGTTCCATGAGGTCTGGGTCCAGTTTTTGTGGTGATGATCTTGGTTTCTCTCTTTATTTGAGGTTCCTTTTCATGGTGGTTTCCTAGAGTTTGTTTTAGGGTTTGATGACTGTTTTTGCATGATGTTTTTCCTTCATGGTGATGATGGATTTTCCTTATTTTACTCTCCTATTTTTATCCATGGGTTATCCTTGCCTTGGCCTTGATTAACCTTGGGTTGGATTTGGTCTTTGTTCTTTAGGGTGGCTTGACCCTTAGTGGGCATTATGCCTTTTTTGTCTTAGGTCATGACGTCTTTTGGCATGTTGGTTTTGGGTCGAGATGGCAGACCTTGTAAAGGTCACAACATGCTCATCCTTGATGCTCGCAACACCTACTTCCTACAGGGTCGAGACATGCCATGGTTTTGGTTGATACGTTTCCTTCTCCCTTGTTTGGTTACAACATGGTTGGGCTTTGAGGTCAAGACATGTTCTTGTCACGGGTCACGGTGAGTCCTTGTTGTTGGGTCACGACGTTCTCTCCCTTAGGTGGTTGAACCATAACACTAGTTGTATGTGACCTAGTGATAACCTCCCATTTTGTGATGTTATCTTACTAGTTTTTCTTAATTTTCCATACTCTTTCTTAGATAAATTAGATAGAATCCTTAACTTTTTACTTGATTGTAAATATACCAATAGAATAACATTTCTCCTTTTTCTTCTTACAAAAAAACCCAAAAAAATTATAAAAAGCCCCAAACAGTCCCAAGACCAAATGAAGTCCAAAAGGTCTCAACACCGTATGAACCCAAACGGTCCCAAGACCGAATGATGGCCAAATGGTCTCAAGACCGAACGAAAGCCAAACGGTCCCATGACTGTATGAAACCAAACAGTCCCAAGACCGCATGAAGTCAAATGGTCCCAAGACCGTATGAAGGCCAAACCGTCTCAAGACTGAATAAAAGCCAAACGGTCCCAAGACCGTAAGAAGCAAAATGGTCCCAAGACCGTATGAAGGCCATACGGTCACAAGAATGAATAAAAGACAAACGGTCCCAAGACCATATGAAGCCAAATGGTCCCAAGACCGTATGAAGGACAAATGGTCTCAAGACCGAATAAAAGCCAAACGGTCCCAAGACCGCATGAAGCTAAGAGGTCCTAAGACCGCATGAAGCCAAGCGGTCTCAAGACCGCATGAAGCCAAACGGTCTTAGGACCATATGAACCCAAATGGTCCCAAGACCAAATGAGTCCAAATGGTCTCCAAACAGTTAAGACCCAAACGGTCCCAAGACCGTTTGGGATTCCTTGGAAGCCTATAAATAGGACCAAAGGAGTCCTCATTTGGGCTGCCCTCAAATGGTCCGAAGACCGAATGAGTCCAAATGGTCTCCAAATAGTTAAGACCCAAACGGTCCCAAGACCGTTTGGGATTCCTTGGAAGCCTATAAATACGACCAAAGGAGTCCTCATTTGGGCTGCCCCAATCACTCTAGAGTTGTTCATCCTTCATCCATCGCCCCAAGGCTGCCAATCCAAGATCCACATTCCATCCTCAAGCTACTTCCTCTCTCATCGACATAGAAGGTGGGAGGTGAAGGATTCTTCATCAAGGCAACCACATTATGTGAAGATAGTTTCTCTCTACTCTAAGGGGTCGACCTTCCTCCCTCCTATGTGGAGATGATGCTTTCTTTCTCTCTTCCCCCCTCCTTCATTATTCTTGCCATGAGGGAGTGGTCCCATACACTAGGGTGCAGGGAGTATCCCCGCTACCCATGTTTTCATTTCATACATTGTAATTCATGAGTTTGCAATAGAAAAATACTATCTTTTCAGTTCAACATCAATCGTTTAATAAATGCTAGTTGCTTGATCACAAAGTTGTGTTATCTATTATCTACTAGTACTAATTGTCTACGTTTGTACTTTTAGATTCGAATATCGACTGCATGTTGGTTCTTGATGTATGTAGTCACCATACATCTATTCTGTATCTAGGAACGTTTCTCAAGGAGTGGAGTAAACTCACCTCCATCATTGTACTTTCATACTATGAAATGGAATCAGTTGACGTATGAAAGTATAACCTTGACAAGTAGAGGAACACACTTTGCGAGGGGAGTGATGCAAAGTAAGTAACCATTCATTTGAGGATGGCTGCCATTGGAACACTTCCATGTTTCTCGTAGTTAGTTATCCAAAAGGAAGCTAAGTTTACAAAGATACTAACTGTTCAGACTCTCTTCTTTGCAAGCCATGTTTTTTATGATGTATGTTTTGATCTATGTGTAGTGGTGATGAAACTCGATCACATCCTAGTGGTTTCCAAAATATTGTTTTCAACCTTAAATTTACTTTCCTGCCATTTACTTTGCCTTGCACTTTAGTTTAATCATCAAATCAACTCTTCGATCTAAATATCAACTTTTAAGTAGATAAGTAGAATTATTACATTTTCCATCTTGTTAAACTCTTAACAAGACAATTATCTCATGGATTCGACCCTTAACTGTACTACGATAAGACTTCCACGTATCTTAGCATACGTGGGTGGAGATCTTATTATAGCACACGAAAGGCTAAACTTAGAGACTTATTATCTCTAGGATTTTTAGTGGTGCACACAACTCCACACGAGTGGAGGCTCCATAAAAAATTGGCATCGTTGTTGGGGACAACAAAATGTTTTAATTCCATTTGTCAACTTGCCAGTTGATTAGGATTTTACACTTTACTTTGATAATTACTTCATATATCTTTTTGATCTCATCATTTTTTCCACATCGTCTAAAGTGTGATTTTTCTTCTACTCAGGTAGAAAACATGTATGCAAAATTCACATAACATCATATTCTCCCCTGAACCAGAGTACAACTCTGAGGTAGAACGAAGCTTCCAGTGACGCATCAGACACAACCGCCAATGAGCCAGAAAAATGGTTGAAGAACAACGCCAGGCCGCCTTGGTGCTGGAAAGAGTCAACGCAGCCATAGAAGCTTAGAGAGAACAACTCATCGCTGATACACATGCTTAAATTTAAGCTGAAGTTCGTGCTGAAGAGCAGGCCTGTATCCGAGTCGAAAATGAAGCAGCCACAACAGCTGCTCAACTTTTGATAAGGAATAAGCATCTTTGGGATTACGCTATCCCTAAGAACTCTGAAGATAATCACCCAATCTAGCCACCTCTCATCAATGCTCCCAACTTTGAGATTCGAACACAATGGATCCAAATTATGCAAGGCATCTCATTCTCTGGAAACACTAGAGAGGATTGCATGGATCATTTGAAGCGATTCAAGACACTCTGTCGATTGGTACCACAGGCCGAAGCTACTAATGATGCAATCATGCTTCGAATTTTCAATTTCACTCTGTCTAGAAGGGCATTGAGTTGGTATAACTCATTAGATGGAGAGCCAATCACCACCTGGGCTCCCTTGGAAGAAATTTTTTTGGAAAAGTTCTTTCCTCCCTCATTGACCTGCCAGATTAGGGGACATATCAACCAGTTCTCCCAACTTCCTGGAGAATCACTAGCAGAATCCTGGGAAAGATTTAAGGAATTACTGAGGAAATGTCCACATCACAGAATCTCACAACATCAGCTCATAGAAATGTTCTATAGAGGAGTAAGTGATGACATTAAGAAGTTTTTGGATTACTCATCTGGGGGGAATTTCATGCCAAGGAATTATGAAGATGCCTGGAAGATTGTCACACTCGGAGCCGAGAACCAATCTAATTGGGGAAGGCCATCTACCGGAGGAGTTCTTAAGGTTTGTAAAGCTGAGGAATCTGTAGAGTTGAAAGCCATCGCCGAAGCTCTAAAAACCATAGCTCATAAGCAACAAGTTCTTGAAACATCATTTGGAGAATATGATAGAAAGAAGAACTCCCAGGTTCAACAAGTTAAAGCAGCTACCGAAACATGCGAAGCTTGTCATGCATCTGATCACCCCACATTAGCATGTTGTCTCTTATACAATGTAGTGATGGATCTAAAACCACCACAACTACAATATGAACCAATTTTTGAACATCCCGAGGATCAGCTACCAGAGCAAGTGAATTCTATCCACTCCATACCAGGCCAAGTATATTTTAATCCAGATCAACCGAGAAACCATCCCAGTTTTCAGTATGGGAATCCTGCGGGAACTGCCAACCCGCATCATCAGACGCAAGGTGGGTCTTCCAATAGATTACCACCTGGATTTCAAAGCAATTATAATTCAAATCAAGGAAATTATAGGGGTGGGACTCAAAGGATTGTCTACCCAAGAAATTCTTCTACATACTACCCTCTGTTGCATCCACAATTGCAACAAACTCAATTACAACAACCACAACAACCTCATTTACCATCACCTCAGCAGCAACAACCGCAAGGGTAGCATCAAGTTACACAATATCAACAAAATAATGATCCGCCTCTGCCAACATATGAGTTATCCATGATTAGGAAAATGCTACAATCTCAGCAGACCATGCTTGCCAATCAGCAAGCCCAAAAAAAGGCTGTGGAAACTCAATCGACACAGATCACAACCCAACTGAAACCCCCGATAGGTACTTTTGCTGGTCAACCAGAAATAAACTTGAGACACGATCAATGCAGACCGGAACAACTGAATGCAGTCACCACAAGGTCTAGTCGTGTCCTTGCTAAAGTCACCAATGTTATTAAAAAAGACGAAGATATAACTGAAGTCAACCCAATTGCAAGCACAAATCAAGAAACTAAAAAAATCTATAGAGGCTGGGAAGGAAAAGGAAAAAGAGCAAGTTACCAAGGAACCAGAAGTCCCACCGTATAAGCCTAGGATACCCTACCCAGTTAGATTGAGAGAAACTAAATTATACACTAGATTCTAGAAATTCAAGGAATCTATGAAGAAGTTATATGTCGATATTCCATTCCTTGATGCTCTTTCTAAAATCCCAGCTTGGTCCAAATACCTGAAGACTTTACTATCAAAGAAATATGACTAAAGAACATGAGACTATCAAATTAGCTCAAACTACTTATGACATCATTCTTAATAAGATGCTGAAGAAGCAGAAGGACCCTGGCTCCTTTGGCATCCAATGTTCTATTGGAAATACCTCTTGCAAGAAAGGATTAGCCGATTTGGGGGCCAACATATCCATTATGCCATTTTCCATGTGTAAAAGATTGGGTTTTACTGATTTGCTACCCATAGCAATGACAATTCAATTGGCTTATTCTACCATCACTACACCTTTGGGAATTATTGAAGATATCCCAGTAAGAGTAGGGAAAGACTTGTACGTTCCCCATGACTTTGTTATTATGGATATATAAGATCCGAGGTATCCAATAATATTTGGCAGACCCTTCCTTGCTACAGCCAGAGCACTAATCGATGTTGAAGCTGACACCATTACCTTAAGACTGGGAAAGGAAGCTGTTCAATTCAGAGTCTTTGACAGCTTAAAAGGTCCTAGCATCCACGAAGAAGTTTTTCTTCTCAAGGCAATTGATAAAATGTCTCAGTTAAAGCAAGAACCTTCTGAACCGTCTGATGATTTGGAAAACGTCTTAACAAATCCAGAAGCTGAATTCTCAACCGACGAACTAGTCCAACAATGTCTGCAATACCTTGAACAAGCCGAAGAAACCCCTGCAGCTACCTTTGAGGAGTTGAAATATGTCACCTCTTTGGAAGCCGCAGAAGTACCCAAGACACCTGATATGAAAGCCCTACCAGTTGGGCTTAAGCATGTCTTCCTTGACGAAGAAAAATTGTGTTCGGTCATTATCAGTTCCACTTTAATAGACTACTAAGAAGAAAGACTACTTATTGAATTAAGAAAGTACAAGAAAGTCATTGGATATAAGATGACTGACCTAACGGGAATAAATCCAGCTCTGTGCATGCACATATTACCCATGGTAGAAGAGTTTAAACCTTCACGGGAACACTAGAGAAAACTAAACCCAAATCTCAAAGAGGTGGTTCTCCTCGAGGTTCTTAAACTCCTAAAAGCTAGTATCATTTATCCAATTTCCAATTCTCAATGGGTTAGTCCGGTCCAAGTAGTCCCTAAAAAGGGGGGAACCTCTGTCATTTTGAATGATAAAAACAAACTGGTGCCCACATGGACTATCACTGGATGCAGGATGTGTATCAATTACAGGAAACTGAACAAGGCAACAAGAAAAGATCACTTCCCTCTACCTTTCCTTAATGAGGTCCTTGAACATCTAGCCCACCAAAAATTCTTTTGCTATCTTGATGGTTATTTAGGGTTTTATCAAATTCCGATACACCCTGAAGATCAAGAAAAGATGACTTTTACTTGCCCCTTTAGAACTTATGCCTTTAGAAGGATGCCTTTTGGACTATGTAATGCACCTGCAACATTTCAGAGGTTTATGTCTGCCATTTTCACATGATTTATTGAGTCCATCATGTAAGTTTTCATGGATGAATTTTCAGTTTATGGGGACTCTTTTAACAACTGTCTGCTTAACCTTGGTAGAGTGCTATAAAGATGCGAGGAAACAAATCTGATCCTTAATTGGGAAAAGTGTCATTTTATGGTGACAAAAGCAGTTGTCCTCGGGCATCGAGTGAGAGAAAGAGGGATTGAAGTGGACAAAGCAAAGATAGATGTCATTTCAAAACTGACACCACCAAAAGACATCAAGGGAGTACGAGCCTTTTTGGGCCATGCCGGATTTTATTGAAGATTTATCAAAGATTTTTTAAAAATAGCAAAACCCATGTCTCACTTGTTGACTAAAGATGCATATTTCAATTTTGATCAAGAATGCCTATGCAGCTTCATGACCCTAAAGAATGCCCTGATCTCGACACCTATACTAAGAGCCACTGACTGGTCACAACCCTTTAAGATAATGTGTGACACTAGTGACTACGCTATAGGGAAAGTATTAGGGCAGAGAATAGATAAGAAACCCTATGTGATATACTATGCATAAAAATGCTTCATGAAGCCCAAAAGAACTATACAACTACCGAAAAAGAGTTCTTGGTAGTCATCTATGCTTTTGAAAAATTCTGCTCTTATCTGATCAGATCAAAAGTCATAGTATACACAGACCACTCCACAATAAAATATCTGATTTAGAAATAAGATGCTCGTTGGGTGTTGATGCTTCAAGAATTAGATTTGGAAATAAAAGATAAAAGTGGGGTAGAAAATGTCATCGCCGACCACTTAAGTTGTATTGAGCCTCAAGACAAAGACAATATACCTATCCAAGACTCTCTACCCGATGATCAACTCATGAAAGTCACCACCAGATTTCCTTGGTACGCTGATATAGTAAACTATCTGGCTTCAGGAATTGTCCACCCTATTGCTTCCTACCACGATAGAAAGAAATTTCTTCATGACGTCAAGCAATACATTTGGGATGAACCATATCTTTTCCGCTTATGCGCAAATGGATTATTCCGCCGTTGTCTCCCTGTAGAAGAAATTATTCCAGTCTTAGAACACTGTCATTCTGGCCCCACTGGAGGGCACATGAGTTCGCAGAAGACCACCCTTAAAGTTCTACAGTCAGGATTCTTCTGGCCAACAATAGCGAAGGATGCCCATGAATTTGTGCAATCTTGCAATTAATGTTAACTGTCTAGAGGGATATCGAAACGAAATGAAATGCCACTAACTCTATGGTAGGAGATCGAACTTTTTGATGTATGGGGAGTGGACTATATGGGTCCATTTCCCCCATCTTATGGATTCTCTTATATTTTGGTTGCTGCGGACTATGTATCCAAATGGGTAGAAGCTATACCCACTATATCTTGTGACTCTAAGCCGGTTATTAAGTTGTTCAAGGATATCATCTTTCCTAGATTCGAAGTCCCTAGAACGGTTATATCTGATGGAGGGTCACATTTCTTGGAAAGAAGCTTTGAAGCTCTTCTGCGAAGATTCGAAGTAAAACATAAAGTCGCTACGCCTTATCATCCATAGACTAGCGGCCAAGTTGAAGTCTCAAATAGACAATTGAAGGCTATCTTAGAGAAAACTATCAACAGAAACCGCACGGATTGGTCCACCAAACTTCCTGATGCTCTTTGGGCATATCATACTGCTTACAAAATACCAATAGGAACAACGCCATTTCGTTTGGTGTACGGGAAGTCGTTCCATCTCCCAGTTGAATTAGAACACAAAGCATGGTGGGCTATCAAACAATTGAATTTCGATTTCAAAAGTGTCAGTGAATACAGACAACTCCAATTACAAGAGCTGGAGGAACTAAGAATTACTATCTACCAGAATGCTAGGATCTACAAAGAGCAAACTAAAATGTGGCATGACGACCACCTTAAAAGGAAAGATATCATTGTCAGAGACCAGGTCCTTCTTGTGAACTCCAAACTCAAAATGTTTCCCGGAAAGCTACACACAAAATGGTCTGGGCCCTTTACTATGAAGCATATCTATCCAACTAGAGCTGTCATCATCTTTGATGACAATGGAGGAGAAAGGACTGTTAATGGCCATACAATGAACAAATACTATACTCCAGCCGATAAAACTCCAAGAAAAACTATCAACATTCAAGACTCCACAACATTAAACTGATCAAGTCAGCATTTTGTCAAGCCAGCGACATAAACCCAAAGCGCTACTTGGGAGGAAACCCAAGAACTGAGTATCACCTATCTTTTTCATTTTGTTTAGATTTTGATATTTTTCTAGCTCTCCTTGTTCAGAAAATATAAAAATTTATTTAAGCAACCAAAACAAATATAAAAAAATAAAAATCATTGACCAAATTAGTTTTGTCCTGACAGTTTGGACCCAAACACTCTTGAAACCAGTTGGTCCTCATGGTCTTGAAACCATTTGGTCTCAACGGTCTCGAAACCGTTCAGACCCAAATGGTCTTGAAACAGTTTGGTCTCAACGGTCTCGAAACCGTTTGACCCAAACGGTCTTGAAATTGTTTGGTCCTCACGGTCTCAAAACCATTTGGCCCTCATGGTCTCGAAACTGTTTGGCCCTCATGGTCTCGAAACCATTTGGCCCTCACAGTCTCGAAACTGTTTGGACCCAAACGGTCTTGAAACCATTTGATCCTCACGGTCTCGAAACCATTTGGACCCAAGTGATCTTGAAACCGTTTGGTCTCAATGGTCTCAAAACCATTCAGACCCAAACAGTCCCAAGACCGTTTAACTTAAGGAGAATTTGTACAGTCGCCTCTCCTTTTTCTATAAATACTCCTTGACCCCTCCCTTTTTCTTTCCTTCAATTCCTAAATCTTCTCTCACGCGAACCTTGTTCCATTGCTTCTAGTTTCTCTGCTCTCGCATGACCCATTCACGCTCTCTGGTCACACTCTCCGTTCACACCGCTTCCTCACTCCCTCGATTCCGAGCTCGCTTCCACCATCTCCGCGCATGCTCGTGCAAGCTGCTCTGTCCTCTTCTCCATCGCTCTATCCTCCGTGACCATATCCTCATCACAACAAGGTAGAGGACACTCACAACCATCACCACTGCTACAACGCGTCTTCTCTTCTTTTTTACAATCACTGTTGTCACCATTATTGCCGCCGCTATCACCACCGCAGACACCACTACCGCTGGCGCCATCATCACTGGCACCATTTTCGTCACCCCTGCCGCTTCACCTTCCTAACAGGTTTGGACCCAAACAGTTGTGAAACCGCTTGGACCCAAATGGTCTTGAGACCGTTTGGATCCAAACGGTCGTGAAACCATTTATACACAAAAAAACGGTCCTGAAACCATTTGGACCCAAACAGTCTTGAGACTGTTTGGACCCAAACGGCCGTGAAACCGTTTGGAGTGCAACTATTTGGAGCAAACGGTCTTGAAAATCACAATTTCACCCTTAACAGTTCTCTCCTAAAAAAATTCAATGTTGCAATTCTTTCAACATTTTCTAACATATATGATTTCTTGTTCAAAATTATAGAATGGCCTCACCTACAAGGGATGTCACAGGAGCAACTGAAACCCCATTCTAGACTAGGGAGAAACTGTTGGTACACCGCTCGAAGCTTCAACGTATCCTCGACATATGCAAAAAAACTAGAAATACTCCACCAAAAGTTGAATTGCCCAAGGTCATCCACGACCTTGAGCGAGTCAACAAATGTTTAGCAGAAGATCCAAATGAAGAAATTGAAGACCCTTCCTCCACTGATGAAGGTTCAGACTACACACCAAATTTTGAGGAGGAATCCACACCTACAAAGCAACAAGGCAAAAGGAAGGCCCAGGCGGCCACTGAAGAAAGACCCACCAAAAGGCGGGCACGAAAGCAAGTCCGACCCTCAACCGAAAGAGAACAAATCCTGTCCGAACATGCCACTCCTGCTACCACTACCGCAGAACCAGCATCATCTGATCTGTATATCCAAAACCTATAGGCTGGTGACAAAGTGCTGCACCCAACAAAGTATATATACTCAAATATACTAAAACGGATGGGAATCTATGATAGAGTTCTTGCCCGGCTCGATGAGGCAAACCTTTCAAAACTCTTCTTCATTGTAGATAATTCCTATGTTGATCCCACGTTGGAGTTCTTCACCTACCTAACCAAAGAACCCCTGGGCACAAAAGATAAACTAAAAGACGAAGGTGACCGCAGGCTAATAACCTCTCTCTTTGGAAAGAAAGTCATCTTGACCGAGAACCTACTAAATGAAATCTTCATCGACAACCACGATCAGCTAAAGAAAGCTAAGGAGGCAGGCCTGGACCATCCCCAGTTTAACAGGCACACCTTCTGGAAGTCCTTGATAGGGATTCCAAGCTACAAGGCAAAGACTTGCAAGGCATCCAACATACATTTTGACCTGGTGCACACTCTGCACAAAATCATAACAGGCTCTCTTTTCCCTATGACAAAGAGTGGGAACATTATTATTTCTGACCTATTTATCCTATGGTCCATTCTCAAAGGGCAGCCGATCAACATAGGATGACAATTGATTCAGAAACACACATATTTTTCCCTTGGAAAGGAAATCTGTGTGGGTGGTCACATCACATCATTTCTGAAATATCTTAAGATGGACAGACCACTTCCCAAGTGAACGGTAATAAAGGGAGACATCCTAACAAATGAGCAGAGTCTAAAGAACTCATATATCATAAAGGAGAAGGATTACAAACTTCATTATATCTTCTGCCCAACTGTCAAAGCATCCTGGACACTACTACCGCTTCCAAAGCTGGCTGACTATGACAAAGAAAAGCTTCTCTTCACTGAAGAAGAGCTTTCCAACCTCCTAGCCTCAGTCAAAGAAAAAGAGAAAAAATCAAAGATAGGACAGACAGAGCATAGCGTCACTGCCCCAGCAACAAGACCAAAGAAAATACCAGTGACACAACTTTCAATACTACACATACATCAACAACAGAAGTCATGGATGCCCACATCAAATTTCAACCCAGAGGCAGACCCACCACACAGTGCAGACAACATAGTAAACCCAACACCAAAACCCTTCATCTTCGATCTGGATGTTGGGTTTACCTCTATAAACACCGCCACCACACTACCACCTCCCACCATTCTGCAATCCACCACTTTTCCACCATTTTCCACAATAATTCCCACCAAAATTTCTTTCTCCACAACCACAACTTCACCTGCATCTTCCGTCTCACTCATTTTCTCTTCAGGCATCCCATTCTCCACCTCGACGCCCGATCTCACCTTCACCTCAACCACTTTCCCCTTAGCATTCTCGGTTCCACCTTTTTCAGCCAGGATCTCGCCACCATTCTCATCCACCACCACCCCGATACCGCTGGTGACTCCATTTACAGTCACCACACAATTTGTGGGTCCATCAATAGTGTCTCTTTCGCAAGGCACTACCACCCTTCAACCCCGACCCCAGCCATCTCACCCATCCATCTCTGGGGTCCCCTTTTTAGAAGTCGGTGAGGAATTTGGACGACAATTTGACGCTATTTGAAACCTCCTCACTGACCCCTCTAACATATTACACTCCATTTTTTCTTGTGTGCAGGGACTTGCTACACAGGTCTCCAAGATTGACGGACGGAACCACACCTTACCAGGCATCCTCTCAAGCATTCAAAAATGGCAGGAACCAACGACCCAACAAGTCGACTGCATTGACGACTGCTTAAAACACCTGCCAGAGTTGGTACTTGAGATGAAAGGCCAGCAAGAAGCGTTAGCCCAACAAGTCGAAAAGGTCTCTAAGCAAACTCAACCGTTGCCTGAGACCCTTCGCAAGCTTCGGCAACAACAAACTGCCCTAAGCACGTGCTTGGATGACATGAATAGCAACCTCACATAGCTCAACCGCCGCCAAGAGGAGCACTCCAACAATGAACTCAATCATCTACGTGCACAATTAATCGATCTATCAACATGACTCCTCTCTTCCGAAGAAAAATATACAGATCTTAAAGAAAACCATGACGCACTGCTCGAAACCCACGAGCATGTGCAAGTGGCATTCGAAGAATTACAAGCCATCCATCGAAAGTGCAAGAAAACATCGATCAAGAAAATAACAGATAAGGAAGCAAATGATGAAGAAGATGAAAGTGAAGACGACGATGAGGATTCTGATTCCTCGACTTACTCCAACAATGACATCTCCTCCTCATATGATCAACCCGATGACCCAGGCAATGCTGGAGAGAGCACCAACCGAGGGGCAGAACCTATAGAGAATGGAAATAATAGAGACTACCAAGAAGATGGAAACAAAGATACCAAGTCCCCCGATAATAATGACAATGTAACAATGTCATATGGGGATCAATTCTTTAACTTCTCATCTATGGGATCCCTAAGGGACACTGCAAAATAAGCCACTTTTGTTGAGTTTCAACAATGCATAATGGAAACCAACATTAGCCCACCCACAACAGCCATTAATCAACATTCCACTTCGGAGCAATCTGCATCCCTCTCCCCAGAACAGGAGGAATCCGACAGAGTGAGTCTCGACACATATGATAGATTCGACTCTGGAGATGAATATGACAAAGATGAAGATCTGCCTCAATTTTTGGACGATAACGAGCAGGCTTCACTTCCTCCACTACAAGACCTTCCCCCGCCGCCACCTCTACCTCACAAAATGAAAGACTTGGACATGGCAACCATCTCTACATTAGATGTTTAAGACATATTTATCTTCAACACTATTGTAGATAATGCCAAAAATGGGGGGGGGGACATCATCTATAACAATACGAAAACAAAGCATAGGTTGACACATGAAGACTTCCGTATTCTCCTTCGACCACAATCGGAGGTGAAGATGGCAATCTTTTGCGACCTCCTTGCTAACACTATAGAGGAATTCTGGAGCCCAAAGAAGTTGCAGCCTATTTTCAATGCTTCACCTGCTCTATCCTTATCCTTATTACACAAGGACTTACAGGCAAAGTCCATAGAGTGACTGTGAACTGGTCTTGCATGGAAGGCATGCTACATCACAGTGCCCTTTAGAGTTTTCGGACACTGGCTATTAATGATCATCGACATTGAGGCCCGCGACGCCAAGGTGTACAACTTCTGCACCAGTGAGCTAACAACCAGACAGATAAATTTTGCTGGTTTAGAAGCCAGGGAAGCACGATGCATTCCTTTCCAACTTCTCAAAGTAATATGGAATGCCTGCCCATCTCTTCGACATGGTTGGAACCAACCCTGGTTCCAAATCATCATCCCAACAGTCCAAACACTAGAAGGTTCAGGGGATTACGCTTTCTGTACAATAAGATTCACAGAAGCACTCAATAGACAAATCCCCTTTACCGAGTTAGTCATAGAGGATATGCACTCTCTACCAGGATGTTACACCATGGAGCTTATCTGCAATAGATAGTTCTTCAAGGACCCGACAATGGAACAAGACGACATCCCTCGATACCTTTTTTCTACTATCCAACATCCACAAAAGTGTCGATACAGAACAATTCTGAAGGAGTTGGAGAAAAAGTAACTGCAGACCGCCAAGGTCCCAGAACAACGCCAATGGGACCCTTATACTTTCGATATGGCAAATGACAAGGGGGACATCAATTTGTTAACCGAGGCCACCATCAATAGATTATCCCAACCAATGGTGCCTCTATCTGGCATACAACCAATATTTCCAAACTTTGACCTTGCCGCATGCAAGAGCCTTTCTGATAATGAACTCATACTCATCATGTCTATGCTATACGTAGAGAACAATGAGCTTGTTTTCCTGAAAGGAAATATTCTTATAATGGAAGATTCACTCTGTGAAACTGTACAAGTTAAAGGTTCTTTATCTGTGAGCATGATGACTGCCTACCAGTTTCTTCTAGCATGGGACCTGCCTATGGTATATATGGCATCAACATATATGAAGGATGATTTACTCAGATCCAAGAACTTCAGAACCACAGAGGCCCTTATCTCGTATCTTCAAAATATGACTCCAAAGTTCATTATGTTTCCTTTTCTTCACTCTGAGCATTGGATGCTACTGGAAATAAACTTACATGAGGGAACTACAATCATTTACAATAGTTCCGACAGCCAGTTCACTCCAAACCAAAAAGAGTATGCTATTATAGCAAAGACGCCCATGGAGGAAGTGGCGAAGGATTGTGCTGAATGACTACATGATCTTCTCGGCAAGCACACAAAGGCGTACAACAACGATCATTTTCACCACCCAGCCTTCAGCCACAGATGTCCCCAGCTAATCAGAGAATCTAACGACTGTGGTTTCCACATCCTTTATTGGATGTATACCCTTACTGTCCTCGCTAAGCACGTGGAGGACATGAAGGATGTGGATTATCACGCTTTACGTCAAAAGTTTGCAGCTAATCTCCTACGATCGTATGGAGAAAACAAGGGATTAACAGAACCGTGATACCCTTGCCCATGTACTTCTCAACCTATCACCTTGACACTCTGAGGACAGAGTGGATGATAAGTTGGGGGGGGTACACTGGGCAAGGGAAATGTATTACTTTCAAACCTTCTTCTCTCTACTCTTCCATTTTCTTTGTTTCTTTCGCACAATTTTTTTTCTATTTTTTCTTTTTTTAACACTTAGATTCTTTTGATAATTTCTTGGATAGAATAGCTTTTGTACATAAGACAACATTCTTTTTGGAAAAGGGAAACCCCTAGCTAAGACAGAGACAAAGTAGTCCTCACTTACATAAGTAGCATTTAGGCATGTAATGGGGAATTAATAAAACACCTCCATACTCGATTGTCATGCTTTTGCTTCAATTCTACATCAGACTCTCCACAGGTTAACATCATGGCCGAAACAAGCCAAACACTCTCAAGGACGGGAGGGAACCGGGCAAAATCTAAATCAAGGAACCTCACAAGTGGACCACCAAATACAAAACAGAAACAAGTGCATGTATGAAAACTCTAGGGAACAATTTTCTTCTTTTCAAAAAGAGGCTTGGCAGCCCAAATAAAATCCCTAAATACCCAATTCCTAAGCCGGTGAGCATATGAATAAAAACCAGAGTGTTGAATAAAAACATGAGAGTTGTGCCATGCATAAGGACCGATATGAAGATCCAATAAAGATCTTGCATGACTGGTACATTCAACTTCCCTCACAAAGGCAGATGTGTCACGCTAGGTAGTGAGATCCTAAGGTCTTCACATATATGAAAAAGCTGACAAAGGTCTTGCTCGGGCAGTACATTCAGCTGCTCTCACAAAGGGAGATGTATCGCGCCCGGTAGTGAGACCCTAAAAGTTTAGATAAACCCTCCCCCCTAAGAAGGGGGAGTTACACATCAGCCTTCAGCCAACCCTCATACCTATTTTAGCTCCCGGTAGGATTTTCAAAGAAGTATAAAACTACTTAGAGTCAAAGACATGCTTAGAATGTGATTAAGGAAAGGGTGGTCCCAATGCGAGTTATGCGATACGGAAGAAACCTGAGCTTCATGCAACTCCTGATACCTAAATGAGTCGGTGCAAGTAGAAACCTCGATAAAACTCTAGGAGATCTCTAGTTTAGAACTGAAGCAAGAGTATGGAAATCTTCACTAAATAAAATTGCCTTACCACTACACGCCTTAGCTCTATCCATCTTGAGGACAAGCTAGACTCTAAGTTGGGGGGGGTGATAACTCCCATTTTGTGATGTTATCTTACTAGTTTTCCTTAATTTTCCATACTCTTTCTTAGATAAATTAGATAGAATCCTTAACTTTCCACTTTATTGTAAATATTCCAATAGACTAACATTTCTCCTTTTTCTTCTTACATAAAAACCCAAAAAAATTGCAAAAAGCCCCAAACAGTCCCAAAACCAAATGAAGTCCAAACGGTCTCAAGACCGTATGAACCCAAACGGTCCCAAGACTGAATGAAGGCCCAATGGTCTCAAGACCGAATGAAACCCAAATGGTCCCATGACCGTATGAAGCCAAATGGTCCCAAGACCGCATGAAGTCAAACTGTCCCAAGACCGTATGAAGGCTAACTGGTCTCAAGACAGTATAAAATCCAAACGGTCCCAAGACCGTATGAAGGCCAAACAGTCTCAAGACCAAATAAAAGCCAAATGGTCCCAAGACGGTATGAAGCCAAACGGTCCCAAGACCGTATGAAGGCCAAATGGTCTCAAGACCAAATAAAAGCCAAACAGTCCCAAGACCGCATGAAGCCAAGCAGTCTCAAGACCACATGAAGCCAAATGGTCTCAAGACCATATGAACGCAAACAGTCCCAAGACTGAATGAGTCCAAACAGTCTCCAAACCGTTAAAGACCCAAACGGTCCCAAGACCATTTGGGATTAATTGGAAGCCTATAAATAGAACCAAAGGAGTCCTCATTTGGCATCAAATTCTTGGACGTCCAGAGGCTACCCCAATCACTCCAGAGTTGTTCACCCTTCATCCTTCATCCCAAGTCTACCGCTCCAAGATCCACATTCCATCCTCAAGCTACTTCCTCTCTCATCGACATAGAAGGTGGGAAGTGAAGGATTCTTCATCAAGGCAACCACATGGTGTGAAGATAGTTGCTCTCTACTCCAAGGGGTCGACCTTCCTCCCTCCTATGTGGAGATGATGCTTTCTTTCTCTCTTCCCGCCTCCTTCTTTGTTCTTGCCATGAGCGAGTAGTCCCATACACTAGGGTGCAGGGAGTAGCCCCGCTACCCATGTTTTCATTTCATACATTGTAATTCATGAGTTTGCAATAGAAAAATACTATTTTTTCAGTTCAACATTAATCATTTAATGAATGCTAGTTGCTTGATCACAAACTTGTGTTATCTATTATCTACTAGTGTGAATTGTCTACGTTTGTACTTTTAGATTCGAATATCGACTGCATGTTGGTTCTTGATGTATGTAGTCACCATACATCTGTTCGATATCTAGGAATGTTTCTCAAGGCGTGGAGTAAACTCACCTCCAACGTTGTACTTTCATACTATGAAATGGAATTAGTTGACGTATGAAAGTACAACATTGATAGGTCGAGGAACACACTTTGTGAGGGGAGTGATGCAAAGTAAGTGACCATTTGTTTGGGGATGGCTGGCATTGCAACACTTCCACGTTTCTCATAGTTAGTTATTCTAAAGGAATCTAAGTCTACAAAGATACTAACTATTCATACTCTCTTCTTTGCAAGCCATGTTTTTTATGATGTATGTTTTGATCCATATGTAGTGGTGGTGAAACTCGATCACATCCTAGTAGTTTCCAAAATATTGTTTTCAACTTTAAATTTACTTTCATGCCATTTACTTTGCCTTGCACTTTAGTTTAATCATCAAATCAACTCTTCGATCTAAATATCAACTTTTAAGTAGATAAGTAGAATTATTATGTTTTCCGTCTTGTTAAACTCTTAACAAGACCGTTGTCTCATGGATTCAACCCTTAACTATACTACGATAAGACTTCCACTTATCTTAGCATATGTGGGTGGAGATCTTATTATAGCACATGAAAGGATAAACTTAGAGACTTACTATCTCTATGATTTTTAGTGGTGCACGCAACTCCATACGAGTGGAGGCTCCATCACCTGGTTGCTTGAGGGTCGAGGCATGGAGCACCCCTTTTGTGGGTCATTGTTGTGACATGAAGGAGGTTGGTCACGGTTGTGACACCCTGGGTGATGGTAGCCGTGACCTATGTATGGTGGTGGTCACAACATACATGAAGTGGATGGTTGAGTCACATGCTTGAACGTTTCATCAATGCACTTATATGAGTACTTAATGGGCTAGGTATGAATCATGTGTAGTGCTGCATGGATAAGTTGTTGCTTAACCCTTATGATGATCCCTAAACCTAGAAGTATTCTAGGAATGTGGGAGATGTCCCACCTAGGGCTTATTGTTTGTATACATCTATAAAACCCTAATCAGCTAAGTTTGTAGCCCTAATGTTAATCTATGAGATGTTCTTTCTTTCTCTCTCATGATTTGTTCATCATGTGTAATACTTCCTCTCTTTTCTTGGTTTATAAGCCACTAACCTTACAGGTGATATGTATAACATGGCTAATGTATGTTATGGTGGTGATTATGTGAAACATGGTGGTGCTTATACACTCCAATGAGGCATAATATGCAGGGCTTAATGTGATAGGTCTTATGACTTGGTGATGGCTTGATGCTTATTGAGAGGTGATATCCTCCAGTGATGTGATTAAGGGATTGGTATGCTATGGTGGTGTGTGACATTGATGGTGTCCTTGTGAATGGCAGAGCAATGAGTATCATGTGGGGATTGTGTGACAAGTTCACACCATATACGTTTTATATCTTCTAAAGTTGCAAAACACCCTTATTCTTGTAGAGTTTGTTTTATCTTTATATGGTGTAACTTGATTGATGCTAAAAGTCATCCAGTCAGCTAACTAATCAAGTGAAACCTAATCACATAGTTGCCTTGTTCCGTAGATCCATTATAGTGTCAGCTTTATATTCTAGATTGCTGAAACGAGTGTAACTTGGAGTGCATATTTTTTAATATGTGGGGTGCAAGTTGAGTATCTCCTTGTGTCCTTAATTACAGGTTGTGTGAGACGGGCATGCATGAGACCATGTCCTTGTGATGTGGATGGCCATGCGTGAGAAAATCCTTCTTTTAAGAATGTGCATGCGTGAGCCTATTCTTCTAGTGCCATTACCTATACCAATGTGGGCTTGGTGTTTATATATGGACGACCATGAGTGAGATGATCCTTGTGCTGACTATATGTCATTCTTTTGAAAATGATTGATATGTCTCTACAATGTTCTCTTGAGATGACCAAGAGGTGTTGGAGAGGTCATGGATTCTGACTCTTCCATGGTCCTTATATGAAACTGATCTCGACTTAGCAGTGGTCAGTTGGATTTAGGTGGTACGACTCAAATTCTCAAGGCATAATAAAATATGTAACACAACCGTGTAGTATATATATATGCTTAGGGTGACATACGTCTCACTTTGGTTGATCCCCTGCCTTGTCTTTTTATAGATTTTTTAAATTATAAGACAGTAACAGAAGTAAACTATTATACATGTTCGTCATATTACATTTTAGAATATAACTTGATCTATTCCTCTATGGTGGCTGCCTAATGTTGTTTAATCTACTTTTCCTGTTATATAAATATCATTTAGCTAAATCTTCTCATCTACTAGTATGCCATTTACCTGCTCAGTTTACTTGTGCTTTAATAGCATTGGAGAAGAGTTATATCTCTCGCTGGGACGTTTGGTCTCACCCCGTGGATTACCACAGCTTTTAGGTGATCGTGCACAAAGGGGTAGAGGTCATGCAACTGAGGAAGAGTAGCAGTAAGAGCAGTAGCTAATAAGGTTGGATGTGCTGCTAGCCTTATGGTGTTACAGTCCTAGAGTCGTCCCTGCACACTCAGGTCCTTGGGGTGTTTTTGAGATGTTTTATGGTTATGTAATCAGTATGAGGTTTTTGGCTTGTACATATTTGGAACCAGTATCTTCTATAACATGTTCAATAAAATAATGTTGATTTGCAGTGATGTAAGCTTCACATGACATGTTATGTGCTGCATGTGGCAGGCTTTGTGGACTCATACGTAATAAGTTTTTGTCTTATGGTGATTCAATGAAATTAGTTTTAATTTCCCATGTTTTCTGGTAATTTGCTTTCTTGGTGTAATTTTCTGTATTTGGTTTTTGAGTAATCTCACTTTGTGTGGCAACGAGGCATCATATCTTCAAACATGGTATGGGTGGTGGTGGTTGATGCCTTTGTGGTGCTATCTTGACCGTTGTTGGCACATTGGATGGTTGTGTCTCTCTCTCCCTCTCCTAGCGTGCCCAACCCACACACAATTCCTTTGTTCCCTATCTTGGAACAAGTGAGGAATAGGGGGAACTCGTCTTCCCTTTTTTGACTTCCCAACAGTCGTAGCACCTACAGTGCTGAGGTGGTCATAGTAGGGCATGCCACCACTGTCCACCGCCCTTCTCGCTCATGCTTGCATGCTGGGGTGATGTGTGGCTGAGCTCTCCATGAGAGTGGTGCTAGATGGGTTGAGAAGAAGGACTCGTCCAGTGTGAGAAGAAGAAAGAAGGGAGGAGAATGTTGGTGGCAGGGGAAAACTTGGGGAAATGAAGAAGAGTAAACAATGGAGGGGTACAAAAGGACCAAGGGCTATGTTTATTTCCATTTCCCTCCTCCATTTCCCAATCTGGTTGGAAGTGGAGGAAGAGCCTCCCAACCTTGTAATTTCCCCCAAAGCGAAAGGGGGAGAGGGCACACCTAGGTTGCAATTCTGTATCTGGGCCCAAAGTGGCCAAAATTGGCCCAAACACCTGATAAAATATAAGGAAAGTGGCTAAATAAGGTCATATTTCTTATAATAGAGGAGAGTTTTGAGCCATCAGGTTTAGAATTGAGATCCCTTCAATGAGGAAAGCATCATGGTACCAATGTATCTTAGTGGTGAGGGTCAAAATTTCAATCGGAGATGATGTATCAAATGATACACAATATAGCTCTAACTTAGATCAAAACTAGAAATAATGTCACATTTAGCATCATACAAGCAGTGCGACTCATAAAAAAGCAAGGTATTCAAACATGGAACTGATCACTAGGATTGAAGTTAGGTTATAGTATTGAGTTAGGCTACATAATAGAAATGAGAGAGAAAGGCTACAATCAAAGAGAGAAAAATTGGGATTGTAACATCCTTCCCTCCATAACAAAAATTTCATCCTAAAAAATTCATCCAGGATTATAAATATGAGTCAAAGTTCATATTTATTAGGTTTAGATACCCAAACCTAGGTATCGCGAAAACGTCCATCATGGTTGTACATAAAGTTTGCCATCACCATGGGTTCTTCAACCTGATTACATATGTGTTATCTAGTGTTTCATTACGTTACAACATCATCTTGGCATTAGGGTTCCACATCCCATAACATGACTTCATGTCTATATATTTTATACTTCTCATAAAAGCATCATCATATCGAGTTCATGACTTCATGTCTATATATTTTATGCTAGGTATGATTTCATATTAGGTCTAGGTTATGAGAATGTCTTATTGTACAAATGTAAAATTTTCAACTTAGGTGAGATTATTTCTTGTAGTATTAATCATTTTAGGAACACCATTATCATTGACATTGAGGCTTCATAGTTATCTCACTTGTATCTAGGAGCTTCACAAGCTCAAGCCATTCAACCTAAGACCTATCGATGTCAAGGAAAAACATGCTAACCACAAAAATCTACCCATACTAAGATTTTAACCAACATACCAAATTTGAGCGACCACTAGATTCCTTTACATCAAACTACTAACATGAGTATGAGGTTCATCAGGGAGATCACATGTCATGTACATCATCTTAGGGCCTTGGGACATCTCCCTCACCTATATAGGAAACATCATATATTCAAATGCCTCGTTCTCTATGGTAAGGTCTTTTCATAGGAAATCTAGGGTTTGAAATTTTCAAGGACCACAAACTAGGTGACTAAACTCATATACTTAGAAGTATTCTAGCAAGGGACTCATCATCATATATTTCATCATGCATATTTTTCAACATTTCACATATTTTGGAGTTTAGGTACTCATACCTTCTCTAGTGGTGGGTCGACACATATCAAACGGTCACCCTTTTTGTATGTTCCATGCTAGAGGTCCTCCTTTGTAAAGATATTGAGGTCCGAGTTGGTCTCAAACCATATAGCACATATCATATATCATCGTATGTAAGACTAGCACAAGCAAGCATGTCAACCCACTAGCCATGTTTAGCACATCAACCAAGTCCTACACATCATACATGGTTATAGGTTAGATAGGGTTGCATGGTCAACTCATCTCATGTCATTAAAACATACTTAAATCTTACTACATCAAATGTATGTCATCAAGAAGCTATCTCATATTATCAACATCAATACCATCATCATGGTCCTCCTCATCACTGTCATCATCATCATCATCATCATCATCATCATCATCATCATTATCTTCATCATCATCATCATCATCATCATCATCATCATCATCGTCATCATCATCATCATCATCATCATCATCATCATCATCATCATCATCATCATCATCATCATCATCATCATCATCATCATCATCATCATCATCATCATCATCATCATCATCATCATCATCATCATCATCATCATCATCATCATCATCATCATCATCATCATCATCATCATCATCATCATCATCATCATCATCATCATCATCATCATCATCATTGTCAACATCACCACCATCGTCGTCGTCATCATCATCATCATCATCATCATCATCATCATCATCATCATCATCATCATCATCATCATCATCATCATCATCATCATCATCATCATCATCATCATCATCATCATCATCATCATCATCATCATCATCATCATCATCATCATCATCATCATCATCATCATCATCATCATCGTCATCATCATCATCATCACCATCATCATCATCACCATCATCATCATCATCATCATCATCATCATCATCATCATCATCATCATCATCATAATCATCATCATCATCATCATCATCATCATCATCATCATCATCATCATCATCATCATCATCATCATCATCATCATCATCATCATCATCATCATCATCATCATCATCATCATCATCATCATCATCATCATCATCATCATCATCATCATCATCATCATCATCATCATCATCATCATCATCATCATCATCATCATCATCATCATCATCATCATCATCATCATCATCATCATCATCATCATCATCATCATCATCATCATCATCATCATCATCATCATCATCATCATCATCATCATCATCATCATCATCATCATCATCATCATCATCATCATCATCATCATCATCATCATCATCATCATCACCATCATCATCACCATCATCATTATCATCACTATCATCATAATCATCATCATCATCTTAGGTTATCTAGGCTACTCACTAGCCTAACCTGTATCATGGCTCTAGATAGCTCTAAAGACTACAAATAGCATCTAAATACTCTCATCTAGACTTGATTTTACATCTCTTTCTCTTAGGATACATGGTCACTCACTGCCTTTTTGCGTGTAGTAACTTGAGAGTTTTTGAAAGAGAAAGGTTTCAACTCACTAATCACCCACAAGTGTATGGGACTCAATGTAGTCGAGTGTCTAACACAAAGAGCTAAGATATCTAGGTGCAAATATGTTAAATTTCATTAATCTAAATCGGGTTATAAAAGTTTGATTGATTGCACACTTAAAGTGGAAACAAAAGCAAGGTCCAAACATAGGTGTTGATTAAATGATCAGAAACTTGAGCATTAGATTTTGCTACCATTACCATCATATCACATGAACATACAAAATAAAGATAACTGTTTAACAATCAAGGAGGTTGTCATCATCATGCATTTCCCAATTCCACGAGATGGCTCTCAACTTCACATAATGCTCCCGCATCTATGCTTAGTTTTGAACACAACCAAACCCTCAATAATCTCTAGCCACTCCCATGGTCAAGAGAACACTTCCATAGATCCTACTCCATACTCCCTAATGCATTCTCCTGAAGCACAAGGCAAGCATAAAACATGTATAAGAGGTGGACAACCAAGCATAAAAGTAAGAAAACACCATAGGCATCCATGAAAGAGAGCAAATTAAACAACAATAAGCATAAATTCCGAGTTTACATGAAAAATGACATGGGTGCTACTCTCCCATGCTCAAGAAAAGAGTTCTACTCATCCATAATGAAGATATGCAGATACAAGACAGTAATTTTAGAGTTTTTCATGCTTAGGAGAAGGAAAAAGCTAGAGGAACCACAGATGCAGGCTAAGAGGAGAGAACTCCAACTAGAGGATGAAATTCTACCCCTTGGGACTACTCCAACTTGGACAAACTTCCCTCCCGGAAAGCTTGAATGAAGGGAGCAGTTCTGTTGCACCTTCAGAGAAGAAAATGGAGAAGAAATGAGGTAGAAATGGAGGTTCTCTTGCAAGAAACCACCTTCTTCCACCAAAAAATTGCCTTCCTATGCTCTGGAACTTCTCTTGGGTGTAAGACACTTCAAAATGACCGAGCATAACCGCCTATTGCGCTCCAATTTTCTTTTAAAATGAGGGGATATCATTTTCATTTTTGTAGAAACTGATAACGACACGACGTTTCTTTTGGAGGACATGCCGTGTCATGCCGTTTGATCTTTCTCAGTATTGTCACTGTAGTGAGGCACGTGACGTGTTGAAAATAGACACGTCGTGTCTTAGCTTCCTGGAGGCGAATCAAGCGAAAGACACATGGCATGTTTGAATAAACGCATGCCGTGTGCTTTGGCAGAAAGGTGCAGACGACCTTCATGTACCAGGAACATGTCGTGTCCTCTAGGGAACATGTTGTGTCACCACTTCCTCATTCTGGGCTAGAAGTTGTTGGAAATGCACACACCATGTGTTTAATAATGCACGATGTGTTATCTGTCTCATGAAGCTTCCTATAAAGGGACACTCATGTCCTTTAAGGAACACGTCGTGTCTTATGTTGTTTCTTCAGGAAATGGCTTTGAATTAGCTGAAAAATGTGGAGAAGTCCCATTGAGGTCGGATTTGAGTTGGGCTATCTCCAATTTGACCTTTTTAATACATATCTGCAATCAACATCATGTGATAAGAAAAGAAACTAAAAAGTGTGACAAAATGAATATGAATAGAGGCTAAATGGAGACAGAATGAGCTGAAATTGTGTGTGATAATGTGCAAAAAGTCAATATGAAACACACATAACAAATCCCCCTAAGCTTGAACCGTTGCTTGTCCTCAAGAAAAAAGAACATAAAAACACACATGAAATAATTTTCAAGCTCATGCTTGGATTAATCAAAAGAAATATGTGCATAAGGTTCATCCAACAAGGATCAATAGGTTTATACTCATAACCGTCAACTAAACTTAAACATCAACGAAAGAGATTCTTTAGTTCAGCAAGGGCGGTCTCAATTTAATGAATCAATCAACTCAACAACACTAAATAGAATTTGGATAACCAAGCCAAACAACTAGTGGATGCACAACACTATTTCTCAGCTATTAAGGATACAAATGATGAAATCTTAGTTAACATTAACAAATTTAGTTGTACTCTCCTTCTTTCCCAAAAATAATATGACAATGGATAATGGGTTCCGAAACTCGACTGCCAATGTAGGCTTATGCACACAAGGAGTGTCGGTTGGGGTATTTTACCCTTTTTTGATACATACCACCTAACCATCATGGCCAGATCAGGCTTACACTAGGCATGATAGGTGGGTGGTATATCCGTATTTTATGGGGTAAGAGGGTGAAGTGAGATAAAAGAGATTTTAATTTTTTTCCACAACATGGGAGAGTCAACTAAATAGAAACATTAGCTAGATTTCATTCATTTGTTTTGAAAAAATTTCACTAAAAGAATGGTTGAAAATGCACTAAGAGATTGGAAAGTACATCCTGTATTCCAAATGGTGTTGTAAAGTTAATTTGCTCACAAAAATTAAACAATCAATGATAAAAAAGGTGAGTGTTCAAGCTACAAGTATAAACCAGAATTAAGCACATGTTGGAGGCCAAAGGGTTTCAATTGATCTATGTATGCTCTTTAGAATTCCTTCAAATGACTGATTCAGGTACAAGAGGACAAGATGGTTTAAACCTGGCAGGAAAATAGTCCATTACATCAAGATAGCCTCACATCATACTAGATTTGCCACAAAAAGAAAGAAAACCAAAGAACAAACATGAAAGCAGAACAAACATGACAAACAACATGAAAAACAATGAAAAGTAAACTACATTAGTGGCTGGTTGCATCCGCCCCTAAGCTTGAAATTTGTAGTGTCTGCATCAATCAAACCTATGGAGAAAGAAACCAGGTTCCTGTCATGGGGCGGGTGCATCAGTGGGATGGGCCATGACCCATATGATCAGAAGGGAAGAACTTTCTAACGAGATCATCGTCATCTGGAATATCAGCCGTCATGGGTTGTGGAACAAACTTAGACTACAGAGGAGGAGTAGGCTGGAGCTACTATGGCATGGAATAGTGGCCTTGATAAATGTGCCAACTATCCATGCGGTGAACCATATCATTCATAGTAGAAAATTGTTGACCCATCAGGTTTAGGCGGCCGTCCCTATGGTCAAACTGTTGTTGAACATAGCCATAAAGATGATTGACATCAGGCATGGCCCAGGAGTACTCCATCTGTGTTCCTGTGGAGGGAGGGTGGAGCTATAGGGGGTTCCTTAGTAGAATTAGGATCTCTAGCTACATCTACTTCTTCAGGGGTGTTCAGAATGACCTTCTAGTTGTCTTTATTCTCCAAGGTAATATGTTCCAAGTATGGAATGTCAATGCACTGATCTTTATCAGAGAATTGCCTAAATTTGGTATCACTATTGGCAACCATTGAGATTAAGACTGCCGAAAGAAGATACTTAATGTCCACCAGGTTTCTTCTCGGTGTAGCCTCTAGACCTGTCAGGTCAACGTCCAACTTGTTGGCAATGAGAGTGATCAAACCCCTACACATTATGTCCTCATATTTCCTCTTCTTCACTTTCTTCATATCTAGGAACCTTGTAAGAATATAGTAGGCCACATTGATCTTGTGTTCATACACCATTCCCCACAAAAAGAAAAGATCTTGTTTGCCACAGACTCCTTGGGTCTCTTTCTTAGCAAAAACCCCTGTACTAAGAAGGCGATGCACATATCAGAAAATGAGGTTGTGAATAGAAAACACCCGAGATTGCTTGGCACCATGATGTTCTTCATTAGATATCTCAAACCAAAATTCATGATTATCAAAAGTCGACAAATAACTTATTGCCCGCTCGTAGAGGCAATCCAAAACCTCACAGAAGCGTCTGAAAGTAAGTTTCAAACTACAACCCAAAAGGCAGAAGCGAATGATGTCGTAGGGTTTTAATTTCTTTTGGGGGTCTTTCTCAGTAGTGAGAGTCATCAAAAACTCATAAATGAGGTGGGAGTAAGTATTCAATATCGTACAACAAATGTAGCGTAGGACCAGGTCCTTCAAGCGGGAGTGGACTTCATCCTTGAACCCGAGGGTGGTGAGGGTTTGTTTACAAGAAAATCGTGTGGGGAGCACCCTCCTTGCAATGAGGAACTGGTAGGTGGGGTCTTCCTCTGGAGTGACCCAGAACTGGGTCATAGAGACATACACTGGGGCTGAGGATGAGCTTGCTCCATGCTTGCATTTGGACGTTTTCTTGAGGAGCGCCATTATTGAATCGTTTTTGAACACGAAGTGTGATTTGTGGAACACAGTGTGTTCTTTACAGCAGAACTTGTCAATCTAGAAAAAGACACAATGTGTCTTTTAGGAGACACAATGTGTACCTGGGAGATAGTGGTGGCTCGAGGGTTCAGAACACGACTGATTCGGCGGTGATCATGTCGTTTCTTGAGAGAGAAAAAAAGAGGGATGGTGATGACAGTGTGGATGGAGCTTCTCCATTAGGACTTCATGCCATATTGGGGTAAGATGATAACTCAAGGTGAAACTTCATCTTCTAGGAGCTTGAGATAGGGAAAAGCTTGGTGGCAGAGAAGAAGAAGCTGGGCAGTGGTGGAGAAGAAGAAGCTTTATGTCCTTGGAGAATGAGGGTGTTGTGGACAGCGGCTCGGGATGAAGCTTCCTTTAGTTACAGGTCACACGCGGCTGGTCGGCAGAGTATAAGACTTGAACACAACTGGAAATGAAGTGAGGGAGTGAAGGAGGCAACATGATGTTTAGGGTTAAAACCCCTTTTCCCGTCAAAAGACACATCGTTCTAGTTTCTAAAACTTCCCTACGATTGTATAAGAAATTCTATGCAGTGTAAGACACACCGTGTTCGAATCCAAAAATTCAATTTGTATCTCATTCATTGATAATGACACGCCGTGTGCAAATAAAGACACGACATGTTCGATTCCACATAGTTCCTCCTCCCTATTTTCTTTGAAGTATACACCATGTCTTCATTAAGACACGTCGTGTTAATTTCCAGATCAAGTATTCACATGGTCTGCCTGATAGTAACATGTCGTGTTGTTTTAGGACACATCATGTCTTTTTGAGTGTCTACTCACTTTTTGCTCATTGTAAGAGATGACACACCATGTTAAATAAAGACACGTCGTGTCTTTTGGGATTTCTGTAGAACTCAACTTCTCACCAGCACCTACAGAAGTAATGTGATGCAAGTATAAGTGTTTAAATTATTACATACACCCATGACAAGCTTATTTTGGGAAATTAAAGATTGTTCTTGACTCAAACTATAGAAAGAAAATCTATTCTAATGTGCGGTAAACTCCCACAAGTTCCTCCATTTAAAGTCTGGAGTAGAACTCTTCAATCTATTGGTCAAGCATCCTGGAGGGGGCAAGTGGCTCCCTTGTCAACTTCATCTCCTGTGATGTATAGCTTGCAGTGTTTTCCATTGACTTTGAAGGAGGATTGTTTCCCTTGTACCTCCACGGTACCGTACAGAAAAAAACGTAGGACCAAGAATGGTCCAGACCACTTGGATCTCAATTTCCCTAAAAACAATTTGATTTTGGAGTTGAAAAGCAAAACTTAGTCTCCTTCTTTGAAGTCTTTGATCTTGATTCTCTTATCATGCCATTTTTTTGGCATTTTTGTAAGCGTACATTTGCAGCTCTTCTAGCTCTTGCAGTTGCAATAACCTCTTCTCCCATGCCTTCTTAAGATCATAATTCAGGAACTTGATTTCCCATAATGCTTTGTGCTCCAATTCTACTGGTAGATGGCATGCTTTTTAGTAGACTAGTTTAAAAGGAGTTGTTCCAATAAGTGTTTTGAAAGCTATCCTGTATGCCCATAGCACAACATCCAACTTAAGTGCCCAACCCTTTCTTAATTTGGAGATAGTCTTTTCTAGAATAGCCTTCAGTTTCCTATTTGAGATCTCCACTTGACCTGATGTTTGAGGATGATAGGGTGTAGATATCTTATACTTCACTCCATATTTGTTAAGCAGGATGTTCAAGTTTCTCTCATTAAAATGTCTACCACCATCTGAAATGATTTCTCTTGGTACTTCAAATCTGGGGAAGATGATCTTATGAAAATGTTTAATGACTGACTTTACATCCGGAGCTTGAGTGGGGATTGCCTCCACCCATTTGGACACATAATCACAGGCCACCAAGATGAACTTGTAGTTGCATGAAGATAGAAAGGGCCCCATATAATCTATACCCACACATCAAAAACCTCCAGAATTGAGTTTATTGGCATTTCATCTCTCCTTGAAATCCCCCCACCTCTTTGGCAATTGTCACTAGCTTTGACAAATGTGTGCACGTCATGGAATAGACTTGGCCAATAAAGACCAGATTGTAGGATCTTAATTGCTGTTTTGTTTGCCCCAAAATGTTCTCTGTAGGGGGAAGAATGACAATCTGAAATCACATTACCAATTTCTTCATTTGGGATACATCTCCTTATGAGTTCGTCTGCACATTGCTTGTACAATAGTGGGTCATCCAAGTAATAGAATTTAACATCATGAAGAAACTTCTTCTTTTGCTGATAGGTGAAATCAGGTGGAAGGCAACCATTGGCGAGATAGTTTGTGAAATTAGCAAACCACGACAAGGTTAGAGAATTTACTGCATATAACTTCTCAATGGGAAGCTTATCATTAATGGGTACTTTGTCTTCAATATTTGTAGAGAGACGTGAGAGATGGTCAACGACACTATTCGTTGTTCCTTTTTTGTCTTTGATTTCTAAATCAAACTCCTACAATAATAGTATCCAAAAGATGAGATGAGGTTTGGTATCTTTCTTGCTCATCAAGTACCTTATTATAGCATGATCTGTATACACAATGACTTTGGAACCTACAAGATATTGTCAAAATTTATCAAAAGCATAAACGACGGCAAGCATTTCCTTTTCTGTAGTGGCATAGTTGATATGTGCATCATCAAGGGTTTTACTCGCATAGTGTATAACATGGAGTTTGTTGTCCTTTCTTTTTCCCAAGACTACTCCTATGGTGTAGTCACTAGAGTCACACATCACTTCAAAAGGAGCACTCCAATCTGGTGATTGGATGACGAGGGCTAAAATTAGGGCATCTTTTAGTTTTCGGAAGGCAGCTTTGCATTCATCATTGAATTCAAATTCAACATCTTTTGTTAGTAATTAGCATACATGCTTTGCAATCTTTAAGAAATCTTTAATGAATCTCCTATAAAAATTTGCATGACCCAAAAAACTGGAGATTTCTTTGAAATTTGTTGGAGCATCCATCTTTTCAATAGCTTCCACCTTGTCTTGGTCCACTTTGATCCCTTTATTGGAAATGACATGATCAAGCATGGCTCCCGTCTGTACCATAAAGTGGTGTTTCTCCCAACTCAGTAAAAGATTGACTTGTTGACATCTCCGCAAAACTTTAGTTAGATTCAACAAGAAATCATCAAAAGAATTTCCATAAAGACTAAAATCATCCATGAATATTTATGTGATTTTTTCATTGTATTCAGAAAACATATCCATCATACACCTTTGAAAAGGGGCAAGTACATTGAAAATACCAAAGGGCATCCGCCTGTAAGCATAAGTTCCATAGGTGTAAGTAAATGCAGTTTTCTCTTGATCGGGTGGATAGATGGGGATCTTAAAGAACCCGCTATAGGAGTTTGAGTTAGCTGAGCCTGAGTTCGAGTTATGAGTTATGAGCCAAAGATGAACGGGGCGTCACATCGATTACCCGTCAAGGTAGTAGAAATATGAGTGGTGAGAAAGTATTTCTAACATTAGATCAATAAAGGGCAAAGGAAATGGTCTTTTTTAGTGGCTTTATTGAGTTTTCTATAAATCAATACACATTCTCCATCCAGTGACGATTCTCTTTTGAATTAGTTCCTCATTTTCTCCTTTAATCACAGTTGTCCTCCTTTCTTATGTACAACATGTATAGGACTGACCCAAGGACTGTCACTTACTGGATAAATTATTCCAACATCTATAAGTTTTAAGATTTATTTCTTTACGGCTTCCATCATGTTCTGGTTTAGTCTCCTTGGTGGGTCTATAAATGGTTCGGCATCCTCTTCTAAAGATATCCTATGCATGCTAATGGATGGGTTAATTCCCTTGAGGTCATTAATAGAATAACCTATCACATCTTTGTAACATCTAAGTTCATTCAAACGTTTTTCTTCTTGATCATTATTCAAGTCGACATTTATGATGAAAGGAGAAGAAGAGTTTGGTCCTAAGAAAGCATACCTTAAATCTGGTGGGAGGGGTTTTAATTCTACCTGTTTGCTTGGGACTGTGGTGTTTCTCCCTTCATTCTTCTTTGAGATTTCTTCACTTAATGGATTCTCCAAATATTCGGTCATTTCACCTTTGTAAGTGGCATTAACATGATCTTCCTCAGGATCACTTGAAGTGATATCAACATAATTCTTTTCTTCTTCTAGAAATGTGTTTGTAAGGAGTGGGATCCCAGAGGGGAACCACTCCCTACTAGAAATAAAAAGGCAACATCCCTTTAACCAAACACCACATAAAATTTTTCGCCAAAGGGATGAAGACCAATTCATTCAACATGTATGTATCATAACACAAGATAAGATTTCAAGGGAATATCCAAGACTACAATTAGCAAGATAGTTCTCATGAACCATGATATCAAGAAAATAGACATATGTGTAGGCCATAGTAAAAAAGAATGATAAGATAGGTGAATTGCTCAACATTGAGGAATAGGGGATACAACATACCTCAATATCAGAGTCCTAAGTCCAAAGCACTTCTAGATCTAAGTCTAGGTCACCAAACAGCCTATTAAACATATATACATATTTTATGTCAATTTCATACACATTAACCAAACCCTAAAAACAACCTTTTTATCATTATGTGAATTAGGTTATGAAAACCATTCCAAATTTTGGGTTATATTATCAGGAGTTCCAAATATATTTTTTATATTTTTTTGACTTATAGATAATTAGTTATGAATTTTATAATTTAACTTCTAATTAATTAGATTTATGAAAAACACATGTTATTAATCATTCGATTTAGTTAGCAAAACTTATACCATTATTTAGATCTTATTTTTCTGATTCCAACAAATATTTTTCCATATTTGTCTGATTATCCATTAATTAATTTTATTTTTTAAACATTTGCCAATCAGGAAATTACATGTCAGATAAATAGAGTCGAAAGTGAAGAGAGAGAGAGAGAGGAAGAGGCCACACTGGCTTGGGTCGACCGCTCAGAGCTGCCCAAGTCAGCAAGTGACTAAGCCAACCCAGCAAAGACTCACGCAAAGCAAACAAGAAATAACTGTGCGAAAAGTCAATTTTGCCCCTAGGAAAAAAATGAAGCAGAGAAGGAAACATGAGGGCAACCAAGACCATTCACCACAAGCTTTGTTCTTCGCTGAGCAAGCTCGAGTTCAGAAAATAGAGGTCTGATCCTCTAAACACAACTCAAACATTGAAGTTGGTTTTAAGGAAATGACTATTCTATTGAGTTTGTGAAGTTAAAACGAAGCTATTGACCCTGGTTAAGGCTTGAAAGATGGCAGGAGAAGGAAAAGCAGCTTCTCCACCATGGCCAGAGAAGCTTAGAGAAACGAGAGTGGATCCAGAGAAACTGGTGGTGATACGAAGCTACGAAAATGAAGAAAAGACTCGACCAAAGCTAACCAAACTAGAATGAGGTCAAACATGCAAAGACGACAAGCAGGAACCTAGACTGAAGTGACAGAAATCAAAACTCAATCTGATCTTGTAAACTGGGAGGTAGGGCAAACCGCAGGCAGAAGTGCAAGAAGGGAAAGATGGAGGGAGGTCCAGGGATGCTCACCAGTGGGTCAATTGGGCTGAAGGCAATAGGGAAGATCGAGGTTTTTTTGAGGTTTCCAGAGAAGAAACTGAACAGGCATGGCTACTCCATGTGCACTACAAAAAATTTGGCCTTTGTTGAAGAACATTTGTGAGGAACTAAAAATCGTGAATAATGATGTCTATTTGTGAGGGCTCATCCTTCAAATATGGGACCAAATCCCTCAACCGTGTTTTTAACATCCTTAGACCTTTTATGTGAACACTAATTCGTCAAAATACATTACTCACTAATCACTCCGTGAAAAATGCCGTGTTAAATGTTTCCCTCCATCTCATAACCCTTCCCTCCATTCTCTACCATTTGTATTCCGTGGACTTCCCAAAATACGCCACTTTTGGTGAGATTTGCAATCACTAGAGTGAGGGTTTTTCCCCAATCTCCCCCGACTCCCCCGACGCCCTGACCATCACACCTCCTTCCGCATCCCCTTCCGGGTCATCTCCTCCCCTATCCATCACACCTTCTTCCGCTCCCCCTTCAGAGCCATCTCCTCCCCCGACCATCACTACACCTCCTTCCATCGTCTCTTTCCCCAGCAAGAAGCCGTTCAGGGGCCAACTTAGTGGCTGGATCAGACGGCAGTGGCGACCAAGCGGGAGATTCGAGATAATCACGAAGAGAAAGAAGGCTTTATTGTCAAGATGCCATCTTGTACAGAGAGGGAACAGATCCTCAATGAAGCCCCTTGGTCGATGGATGGAGTGTTCGTTATCGCTTAGGCGTGGGCACCAGGCTCTGCACTTCAAATCCTTTCCTTCTTACGGATCCATGTTTGGCTGGAGGTGGAAAATCCCGGTGTTCCGTGGACTGTTGATGGAATTTCTAGCGTCGCTAGTACCATCGGGAGACCGCTAGACTTCGGGGAGATCACCCTTTCAGCCGGATGCATGGATGTTGCTTCGCTGTGCGTGGAACTAACCTGCTCCGATAAAATCCCCAAATCTACTTTGGTGGAAGTTGACAGATCTAAGAAGCAACTGAGGGTTGAAGCTATTGTGAAGCCCCTCTTTTGCTCAGGATGTACAAGATTCAGGCATAGGCTGAGTTCATGTCCCAAAGCTAGCAGAAGTGTGGCTCCTCCAAAGGACGTCAAGTTCCACTTCAAGAAGCAGGCACAAGGTGCTCGAAGATTTGTCAAAGAGAAACAAGCAGCGCCTACAGAACATAAGATGGCTGACGATGCCGACCAGGGGATAGATGTTGCGATGGAGCAGTCTATCGCACTTCAGGTGGTCAACACTGTCCTAAAGTAAACCATGTTGCATTTGGTCTTGTTCTTGGTTCAGATGGGAAGCGCTGTCGGACAAGATCTTCTGAAGTGGTTAGATTGGTTGATTTACTTGATGAAGCTGTTACACACTGTAGAAAGGAACTCCAACAAAGACTTGAGTGTAATGGTAGGTGTTGAATCAGTATTATATCGGATCACATATTTACACTCCCATTAATCCTACACCATTTTCATTTGAACGTCAGGTAAACTTCCTGAATGGACAGAGGAAGAAATTACAAAAACTGTTGAGGCAGTTGGTTATGGTGCTGTGAAGTAAGTTATCTTCTAGCTATTTACGACCTCTGCAAGTCTGTGATTAAATACTACATTATTGATTGACTTATTAGCATATACTTGCATACATGTAAATGTGTACTCTTGGTTTGGGCATAGACCTGTAAGACAATGTTTGCTAATCTGCTGTATGGCATCTTATTCAGAACTGTTTACTACAAGCAAGTTAATAATTGTTCTTTGCTTTGAGGCAATTCCTACTTTTTTGCTTAGAAAGTGCTTCAAGGAGAGTTGATTTGTTTTTGTTAGAAAGTCTCTTTTTTAACAACTAAGTCACCACCACTCTGGTAGTCAATACATGAAACCCAACTCTCTTATGATCCAGGAGGCAATCTTCATAGGTTATTATGTGACTTTGCTAGAGGAAGGCTCAATGGAGCTTGCCCATACCCCATAGGAGGCAGTATTGGTATCCTAAGTCTCTTTGTAGCGCTGTAGCCATTTTCCCCATTCTGATGCAGAACGATTTCCATGATAATCTCATGTGTGCAATTTGAACAATCTGTGGATTTTATTGTGGCTCTTCAAAAATGGTAATGGGATGATAAGGAAGTGTTCAAATCTCATTTCCCACTCGTCAAACAACAAGACACTCGATTGTTACCCTGAATCGGTTTGGAGTACTATTACAAAGTTAAAAGAGGAAGATGTAGACCTGATTCAACTTAGAGAAAGAGAAAAAGGTAGACCTTAATCAGCATCGAAAAGAGAAAGAGGTAGATCTAATAACTTGGGGAATGCTTGCTAAGGAGAGATCTTGATTCATCATACCTCAAACTCAAAAATCAATAACTCAAATGAATGGAAAAAGATCCATGTGATTGACCCCGACATTGTTGGGACTTGGGAGTGAGGCTTAAGTTTCATTGATAGATTATGAAAGTGCATATCTCTCTCTATTTATATTGAGTTCAACCTAAACTGACTTGGAGAAAGAGGTAAACTAACTTGGAGAAAGAGGATGAGGTAGACCTAAATTAATTAGGAAGATCTGATAAGGATAGATTTGGACTCATTACATCTCAAACCTAAAATAGAGATGACTGGAAAAGAAGGATCCATGTAGCTTACTTCACATGGTCTAGATTGGGGCTTAGATGTTGTTGCCGCTACCGCATGTGGTAATGGTGGCGATGAAGTACGTATGTGTCTCCCATCAAACTATGTAACTGCTCAATGTGTGCCGAGCCCAACCTGACTGTTTTGGCAATGTATAATCACATGAGCATTTCTTTACCTTTAGACCACATACTAATTCGGTAATTCACAATGTTAACAAAGTGTGCCATCTCGAGTTTCTCTTTATTTGCATGACCTATTGACTTTTCACAATCAACACCAGGGTCTATATGGGATCATACTTGAACCAATTACTTCATAGAGAACTAATATCATTTTCATTTTGTTTAAATTTCTAAACACATGAATCTAGGATTCAATCCAAGGTTTTAGACCTGACTCGGAGTTGACCTTAATAAGCTCATGGGTCTAAGTCATGGATGTCAGAACTAAATCGAGAACGATGGCGGGGCAATCCAGACAAAAAACTCGTCAAACCAGTTTAACCACAAACTCCTCACACAGAACCATCTGGTAGGCTCAATGTCTGGCGGACATGAACTTGTAGTTATATAAGCACCAACTGGGTGCTTCAGTGAGTACTTTTTAAAAAGTGGATTCTTAATTTCTATGTATTTTTTATAATCTTACTCATGCCAAACACTATATTTATTCTTGAACTTTTTTTGCATGTTTAAAAGTACAAATGCAATAGGTCAATATGTATATTTCATAGGATTTGGTTTCTAATTTGTATACAGTAATGATTACATTATTATACCATAACATGTATTGTAGTACACTAGGAAGATGCTCTCCTACTGACCTCAAACTATGGGTATTTGTTAGTACATGTATGCTTGACTAAGATGGCATACATTTGCATTAGAGGATTCAATTCTGAAAAATATAACGATGATAGGTCTAGCAGGGTACAAATCCATCTAATTTCTTGATACAAATTCGTATTGGCATTGTATGTCTATGATCCTATAGTCACTATTATAAGTAATTGTTATATAATGGAATTATGATATGCACCTTAATTATTTGTGTATCATTTTTATCCAAACTGCATACAGTTAGGTGACTTGTCCAAGTATATTATTAAGAAAGTTCCATTTTCATTATTACCTTTCTTCATTTTTGGATGGTGGGGGACATTAATGATTCTTTTTGTCTTATAATATGTATGGTCGTATACTTGAAAGGTAATATTTGTAACACCTTCATCCAAGATTCTTATATTTATCTTTAGTTCTTAGACTGTCTTGTTCTTTGTTGTCCTATCTAGATTGCTGCAAAGTATGATGTCACTGCATATAAATACATTTTGTAGAAATCACAACTCTAACATGCAGTCCATAGCATATTCTAGAATGAAACTGTGACACAAATAAATTATGTATCTTATATTAAGTCCATAGGTTTAGCAGGTGTAAACACATTTCTGTGAGAGTATATACCTTAGGTTTAGAGGTGTTCATATAGGTCATATTGAGACTTTTATAAACAGTTTAATATAAACACAATGTTATACAATGTGTTCAATAGCTTTCAGAAACCACCAGTGTTATACAATGTGGATCAAACAGCAATGTGTTTATACAATGTGGATCAAACAGCAATGTGTTTATACAATGTGTTCAATAGCTTTCAGTAGGATTAAAGCATGGATCCTACTGGGTATAAACTGTATATACAATGTGTTATCATAGGTCATATTAGCATATATAATAAATTATCCTTAACACAGATAATTCTTAAACTGCTGGACCTATATAGAAATGACCTATAATGTGTTTCACATGAAACACCCACATTACTGGACCTATATACATTCTAGGTTTCATTCCTAGAATATAATATGCTGGACTTTCCACATTACTGTATCTTGTCCCCTCGTTTAATATGATACACATTGCTATTTGACCTATATAAGGTGTATACATTACTATATGACATGTTGGTTTTATCATAATAGACTTGTATAAGGACAATTCTAGGATAATAGTTTAAGCCAATTTCCTTTCCAATAGCTTTCACATGATATCCTTTAACTTATGATAATTATCCTTAACACAGATAATTCTTAAACTGCTGAGTAGTCCCTTGTATATATTCACATTACACAGAAACAATGTCTTAATACTTAGACTACTCAGGTGAGCATACAAAAAGGTGAAAAGGCACTTCTCAATACCACATGGGTGAACTGTATGTGGTTGTACATGGTGTTAACATCATTTTGGTCTTGGTTCCATGAGATCCAAATACCACCAATGAACCCTTCTACTTTAATTAGATGGAAATTGTTGAAACCCAATCTCTTGACTGTGTAGTTAGATTGCTTTCCACTGATCCTTAGTTCTAGAGTAGAAACCACTCTAGGTTTCTAATGTATACACATTTCCTTTTAAGCTTCAATAATCACGTCATGCCAGTGTCACTTGCATTTTAACATAATAAATCCATTAAAATAAAGATTGAAATGTGAATGGCAAGGTTATACCTTGGGATTGCTATCCCACTCCATATTCATAGTAGACTCACCTTCGATTGTCTTGTCCTTTTTTTCATTTTACAATATTTGTGAATGTGTGGATATTTTATAGCACGTCTTGGCTTCACCTTTCTTCCAATAGTTTGTAATTTAGTTACAAGTTGTGGTTCAACCTCAACCTCAACTTCCATTTTGGTTTCTTCTATTGACTGTTATTCTATACACCCCATTACAACCTGATTTCTTTATGGTGTCCCCATATTATGTGCATGATTGGTATCACTTGCTTTAACTCTTCTATCTCAATCCTCTTTGTCTTTCATCCTCATTAGTATGATTCCTGATGTCCTCCAAAACTTCATTTGCACTATTCCTATCATGGTTTACCTTTTTTCTTCTTCTAGGCCTTCCTTAGCTTGTCATCTACAATAAGGATCTCACCTAACCATGGTTCTTCCTCATTTTGCTATTGTCTTCTTCATCTTCATTGGACATAACCTCATATCTTGCACTCTCCATCCTTTGAGCCCCGCCAAAAACATGTTATCATGCTACATATGTCCCATACTTGGAGATAACTTATTAACTCTTGTTGATTATGTTATCTTTGCTTGACAACATTGTATGGCATTACAACTATAATATTTGTCTACTGTTTACTCCATACTTAAAAAAATAATTTTGGAGCAAAATATATATCATTACTATTTTGGAAGTAGTAAAAAAATATGATAGCTTAGAAAATTTGGTCAACACACTATACACTTGTCCTATGTGGGTAAATAACATATTATTGTATGCATATGAGATGAATATTGGAATTTAATGAGAAAGCTTGTTTAGGTCATTAATTATCTATTCACACTTGGCACTGACAAGATGACCCTCTACCCAGGTACACTTTGATCTTTATTGTTGTTATTTTCTTCTTCAAAAACCATATCGTATGTTGGCACATCTCAAGACCAACAAACTAATGTCATTTGGTGAAATACATCAATCTAGAACTGTTGTTTTGGATTTTCAGAATGTTTGCAGGACTTCGTAAGAAGTCTAGATAATACCCTGGTCACTTTAAAAATACCATGTTAATTGTTTGAGTAATTCAGATTTGATTCGATGTTGATTGAAATTTGTAAACTGATTCGATGTTGATCAGCATTTAAAAATCAGAATTGAAGCAAGCACCAATTGCTAAGATACCAAATTTAATTTCAGAACAGAAGCACACACCTTTCTCATTCATTTGTGAAATACTTACGAAACAAAACTTGAAATCAGAACTAAACCACGCACCAATTGCTAAGATACCAAATTTAATTTCTGAAGCATGTACCTTTCTCATTCATTTGTGAAATAGTTACGGAACAAAACTTGGTCGATTCTCAGTACTTCAGACTTATAGCCATAAATACGTCTAGACACTATGAGTAAAACTCAAACCATTACTTGATATTCAGAATACAATTCTGTTTATTATATGACTGATGCTTTGGGCTTGTAGTGCTCAATGCCCGTGAGAATGAGAGACGAATTGCGCCCCTCTCTCTTGGAGTTAATGTTGAACTAGCCATATGGGCATGCGTACTTCCCATGGACTCAATGGGGTGAAGGAATGAATAATCATAGATTCTAGAAATTAGACAACCTACAAATAAAGTTGCATTTAATTTATGTTAGGGTAAATTTCACATATATACATGGTGTTTGTATGTTTTAAAAAAAATTTCATGATCTTTCAAAAATTAGATAATGATACAAAGCTTAAAATTTTTGTTTTCAGTTATATCAAATCTCAAATTTCGCAACCTCGTGACAGATTAAGCAAAAAAGTGTGTCAGTTGTTTGGTTTTTTTATTTATCACGAGGTTGTATTAAAAATTATGATTTGAGAGTTTCTATATTTTATGCTTCATCATGAAGAAAAGACACTCATGTATATGTCCTTTTGTTTACTGGTTTCGTTGGTGAGGATGTGTTGTGCATCCGGGTTGTTGTGAGACAACAGTTTGTAATTGATTGGATTTTCACTTGGCCGGGATATAATACTTCTCTTTAGGTTGCTTGTAAGGTAATCGGTTGTGGAGCTGAGCCATCACACAATTGCTGATATACAGTTAATCAGTAAGGCAGTAAATTAGAAATTCTTGGTTGCTAGGATATGATGACAATAATTAGAATGATGCTACATCTTGCATTTACAGGGAAGTCACACGAGCTGATGCTACACCAGAGAGATATAATGTGTAGAGAAAAGATCTGATAAAATACCATGTTAACTGTTTGAGTAATTCAGATTTGATTCGATGTTGATTGGAATTTGCAAACTGTGAACATTTTGCATAAACTTATTTAGTATATTCTTATGCAGGAATTTTGACACAAAGCTATGTCTTTATGTTGTATTGTTGTTCTAATTGTTATCTTCAGACCACAATATTAATCTGTGTACTCACGAACTGCTTAGGTTCATATGTTGAGAAAAGAATTTGGTGGGATTAAAAAGCTAAAAAAGACTGCAACTTTGGATTTAAGGGCTGCTTTACAAAGAGATGCACAGGTGCGACTCATGGAGAAAGAAAATAATAAAAGTCCTTATGCTATGATGATTTCTATGCGGATTAACAAAGTTGTATGAAGTATGCTTGCTGATGGTAAATCATTTGCTGAAGCTGAAATTAATGACATGGTACACATTACTTCCTCAAGACTTAACCCTGGTTACTATATTGTATTGTCTGTATTACATTGTATTAAACTATAAAGCAGGGTTTTAAATTTTGGTAAAAGATATATTGGATGAAGTTACCCAAACGGCTGGTGGAGTTAACTACAATGCAATTAAGCATATGTTACAACTTGGCTGACCCTAAAAAGTAGCTACTGGGTTTGCATATTTCTGAAGAACTTGTTGGGAAATATAATGATTCATTATAGTCTTAGTATCGTTTTAGGAATATGTGTTTATAAATTTGATGTTTTAATGTTTATACCATTTCATTATAAACGAAAAATTCAAATATATGCAAAGCTTGTGGAATCCTAGCCTATAGATGGATATTATGTTACAAGTTTTCACAGACCACTATACTTGTTTAAAGTTGATGCAAGTTATGGAGTTTGAACATGGAAATTTCAGGATAATATTAGTTACTGCTGAATTCAACCTTTCATTATACATGGAATAACAATGTAACAGGTTTGAGTCATTCGACAACAATTCAAATTTTCTCCTAAAGCCTGGATCATTCTTTAGGTTGTAGGTATTTATTGGTTATTGAATACCATATACACTAATGCACATAATTTGCAGATTGAAGAAAAATATACAATTTCAATTTGAGTAAGAAATAGAAAAAATCTTTGGATTTTGGGCATTATTATGGGCAATTTTTAGATCCATGTAGCATTGTATGTCATTCTAGGTGAATATGCCTGATTTAAAAAGTGGTTGACTAAAATAAAAAGAGAACAAATGTGTATGTTCACTACAGTTACTGTTATGGACTGAGATTACCCAATTTTCTACGGGTGTCCAAAACAATTATTTACAATTATCTTTTCCTGGTTCGTCTCACTCACCCTCCTCCATTATTCTTACTGTTATGGACTGAGTTACTGTTATTCTATTTGAGTGTTTTTTACAATTCTTCTTCCACATCTTCTGAATGTTGCTGTATTATTATCTTTTCCTGGTTCGTCTCACTCACCCTCCTCCATTTCCTCTACTATTTACAACCTCTTCCCAGCTCTTTTTTCTGTTTTCTTCTATTCCTCTTTTACACCTCCTGCTTCTCCAACTGTTGCTGCTGCAGTTGATTTTCTTTTGTCTTCCTCCCCCTCAACCTCCTGCTGCTATTGCAATCTCCTTTTTTCTCTCTATTTTTTTGTTTCCTTTATGGAATCATATATAGTATATATGTATAATAGGCAATGTACCATAAACGCCCCTTGTCCTAGCAAGTCTGCAGCTGAAGCCTATTTCAGTGTGTAAAAATCCGAATATGCAGCTACTCTTTAATTCCGTCTTGTCATTGTTGATTTACATTACAAAACTGATCTATAATCAAAATGGCTATGTCTTCGAAAGAGTCCATATATAAACCCAAGATGAACTAGATATCATGAATCATATTCTGGTCTATGAAATTGACTAAATGAGTAGCATGAACTTATTTATTCATTCTGAAAGTCTCCAATGTTTACTGAAAAAACTACAACAACATGTTAATATCTGCTTTGTATTGTTTATACTACATACAAACATAGGCATATCACTACATTTGATTTCACAACTGCAATTTGTCTTATTGCACCAATTCACTTCATGTCCCCCAAGAGAAGTGAACTATCTGTATTAGATTACTTACCTACACAATTGTTTGCATATTGCACTTCAGTACTAGAGAGCAATGCCAGTATGTCTCCTTTTCTTAAACATTAGTCCTTCCGTGGAGATTCTTCAAGGCCATATAACCCACTGAGTTTTTTTTAATTATGTACTATTTACTAAGTTCAATCATAATTTTAGTTTACGGGTGCATGTTGTTGCTATGTTGGTTCACTTACATTTATCTCTACTTCGCACTCACTCTGATTCCTTTTTGTATTTATATTAATAGGGTAGAATTACTTTTAATGATGGATTTCGACGGACAATGCACCTTGGAGTAGACCAAAACCGAGATATAAGGGTAAGTTGTTTGTTGTACTATGATTTATGTATAAACTTTAAATTCTATTAATATAATGATTTGTCATTTTTAGGAGAAGAATATTCAAGTACCTAACCGTATGAGGCCTGGCATTGATGACGAGCACCACACCATTTGAAGGAATATTGAGACATTATAGATCTTAAGAGTTTCTAGCATGATATGTTGATTGTCATCAATCTCAAATTTTAGAACCATATGTACTCTTTATTTATATCAACGTTGAGCACGCAATGTATGGATAATATTTTTCTTCAATAAAAAAAATTGGTTTGAGGTGATTAAACATTTTTATGTGTCATTTTGGTGTTGAATCTTATTATGATGTCATGTGAATTAGTATGAAAATATTGCTTGAGGTTATGTATACAAAGTTTTCATTTAAAATTTGATATTCACTATAGTAACAATTAATTAACATTTAATAAATCATGCAATAATCAATAACCAAATCATTTACAGTAGTCCCTCATAAATATATTGATGAAGGTCCAGATTGACCATCAAAATTGCATATTGATGACGACCACATAGCCCCTCAAAAATAATATTAATGAAGGCATTATCCCTTCAAAATATATTCTCTAGGACCATCAAGTCCCTCAAAAATGTATTTATGAGAACTAAACATGTCCTCAATAATGTTATTATGAAGGCTAAATAGTCCCTCAAAAATGTATTTATGAAGGCTAAATAGTCCCTCAAAAATGTATTTATGAAGGCTAAATAGTCCCTCAATATAACATTCTTGAGGGTCAGTTGGTCCGTGACAATTCTATTCGTGAGGGCCACTGTTATTTGTCACGTGAGTTCTCTTCACGGACCATTTGTGAGGGCCAGACTCACAACCGTTCCTAAATTTGTGAGGGCCTGTAGAGAGGGGTTTCTGACAGGACTCACTCATGAATAATGACCCAATTTTTACTAGTGGTGATGCATAGTCCAATTGAGACTAGAGGAGAAGAGGAGAAGGGTCAAGGACAGCTTCTGGGCAGCCGTGCGGGAAGGAGGGGTAGGGTACAGGTGTTTGCAAAAAATGGTAGAGAGAGCAGATTTAGGGGTTTCCTATTTATAGGGTTTTGTGGGTCGATCTAGGGATCATTGGGTTCGGAATCGAAAAAGGAATTAAATGAAGGAAAAATCATGAAAAATGATCAAGAAATGAGGAAACTAAAGGGAAAAGGAACCCGACTGTTAATGTACAGGGATGTACAGGGCAGGTCACTCTCCTACTCAAGGCAGGAGACGACACCCCAGCCATTGGATTGAAAAATCAATGACTCAGATCGTACATATAATCAAATTAGGAAACTAAGGCGTGACAAAATCGATATAATTTAATAAAGTGACATTGCAATATTTTTCCCTCTTTATTCATTTTAGGGTTCAAACATTATCCAAATTAAGTAAAATTTTGCATAGAGGCCAATTTAGGCATGTAGATTCCAATTATGCACTTAGTGTTTCCTTTTGGAAACTTTTAATGGGTTAAATAAATCAAATCTGATTTTGTCTTTCCTCCTTCATTAATGTCATTAAGATTATCCAAATTTTATGAAACTTGACCCACAAGTCATATTTAATGTGTTGGATATAAATTTCCCATCAATTTTTCATATTAGAGTTGTTTGTATATTTATTTAATATTTTGAAGGTTCTACATACTCTCTCTCCCGATTTCACCTTTTAAGCAAACTTTCTCCAAATTGGATGAAAATTCACCCAAAGGCTATATTTATTATGTACATTATGAATCTAAGATTATTTTCCTCTTTTGGAGTCATTTATTATGTTATTTGATATTTTTGGGAAAAAACACATCTTCTTTTCCAATTTGAATTAAATGAATTTATTATTATGTGAATATTGTGAAACTTGACTCCCAAGGTAATTGGGACCCAAGGAACACGACTTTAAACTTATATTTCACTTTTGGGATTTCTTTATATGAGATATGTCATATGGCCCATTAGTGTCCCATTAGTTCATTATTCGACCAATTATAATCTTATTATCTCCATATGTGTCATATATGATTATTAGGCATGCTTTGTTATGTTACACTTCTTGTGACACATTTTAGATTTCATTATTGGATTTATTATATGTATTATCTTATCCTTATTTGGCTAAGTCAAAAGGGGCTCAAGCTACTAAGGTAGGGTTCTAGTTCTGGTATGTAACATCACACCACCCCTTAAAGGGATTTTATCCTCGAAATCAAAACATCCATAAGAAAAATTATCCACCACCCTTTAAAAGGGTTCATGTTATTATATCAAACTAAACTTTAGATACAAAAGGTTCAACTATACTTCTTACATCCAACTACATAAGCAACATGCAAAAAGGAAACATAACTTTGTAAGGACTAATCTAAGGAACTATGGGTTAACTTGCTCTTGTTCATCATCATTAACATATTCACCATCAAAAGCAAAAACTCTTCTAGGCTTTCTTTCCACAAGTCTTCCTCTATTATTGTTACCATTATTGTTGCCCTGATTCTGAGGAGGTTCTTGCTGAGGAATATATCCTGGTCCAAAATGAAGCTTGGGGCACTGAGGTCTGACATGTCCAGGTTCACTGTAATGATGGCATACCTTCAGATAGTTAGGTGGATTCCTTGCATGGTTCCCTTCTCTATAACACTTTCCAGGAGGATGGTTACCACCACATCTAGCACACACTTCCTTCTTTTGCTCATTATGTTTCCTCTTCTTATCAAACTCTCTAGGTTGAAACCTTGGATAAGATTCTACTGCCAAAGCTTTATCCACCATTTGCTGAAAGGTCAAAGGAAGTTGTGGAATAAGAGCACGACCCACATTATAGTTGAGTCCTTGTAGATATAGGTCATCTCTATGCTCTTCACCAAGTCCAGAAGCATATCTCTCCAGTAATAGGAATTTTCGCACATAAGAAGAAACAGTCATGGGTCCTTGCTTCAAACTGTAGAACTCAACTTCCTTCTTCTTCAAAGTAGCAGTGCAGATCTACTTCCCACAGAAGAGAGCCAAAAACTCCACCCAAGACATGGTTGAGATGTCCCTATTCCTTACAATTCCATTCCACCAAACTCTTGCTGGTCCTTCCAAGACATATGAAGAAAACCTAACCTTCTGGTGTAGAGGACATGCCATACCATCAAAAGTCCTCTCTATGGCTAACACACAATCATCTTCTTTTTCGACCATATCTATTTCACCTTCACCCTTAAAGGAGGGTGGTTGCATCTTCATGAACTCCATGATTGAGAACTCCTTAGGCTTTTTAGGTACAAATGGGTCTTTCATCTTTCCTACCATGGTAGTAGCAAAAAGTTGTCAAAACATGGCCAACTCTTGCTCTGGAGTGATAACTACTCCCATATCATTAGAGGTTGGGGTATCCTAACCTACAGACATTCCATCTCGAGTTACTGGTGTGGTAAAGGGAGGATCCATCCTTGGCATCCCAAACATAGGGTTCTAGGGTGTCTCATAACCATATTGGTTGTCAACAATTGAGTTATCTCCCACCATTAGGGTTTTGCCTACACAAGGCAAGGACACTAGGTATAAGCAACCTAAGATAAATGTCAATTTCATACACATTAACCGAACCCTAAAAACCACCTTTTATCATTATGTGAATTAGGTTATGAAAACCATTCCATATTTTAGTTTATATTATAAGGAGTTCAAGACATATTTTTTAAAATTTTTATGACTTGGAGATAATTAGCTATGAATTTTATAATTTAACTTCTAATTAAAGGAACAAATCGACCTTTAGGGAGAGGAATTTGGCAGGATTGATGACCGGGAAAGGATTCGTCAAATTTAGATTTATGAAAAACACATGTTATTAATCATTGGATTTAGTTAAGAAAACTTATACCATTATTTAGATCTTATTTTTCTTATTCCAACAAATATGTTTCCATATTTTTTTGATCATCTGTTACTTAATTATTAATTTTTAAACATTGGCCAATCAGGAAATTACATGTTAGATAAACAGAGTCGAAAGTGAAGAGAGAGAGGGAGAGGCCACACGGACTTGGGTTGGGCACTCAGAGCGACCCAAGTCAGCAAGCGACTAAGCCAACTCAGCAAAGACTCATGCAAAGCAAACAAGATATAACTGTGCAAAAAGACAATTTTGCCCCTAGGTGAAAAACAAAGCAGAGATGAAAACACGAGGGCAACCAAGACCATTCACCGCAAGCTTTGTTCTTCATTGAACAAGCCTAAGTTTAGCAAATAGAGGTTCAATCCTCTGAACAAAACTCAAACATTGAAGATGATTTCGAGGAAACGACTACTCTGTCGAGTTCACAAAGTTAAAACAAAGCTATTGACCCCTGTCAAGGCTCGAAAGATGGCCGGAGAAGAAAAGCAACTTCTCCACCATGACCAGAGAAGATTAGAGAAACAAGAGCGGATATAGAGAAACTGGTGGTGATACGAATCTACAAAAATGAAGAAAACACTCATCCGAAGCTAACCAAACTAGATTGAGGTCAAACACGTGAAGAGGGCAAACAGGAACCTTGCCAAAAGTGACAAAATCAAAACTCAAATCGAGCTTATCGATCGGGAGGTAGGGGAAACTGCATGCAAAAGTGCAAGAAGGGAAAGACAGAGGGAGGTCCAGGGATGCTCACCGGTGGGTCAATTGGACTGAAGGCAATAGGGAAGACTGAGGTTCTATAGAGGTCGCCGGAGAAGAAACTGAGCAGGCCCATCTACTACACGCGATGCGTGGTCTAATTGAGACCAGAGGAGAAGAGGAGAAGGGTCAAGGACATTTTTTGGGCAGCCGTGTAGGAAGAAGGGGTAGAGTACAAGTGTTTTTGAAATATGGTGTAGAGAGTAGGTTTAGGGGTTTCTTATTTATAGGGTTTTGTGGGTCGATCTAGGGATCATTGAAAAAGGAATTCAACGAAGGAAAAATTGTGAAAAACGATTGAGAAACGAGGAAACTAGACGGAAAAGGAACCCGACGGTTACAATATAGGGTGGGTCGCTCTCCTACTCAAGGTAGGAGACGACACCTCAGCCGTTGGGTTGAAAAATTGACGGCTTAGATCTAGCGTATAATCAGATTAGGAAACCAAAGCGTGACAAAATCGATATAATTTAATAAAAAGACATTGCAATAATTTTCTTGTTCTCTTTCTTTATTTTAGGGTTCAAACATTATCCAAATTAATTAAAATTTTTCAAAGAGGCCAATTAAGGCATGTATATTCCAATTATGCACTTAGTTTTTCCTTTTAGAAACTTTTAATGGGTTAAATAAATCAAATCTTATTTTCTCTTTCCTCCTTCATTAATGTCATTAAGATTATCCAAATTTTATGAAACTTGACCCATAAGTCATATTTAATGTGTTGGATACGAATTTGCAATCAATTTTACATATTGGAGTTGTTTGTATATTTATTTAATATTTTGAAGGTTCTACACACTTTCTCTCTCCTGATTTCACCTTTTAAGAAAACTTTCTCCAAATTGGATGAAAATTCACCCAAAGGCTATATTTATTATGTAGATTAAAAATATAAGATTATTTTCTTCTTTTGGATTCATTTATTATTTTATTTGATATTTTGTGGAAAACACACATCTTCTTCCAATTTGAGTTAAATGAATCTATTTTTATGTGAATATTGTGAAACTTGACTCCCTAGGTAATTCAGACCTAAGGAACACGACTTTAAACTTATATTTCACTTTTGGGATTTCTTTTTATGAGATATGTCATATGGCCCATTAGTTCATTATTCGACCAATTATAATCTTATTATCTCCATGTGTCATATATGATTATTAAGCATGTTTATGACACATTTTAGATTTCATTATTAACTTAATTACATGTATTAGATTATCCTTGTTTGGCTAAGTCAAAAGGGGTCAAACTACTTGATGAACACATATTCATCATGGAATTCTATTACCTTATTGGGTCAAAGTCGACTCAATGCATTCAATTTCAGTTATTAAATATCAAAATGTGCAAAATTACTTAATTGATTCAATTATCAAAGTATTAACTGAGTTTATATCAATTTTGTGCAGGTCGTGAGGAGGTTCGACCAACTAAATCAACCATCATCCAAATCAAACCCCTTTGAGTGGGACCCACCTTTCTCATCCTGGGTTTCATCCATTCAGTCTCAAGACCGTATGGACAGCTTCAACTCAAAACTGTTTGGATCTAACTTGATTTTCAGACCGTTTGGGCGTGAGTTTTTCTTTACTATCAGATCATTGATCAATAGTCTCCATCAATTCGCCCAAACGATCTCATCCAATCGATCTCCACCTCCATACGGTCTTCAGGACCAGTTGAGCAACATGATCAAAACCGTTTGAAAAGCTTCACTCCCTATTTCCCGCCTTCTTCTTCCTCCCACAAAACCCTAATTACTACACCACCTGCTGCGTGCAAAACCCCCTACTTCCCCTTCTTCCTCTAATCTCTTCTCCCAACCTACAACCCTAATACGCAGCACCCCCGCACCTGCCATGGCGCCTTCCTCCCTTGCATTTCCTACAAGCCCTAAGCACCTGGATCCTCGCCACTTATAGCAGCAAGAGCATCGCCGCCTAGCGCCACCGCACCCTATAGTCAACCGCACCCTTGACTCCTGCACCTCCATATCCACCGGCAAGTAGCCATCACACAAACGGTATTGGAAGACTATTTGGCCAACGTTCACCGCAAAGACCGTTTGATCGCTGGGGGTCACAGAGACCGTTTGGACGATTAGAGAGTAGACCATTTGAATTCCCTGATCGTGTAAGCTGCAAGACCATTTGGGTCATCACCCATGACCGTTTGGTCACTTGTATGAAGACTGAATGAAGTTGCGAGACTGTATGAAGGCATTAAGCTATCAAGACCGTTAGCAATGCATGACTGTTTGATAGCAATCGGTTTACAGACCGTTTGCTGCTCAACATATCAAAACTGAATGGAGCTGCTTGCGGGACCATTTGATGCTTTACCAACGAAGACTGTTTGGTCGAGTATCCAAGACCGTTTGAGCTATTCAATTGGTTTCCAAACCGAACAGAGCCAAAGTAGCAAAGATTTTATGGTCACTCATTGCCAAACCATTTGATAAAGTGCTATTGAAGATCGTTTATTAACTACCAAATGATCTTGCAAGACCGTGAGAAGTAGCAGACTGAATGAAGGCATGCATCCAAACCGAATGGCCACAATACTTGTGAGATCGTTTGAGAGAGAATTATTCAAACTGTTTGGGCACTTAAATCACCAAACCGTTTGGTCAATTTTAATCCAAGACTATTTGGATTCACATCATAAACATGAGGGCCAGACCTGAGCTTATAAATAGGACCACAATGATCCTCATTTGAGGGGGGGTTCCAAGACGTCGAAAGGCTACCTGTACACATGTCCGATCCAGTTCCGTCCACACTACTGTCATTTCACCTACCGCCGGTGCTGCAATCAAGGAGACCGAGAAGAGAAGGAAGAAGGAGTGAGAAAGACTGCCCAGTTTGTCTTGGCATCCCTCGTTCTTCATCCAGATATGCTCCTACATGACGTAGGAGACCGTATCATCTTCACCGAGCTGTGACCACCTTCTACATCATGCTCATGGTGCATTCCTCTCTCTTTGTTATTCTTCTTGTTTCTCGCATCATGAGCGAGTAGTTCCTTTTCACTGGGGTGCGGGGACTAGCCCCGCTACCCATGTAACCATGTATTTTCATTCAACATTCTAAGGCAATGTATATAACTTTTCATTTCCTAGTTAATTGATATGATTGTAGTTGATTACCTACTTGCTTTCATCATGTTCTTCTCTTTGTAGTATGGAATGTCGATTAATGAGGTAGACTCCTTGATGAGAAATCTGAGAGGGTTCCTTGAGGTCGTAAGTGTATGATCTGTGAGGGGATGAGCCATCTAGCCTACGGTGATGCTTCTATGGTATAAACATCCCTCATGGAGGACCACAACCTTAGTTGGATGTTGTATCTTCTTGTTAATCATCGATGTTTGCTTGCAGACTAATTGCCTACATGTATGTTGATTAGCACGATCAACTCCCAGACTAGAAATAGAATGGGGTTCCTTGAGGTCGTAAGTGTATGATCCATGAGGGGACGAGCCATCTAGCCTACAGTGATGCTTTTGTGGTCTAAAAATCCCTCAGGGAGGGCCACAACCTTAGTTGGATGTTGTATCTTCGGAACCGTAAGTGCATGATCCGGATGGCAACGGGAAATCTGATGCCTAAGGGGATGCTTACGCGGGCCTAAACATCCCTCCGGGAGGGTTCACAACAGTTCCATTTGGATAGTTAGATGCTTGCCTGGATGTTATGTGTTTGGATGTGTTTGCATGTGCAGTGGTGGTAAAACCCGATACCATCCCAACGATTCCATATCGTTTAATCTAGAACAAACTTTAATTCTTCTCTTTTACTTTCTTGCATTTAGTTTAATTAACCTCAACCAAATCAATCATTTTAAATATTAGTCTTACTTGAGCCAGATTCGACTAACAAAGATTCTTACAAATATTCTCCTTTGGGATTCGATCCTTAACTATACTGCAATAAGACCCATCCGCTTGCAGGTGGTATATTGCACGAGGTTTACGTAAAAGCTCGGGGATTTAAACCCCGAGTGAATTTGTTAGTGCGATATTTGCCACGTCACTACTAAGGTAGGGTTCTAGTTCTGGTATGTTACAATGTCAATGGAGTCAACAAGACAAAGGTACTCTTTATAACTGGGTGCCTTCATTGTGTCATAGATTGAAAACACGAGTTCTTCATCTCCCACTCAGACGTTGAGCTTTCCTTCTCTAACGTCAACTAAACATCTTGTAGTGCGCAAGAAGGGTCTTCCAAAAAGTACTGGATTGGTTGGGTCTTCATGCACGTCTAAGACTACAAAATTGTTACAACCCCAATTTTTGGGTTCATTTGGTGAGAAATGTAATTTCTCATATTAAAGATTATTGAACAAATAATGAAATAATTTTCTTTGAATAAATAGATTTCATTTACAATAGCCTTGATGATAATTTTGTGGGCTTTATGGGCTATTGGGCCCAATAACAAGGAAATAAAGAAAGGAAATTCAATTAATAAATTAATAAATGAATAATTGGATTTTTGAGAAAAGAATGATGTGGAAACCTCTAGAAGGCAAATCCAAAGAGGGATTTCGTTCCTCTTGGGTTCCTTGGGTTCCAAGGAGTCCAAAGTTGCAAAGAAAAGGCAATAATAAAAGAAAAGGTTAATTAAGTATTCCTTTATTAAGAAGGAACTTGAAAATAATGATAAAATGTGGAAAATGAGTGGAAAGAGGCATAAATAAGATTTCTTGGTGAAATTTCGTATCCATGAGGTTGCTAATATTAAAAGGAATACCAATAATGAAAATAAAATAGAAATAAAAAGAAAACCTCAAAAAGAGTTATTTTAATAAGAAATAAACATGATAAAGAAGAAATAATGCATTTAGATGCATCTAGAAGGATAATGAGTATCCAATAAAAAGGATTTCGAAACAATAGAGTTTCTTGGGGTCCACGGAGACCCAATGAAGAAAGAGGAAAGAGAAAATAACAATAAAGTCAAATAAGAAGATAATATGATGCATAATGAATAATTATGAGGTATTGTTAAAAACAAATATTGTTTCAACAAAAGGAAATATAATTTCATGGTTAATAGATTAAAATGCAAGAATAATGATAATAAGAGAAAGCATTTTCGTTTTTCCAATTATCCATGAAATAAAGCTTAACAAAAGGATAATGAGGAGAGAGAAGAATACTTCTCCTAGAAGGAATATGAATCCTTTTGGAAAGGGGCTCTTTGAGTCGTGTATAAGCCTACCTAGGGCTTCGTTTCTCACCCCTATATAAGGCGTAGAGCTTTGGTTCGAAGGGAAGGAGAACCCCACATTTCTCTAACCTCTTCTTCTTCTTCCTTCTGTACTCAACCTAAACCATGGGTGGTGAGTTCTCTGGAGCAAAAGGAGAGATGTGGAGCCATATTAAAGAAGGCCTGATGAACCTCAATGACGAGTGGGTGATCAGTCAACGTCTTAGAGCATCGGACTTCACCTGAACACCCGCAGCACACCTACAGCACAACTGCAACAAGGCTATTCACCGTGGGCTTGCAGAGCTTACTCTCGGCCATTGCGGCCAAACCCAAGGTGGCCCCACCTACGAGGGGGCACGAAGAAGGTAGGGGACTTGTCCCTGAAGGCCGTCGAGGGCCCAGGTGCGAAGGAAGAGCCACGCAAGACCCTGCTAGGGCAACAGCGCACACCGTCGATAGGAGGAAGAAGGAGCTCGGGGCTTTGGACAGTTTTACCCCTCTGCGGGTAAAAGAGCTGGCCACTTAGGCAGGGGCAAAAACAACATTCAGTTATGTTTTTCAAACAGCAGAGTTCGTTGCATGGAAAGGCCTACGTGGCGCCTCTCTATTGGCCCGAAGTAAGTGTTTTTGCAAAATTCATATCTAATAAACCGTAGCTTAGATAAATACGAATAATATATGTATTTTGATCTGGAGAACGAGAGGAATCCAATTAGGGTTTATTGAAGAATAGATGGGATAATTAGGGTTTATGAGTAATGGCATAAAATTAGGGTTTAATATGGTAAAAGATGAAGGGAAACCCTAATTCAAAAATGAAACCCTAAAATGGATACAAAAACCCCAGAAAGTGAATCCAAGTCAATAAAGTAGATTCTTGATAAAGTGTGTAATAAATAGAGTACATATTCTTTTCAGGAATTATGTGATTATTGAATTACTTGCTTGGATTGCATTCTTGGTTGGATTTGCTTCATGCTTGTGAAATCATCAAATCAGGTATGTGGTTACGCTTATGATTATCCCGACTAGTTTTCCAAGGATTTTATCGATGTTTCCCTCATGGCTTGAAATAACGGTTAGATGCTTTTATTTCATGCAACTATAGAGTGACTATGACTATCACTATGAATATACATGTATAACTAGCTAGATCCGGGTCCACCTCTGTGGCTTGTAAAGGCTAAAAAGGGGTAACCTAGAGTAAGGTCTAGGTTATCGTGGGTTAGAAATTGGGCTACCAAGTGTAGTGCCATGAGACCCGTTAGCATGCCCTGAGTTAAGGAGTGGTCTACCTACGAGTAGTTCCATGTGACTCAACCCTAGAAACTGGTTCACTTGATATGTGGATCATGAGGGGTTTAATGGGGACAACGCAGAGGATAGGGTACCCTTGGATCGTGGAGTTATATTTAAAACATAATCTTGGTTGTTACATGATTAATTGAATGATTACGTTTTTATCATAGTTGCACGTTTATTGTTTCCCCCACATACCAGTTTCGGCTGACCGACATTTTGTTTGTCGGCATTTTAGGTACAAGCCAAAAGGACAAATAGTAAATCATCATATTGTGAAATACATGAAGTAAAATGCAAGGAGGATTAGTTAGAGTAGAATGCTTGCATGAATAGAAATCCAAAATTTTCAAAAGGTATGAAATTTTTTATTACAACTTTTTAGTATAGATTGTTGAAATTTAATAATTGTTCTTGGTTAAGTGTCGAACCTTTGATCCGGAAGTTATAGGTGCGGCTTTGACCTCTCGGTCTCCCTTAATTGGGGGTTATCGGGAGGTGGGGTCGTAACATTTGGTATCAGAGCCTAGGTTCCTCACTAACCATTAATAATTATTAAATTTTACAAACTCCATAGAACCCAAGGGAGTTATTAGAGCATTATCCGAAAGACGGAGGTGTCTAGAAAAAGATCACGACTGGGGGTTGGCAATATTTTGCTTCACACCTCTAGTTGGAATACGAGGACTCCCGGATCCGTGTGACTTCCTGGCCAAAGTCTTAGGGTATGAATCGAAATAAGATACCTTTAGGACTTTCTCATCTTATTCATCTCTTCTCATCACAAATTCTATTAATGACCTTAAGGATTAGGGTTTTATCTCTTTTACTCACCCTCTTGAGGTATGGGTAAGGTTGATAAGGTTTAAGGAATCCTCCTTTAAATGAATAAAAAGTATGTAAATAAGATGTCATGGACATAAGCTTAATAGATTAAGCGTAAAGGAATAGATACATGCTTAGGTCGTATGACATAAGTTGTCATGCCCTCAGGAGAGACCTGAGGATAGACCTTCTTGTCAGGAGGATAAGTCAAAAAAGTTAGTCTTGGAGATAGAGATCTCCATTGCGAGTAGATACCTGGTACATCCTCTGAGGATGATGTTAATCCTAAACCTAAGTGAAGGTTACAGAGAGAGCGATGGCATGATGAGTTTAGACCATGTGTTTGGATGGACATGCCTTGGAGGACGTATGAGCCATGAGAGGTTGGATGACCTAGTACCTCTGGCGACCCAACTCTGGGGAGGGTCGTGCATGTTAGAGTGAAGGATAGCTCCTTCATTGTTGAGGTTAGAGAAGAACCTATGGAAACCCCATGGGCTTATATGGGCATAATAGGCACCCAGAATGTATCAGTAGTGCGAGCAATAGGTTGAAACCCTGACCGGGAGAGTTTGATGGATAGCTTATGTGATAAGCCTAAGGGGCTATGGATAACCTTGAGCGAACATGAGTTGAACATAGGCTTCATCCAAGTAGGGGCATGCTTTTGAGGTTGACCCTTCACGAAGAGAGGACCTCTAATGGTGGGGTTGGTTGTAGGGTTAGCTCTAGAAAGAGAGAGCAGGAACCAAGCAAGGAGGTTGGAATCCTAGACCCCGAGATGTGAGGAATAGTGGGGAGTCGAGGTTAATGTGACCTAAGTGGATGATAGTAGTTGCCTCATGCATGATTCCTGGAGGCTGATGATATCTTGGTTTCCTTTATAGGAACCAAATCCTAGAGAGAGGATGATGCTTCTGGCACCTATGTGCCTATGGTATAAGTGTTTACCTTCTGAGAAAGGAAGAAGAAGTTTTGTATACCATGGAGAGGTTTAATAACAGGTTATGAGGCCTTGTACCTTGTGGATTGTCCTTGAGGAGGACTCAACTTTAAAGTTTTGATCAAGGAAAAAGGATGAAAGGAAGTGTATGTCATACCCGTTACATGTTTGGTTTGGGGTTAAGAGGTTGAGTAGAGCTGGACCTCAAGAACGTGAACCTAGGGTTCCTAGGCCTAAGAGGGGAAGTGGTGTACCTAATGCTCATGATGAGAGTTAAGGTTCTATAGATGTGGACACGAAACTCCTCATGTATAAAGGAAAGGGAAACCCCCTTTAAGTTTAAAGGTATGTTTGATGAATCCCTCACAATTAAGTTGATGATACGGGAAAGTATGATCTTGATCCAATTGTTGAGGAATGACAACCCGTATGACCTAGCTTGGTTTAGTCGGTGGTCTTCTTGTGCCTTAATAGCTTGCTAAAGTTAAGCATGTGGATGTAAACCCTAGACCTAAGGGAGTTTGTGACTTTATTATCAAGATGTAGTTCCTCCCATCCCGGGAGAGGGACCCTTTGGTAGGGTGTATACCAGTCTTGTGGTTCTGAGGAAACCTAAAGAGGTCTCATAGGATCTTAAGAAGCTATGTGAAAGTACATGGTATTAGGATGAACCTGTATTCCCATAGATAACCATATCTAGGTGCATATGGATGTGTTACCATGGAGGTAACTGGTATGAGGTTTTACCAAGGAAGGCGGGTCACCATGACCCCGATGAAAGGATGACAGTCAACCCATGAATGCAGAGAGAGAGATGATGAAGGCTTGGGTAAGGTTCTAAGTTGAACATGTACTATAAGAGAATCCTAAGTCTATCCTAGGGTCAGGTGGGGGTAAGACCGATGGAAGTAGGAGTTGCCTAATTCCCTAGTTGAACATGACCATAGGGTCGGGAGGTAACAACTATCATTGTATGAGGGCCATGGGTTAGGAGATTGATCACCTTCATGAACTCATGGGACCCAAAGGGAAGATGAGTAGGGCACTCTCTTGATGCATGAGGGAAGAGGGATGACCCCAAATGTTCTGACACCCTATAGACCTAGAGGAGGTGACCAAGGGATGTGGGTAAACCTCAGTAGATTCAGGACCAGTGTTCCATGGAAGTAACCTTGACATTGAGATGATTGTGATGTAGAGACGTAGGTGTCATGTTTCAACCTAGATTTGAAGGTGTACCGGCATGGTGGGATGTACCATCTCTACTCTTGGAACAGGAAGAACTTTGTATTTGGACTGCAGCCAAATGCTTATTTCTTCTTGTTATGGGAGTGAGAGATAGGACAGTACGCATGCCATACACCAAGGATAAAAGATGATGTGGTTTGGAATGTTGCCACGAGATATGGGGACAGAGAAGATAACATACCCTGGTAAAGTGAATGATACATGGATGGTTTGAAAACGCTAAAGATAAATAAGGTAGTCATCTTATAAGGATGTTGTTAGCCTAAACTATGTGGAATTGGCAAGTGATGCAAGGTATAGTTTGACCATCATGAGGATGATCCTGAAGTTTTCTCGATGAAGATAGTTTTAGATTCATGATGAGATGATAAGTGGAATACATGGAGGTGTATGTCTTCAACATTACCTAATACCTAAGGATGTGAAGTGGTAATGGATGCTCTGGTTGAGATATATCTGCCTAGTTTGGCTAGACGAGGTTGTTAGACTAACCCTAAGTTTGGAGAAGAAGATATGTTTGGATAACACTCAGATGTAATGAGATATGTTGAACAAGTTAATGATTGTTTGGTTATCCAGTCTAATCCTTGACATAATGAAAGGGCGGTTGAAAAACCTTAAATGCACTTCTTTGGAAAGGAAGGTGATGAAACCCCAACTAGAGTGGTTTAGGGTTTCTGAGGAATTGATCTTGAGGAATCATGACATATAGGAAATCATGATTTTAAGATCACCATGCACTATGGTACTACTGAGATAACGAGTGGTAGCAGTACTTTGGATGCTTAAGATGAGGTTGCATGTGGTATGTTGCCATGCATGAAAGAAGGTGAAGGATGCGCATCGATAACCCAGTGCATTGATATAGAGGATAAAGAGTTTCCGAGAGGGAATGGGAGTTCCTCACTATGGATGTTGTGATAAGTCTCCCCTAGACCAAGGAAGGTCAAGATGCAATAGGGGTTATGGTAGATCGCCTTACCAAGATGACATGAGAAAGAAAGAGTACTATCAAGGGACAGATCGGGTTGAACCACATATGAGAGAGATGGTTCAACTACACCATGAGGTGAGTTCAAAAGTTCATGAGTATGACCTAAAGGTTCCATTCCATAAGATGGAAGAAGGTGCATGAAGAACTCTATGTTAGTACAGTTTCTCACCCCTAACTAATGGTTAGTATGATCCATACTAAAGGGTCTGATGAGAGCATGTGTACTCGTTCAGGGTGATATCTAGAGACAGTTCTTGTCCTATGAAAGACCACCATAGCCAGTAACGGGTTTTAAAGAAGCTCTGTAAGGGAGGTTGTGTCGGTTAACACTTCAGTAAGGTGATGTTGGTGAAAGGACCACATGATGGTTAGAAAAGGACCACAATGTGTGTGAATGAAGTCGCTTTGATCGTGCAATGGCTGAAAGGAGCCTAGAGACGACAAGAGTCATGAGCAGATGCAAAGTAGACTGACATGCAGTTCACTGTGGGAGAATATGTGGCATGAAAAATCCGACCCCTCTGAACTATAGCTAAGAAGGCTGAGTCCCCGATACATGGGTCCATTTGAGATGGATTGGTGGAGAAGGTTATGTTTGACCCTACCCCTCAGGATAAAGAAATGTGTTATAAGTTCTAGGTGTCCAATTTAGAACACTATGTGAGGTACCCAGACCATGTGCTGAACAATGAACCTAGTGAGCCCCAAGGGAGGCTGATATGGCCTGAGTCACCTGCACAGTTTATAGACGCCAGGATGAAAGAACTCAGAGAAAAGAATATGTGATGATAAAGGTTCCTTGGAAGCACCATGAGTACGATAAAGCCACATAGGGCCCAATGATGGACATGGAAATGTCTTATCCTGAATTGTTTATTTGCTTGATAGAATTTTGAGGACAAAATTCCTATAAAAGGGGAAGGATGTTACAACCCCAATTTTTGGGTTCGTTTGGGTGAGAATTGTAGTTTCTCATATTAAAGATAATTGAACAAATAATGAAATAATTTGTTTTGAATAAATAGATTTCATTTACAATAGCCTTGATGATAGTATTGTGGGCTTTATGGGCTATTGGGCCCAATAACAAGGAAATAAAGAAAGGAAATTCAATTAATAAATTAATAAATGAATAATTGGATTTTTGAGAAAAGAATGATGCAGAAACCTCTATTAGGCAAATCCAAAGAGGTATTTCGTGCCTCTTGGGTTCCAAGGAGTCCAAAGTTGTAAAGAAAAGGCAATAAGAAAAGAAAAGGTCAATTAAGTATTCCTTTGTTAAGAAAGAACTTGAAAATAATAATAAAATGTGGAAAATGAGTGGAAAGAGGCATAAATAAGATTTCTTGGTGAAATTTCTTATCCATGAGGTTTCTAATATTAAAAGGAATGCCAATGACGAAAATAAAAGAGAAATAAAAAGAAAACCTCAAAAAGCGTTATTTTAATAAGAAATAAACATGATAAAGAAGAAATAATGCATTTAGATGCATCTAGAAGGATAATGAGTATCCAATAAAAAGGATTTCGAAACAATAGAGTTTCTTGAGGTCCAAGGAGATCCAATGAAGAAAGAGAAAAGGGAAAATACCAATAAAGTAAAATAAGAAGATAATATGATGCATAATGAATACTTATGAGGTATTGTTAAAAAGAAGTATTGTTTTAACAAAAGGAAATATAATTTCGTGGTTAATAGATTAAAATGCAAGAATAATGATAATAAGAAAAAAGATTTTCGTTTTTCCAATTATCCATGAAATAAAGCTTAACAAAAGGATAATGAGGAGAGAGAAGAATACTTCTCCTAGAAGGAATATGAATCCTTTTGGAAAGGGGCTCTTTGAGTCGTGTATAATATGAATCCTTTTGGAAAGGGGCTCTTTGAGTCGTGTATAAGCCTACCTAGGGCTTCGTTTCTCACCCCTATATAAGGGGTAGAGCTCTGGTTCGAAGGGAAGGAGAACCCCACGTTGCTCTAACCTATTCTCCTTCTTCCTTCCATGATAACCCTAAACCACGGGTGGTGAGTTCTCTGGAGAAACGGAGAGACGTGGAGCCATATTGAAGAAGGCCTGATGAACCCCGATGACCAGTGGGTGATCTGTGAACGTCTTGGAGCGTCAGACTTCACTCAAACACTTGTGGCACACCTACAACACGGCTGCAGCAAGGCTGTGCACAGTGGGCTTGCAGAGCCTACTCTCGGCCATTGCGGCCAAACCCAAGGTGGACCCACCTGCGAGGGGGCACATCGAAGGTTGGGGACTTGTCCCCGAAAGCCGTCGAGGGCCTAGGTGTGAAGGAAGAGCTGCGCAAGACCCTGCTAGGACGGCAACGCGTATCGTCGAGAGGAGGAAGAAGGAGCTCGGGGCTTTGGATAGTTTTACCCCTCCGCGGGTAAAAGAGTTGGCCACTTATGCAGGGGCAAAACTGACATTTAGTTATGTTTTTCAAGTAGCCGAGTTCGTTGCATGGAAAGGCCTACATGGCGCCTCTCTATTGGCCCGAAGTAAGTGTTTTTGCAAAATTCATATCTAATAAACCGTAGCTCAGATAAATACGAATAATATATGTATTTTGATCAGGAGAATGAGGGGAATCCAATAAAAATGATTTTAAAGATTGATTCCGTTCTTAATTGCAAAAGTACTATAAGTTGATGAAAAGTGCATTAAAGTTAAGTTAAAAACCCTATTTGTGATTAAAGGTTGAATCTAGTATGCCTAATGGGTTAATTTAAGTATTAATAACATGTTGAATGATAATGTTAGATTCAAACCTGATCTAGATGAAATTTTCATGATTTAGGGTTTTTACCCCATATGAGAATGATTAAGTATTTAGAAACCCTAATTTAGGGTAAAAGAGGATAAGATCATATATGATTAGAAAAAGGTGAAAATACGTTGTTAAATGATGGTTCTAAATTATTTCGAGTACAAAAGTCCTTAATTCTTGATAAATACCCTATATGTAGTAATTAGGGTTTTCTCATGAATAAAAGGTGGAAATGATGGTAAAATGAGTTCATATGTTAATTAGACCCTAATGATCTTTGAATTGATGATAGGTGCGTATAATGATCTTGTCATGGATTAAAAGGATAAAAATAGTAGCTTTAATGGAAAAGAAGCTTAATGAAATTAATTAATGATTAATGTGCCTTTAATATGGAAATAGGGTTATATGTTGTTACGATAACCTTAATATTGAAGAATAGATGGGATAATTAGGGTTTATGAGTAATGGCATAAAATTAGGGTTTAATATGGTAAAAGATGAAGGGAAACCCTAATTGCAAAATGAAACCCTAAAATGGATGCAAAAACCCTAGAAAGTGAATCCAAGTCAATAAAGTAGATTCTTGATAAAGTGTGTAATAAATAGAGTACATATTCTTTTCAGGAATTATGTGGTTATTGAATTGCTTGCTTGGATTGCATTCTTGGTTGGATTTGCTTCATGCTTGTGAAATCATCAAATCAGGTATGTGGTTACGCTTATGATTATCCCGACTAGCACTAGTACAGGAATGGTCTGTAGCGTCGGTTTTTTTAAGCCTGCATCGTCACTTTATAACCGACGCCTAAGTGGTCGTCGCTATAGAATTTGCTCTATAGCGTCAGTTTATTTGACCAAATAAGACTGACCTTACAGAGTAAACACCGACACAAAACATCGACCCAGGCGAGAATTTGCTCTATAGCGTCCGTTATTCCAAAAAAGTCGACCCTGTAACGATCTCGGTCGACAATTGGGTCGCTTTTTTTGGAATAACCGACGCTAAAAATTGAATGACCACTTCAGTGTGATCCTCGGTCGAGAAACTTTTCGACCGAAATATTTTCAGTCGACAATTTTCTCGATCGAGAGAGTTTTACAGGGGTGGTTTTTTTGGAATAACCGACCCTAAAGATTGAATGACCACTTCAGTGTGATCCTCGGTCGAGAAAATTTTCGACCGAAAATATTTTGGTCGACAATTTTCTCGACCGAGAGAGTTTACAGGGTTGGTTTTTTTTGGAATAACCGACCCTAAATATTGAATAAAGACTTCAGAGTAATCCTCGGTCGAGAAATTTGTCGACCGAAGATTACTCTGAAGTGTTTATTCAATCTTTAGTGTCGGTTATTCCAAAAAAAACCGACCCTGTAAAACTATCTCGGTCGAGAAAATTGTCGACTAAAAATATTTCGGTCGAAAATGTTCTCGACCGAGGATCACACTGAAGTGGTCATTCAATCTTTAGGGTCGGTTATTTAAAAAACCGACGCTAGAAGTTACGATTTTTTAAAAAATTTCTGTAGAAAATGAAATAGAACAGAAGAACAAGAAGATTCATATATTCTGGGAGAGGGGAGCATTGATGCTCAACCGTCACCATTCAAAACCACACATTCATGACAAAAATGATTCATAATCACATAAAAATTTACAAAATGATAGATTGCAAGTCTGAGATGATATTAATCAGATACAAAAGTAAATATGAAAGGGTACTCAAACCACATACATAAATGGAGCTGACATATTTAATCCAATGCTATATTGACTTCATTTAGAAAAGAATCTGATCACTCTTCTCAGAATTCATTCAAGTCCACAAGGGTATAAGGTTGAGTTGTAAATATTTGTAACAGAAAATGCACATCCTAATGTTTTATAAAATGACTACAATCACTTGTAAATTTATGATGTTATTCTTTATTACCTGACTTATAGTCTGAATGTCATGTGATGCTTGTTTGACAATAGCTTGGATATATTTCATTACATAGTAGCCACAAGCCTAGTCATTATTTTGCATAGGAAACTACAAATAACGAATTATACTTAATGTTAGTAAACTACTATAAACAGCAGTTGAGATAACACTATAAGAGTTGACATATTAGAATTGAAAATTAATACATATAAGACTAAGCAGTTGTCAAAGTAGCTACCTTGACATTTTTCAAAGTCAATGTCTTTAATTTTGTTGGTATTTGTCCTCCAGCATCACGAAAAGCCTTTATACCCCTATCAATTAAATAATAGTTGGTAAAATAGAAATATCATGTTGAAGCATTGACTAAATTTATACTTACTCCATAGCTGACAATTTCAGTTTGTGACTCCTTGTTGTTTTACCCATTGGGTCAAGATAATAAAGAGTCATCAATTTAGGGGCAATCACCACTAATTCCCAATGTCTACCTCTGAGTAAGAATTAAACAAACATTAAAATAAATAATTTTATTCATTATTAAAATTATATTGAATAATAATACTTACTGCACGTTAAAAGGAATTAGGATAATTTCCTTCCCTTCACTAGCAAAATATTTGAATGCAGTAGAGAAGTAATCATTCACATCCTCAAAATTTATCTCCACTTGACTAGTGATTGAAGGAACTAAGAATCCAACATTCTTTATATCAAAGTTTGTGATCCTAGTATATAAATGGCTGTAAAACATTTGTAATTATTTCCATATATAGAACTAAGCTAAAAATGTCTATTGGAATTTGATATATATATTGATAGATCATTACCTTATCCATACTTCTATTACCAAATTATTTAGCCAATCATATTAGAACAACTCTATAATATCATCAAGAAAAATTAAATTCTCAAAATCCCTCCCAACTGCATCTTCTGTTAAATTGACCAACATTTGTAATCCTGAGCTTTGGTTGGCTAAGTATCGACACAAACATTTACATTTGCTTCCCAATTCATCGAATGTAGCTTCAGGAATGAAAGATGGCTTGGGCATAGGAGGATGACTAGTAGAATTTTTACTTTTTGGTTTACAAACCTGTTAATTAAATTACATACTTATATTACACGAGTTCATATATGCAGTCAAATATGAAAAATATGGTAGAAATAAGGTATACCTTGTCATTGATAACCAAGTGTCTAGGCCAACCCACCATAGCACCCTCAGCTTCTTCAACTGTACTATATTCAGGATTAGGTATGGGTAGTGGTTTGTCCCCCATTCCATCATACACAAGATGGATGGACACACGACAAATTTCATCAGTAATTTGTTGGCAATGCAATGTACCACCAAGGTTGTACACCTTGCCCGCTGCCACAACATTATATTCTGGAACCTCCACTACAAGTTTACAGTTCATACCAACCTAGATTGAAATAATATAAGTTATATAAGAAACAGTAGAACAGATACATGTTACAACTATATATATTATCATATATTTATCATACTAATAACACAACATATAGAACACAAACTTACTGTAGATTGTTGTGGTGGGTCATCGGGAGTGCTCCCATGACCTTCTACAATTGGAGTATGGGCTTGTACCTCATCACTTGAGAGACACACAGTATGAATAGGTTGAGAAGGTTGAGTAGGCTAAAATGAAGACATTATTTATTTTACTTTCTGCGCTACTAATGCTTCAAGATCCTCTTGTGTAAGACCTCCTACACGACCTCTTTTAGATTGCGAAGGGCCAAAAGAAGACTTGAATCCTATGCCAGCTCCTAATCCCCGAACACGGCCAGGATGATCCTTCGTACTAAGAGCAACTGCTAGTTCATCCATGTAGCCAGTTGGGATGAACTTTCCTTCCTTCCTTTGCTCATGGAGATCAATCTATTCATAGTTAATAAAAATATTAAATCACAATATGAATTAGATATAAATACTTAGTTGGGATAAACCTACCATATTTTGTGCCACCTCCTTAGTTGCAGGGTTGACAATTTCACCTGCTCAATTCTTTCTAGCATCAATCCATGTCATGTGTCGGGGTGGTCGCTCAACTTGAGTTGTACTAGATTCTTCTCCAGAAGAGGATTACTTCTCTTGTAGTTGGCGGCGGAAGGCATAACCACCGGGCCCCAAGCGATGGTCATGCACATTTTTAGCTCGTCTTTCCTTTTGAGCCTGGTGAATAGCCTGATCATTTAAAATGAGGTATTGCAATTTAGACTTGGCAAACATGTATAAAAAGATTCACCTCCTTAATTGTATAAAATTAAATATTCATACAATACATCACAATCTTTATTACCTGAAACTCTTCCGATCTCCTAGCTACAACAAATCTTTCCCACACCTCAGGATCTATAAAAATATATACATATGTAGATTTCTTCTTTTGTGTAGGATTATTTATAAATTCCCTTACAAGATATGTCTTAAAACCCATCCATCATACACCACAACGTTGTAGCACTCTTTTCTTGTGATCTTTTTCATTTAGATGAAAAACACCCTATACATACAAAAGAAGCAATTAATAATGTTGTTTTGAAAAGGAATTAATTCCAAGCAAACTAAATTAGAATCAATAGATAAAAAACATATTAAAATAATATCATTTCCACTCACAGATATATCTTTCCATATGAGGTCTTTTTTGGCATTAGGAACATCATGCCAATTTTCTATATCTATTGCCACCTTACTGCGCGCGGTCGCCCCTACGTAATGCTTGAAAGCACTAGCATGTTCCCCAACAGGTGCTCCTGTCATATCAAATTGGACTGGCAATTTATCCCCTTTAGCCCTGAGCTCCTGCAGCCTACGCATCAATGTAGGACCTCTACTTTTCTTAGCATCACCACTACCATCCTCATGGTGCTCATGCTCAGAATGTTCATCTTCACTCGCCATTTTAGAACCTGCAAGTATACATGATAAAAAAATAAGTGATAATAAAAGCACAAGTGATAAGGTATACATGATAATAAAATAAATAATTCAAAGAATACATGCCTTTAGTATTGGTTGAGTTGTTAGTCAAGGAAAATTCCTTCAGCATGGTCTTGACGTTTATAATATTCATCGGTGTTATCTTCAACATTTACACTTGGCAAACCAACTGAGAATGGACTGGAATCATCATACTTTTCGTAGTATTCTTCTTCATTTATAGGATCTACAGTAAACTGCCTTTTTCCATTAAGAACGACATACCAATATTTATTTGCCGGGTCATCAATATAGAATACTTATTTTGCTTGGTCTGCCATGATGAATGGCTCATATTTGAAACCAATCTTTTCAAAATTCACCAATTTGAAACCCAACTCATCCACTAAAACTCATTTGTTGTTGTCAACCCAATTACACCTAAATATAGGAACTCGAAAATTTGTATAGTCCATTTCCCATATGTCCTCAATGACGCCATAATATGACATCTCAGCTTCGCGTGGTCTTTTATCTTTGGCACTAGCAAAATACAATTAACAAGTTTTAACAGTGACCCCACTATTTTGAACTACACTACTTTCATCTTGAAGTTTTGTGTAGTATGAAAATCCGTTAATGTCATAACCTTCATATGACATGACATCCATTTTTGGCTTAAAGGTGAGCCATTTTATGTTCTCAGCAACATTATTTGGTGATTCAGATAGTTGATTAAATACTTTCTCTTCAAACCACCTAATAAATGTTCGATTATGCTCTCTTGCAAGCCACATTGAACTGGATCACGGATGATTTCTCTTGATAAGATCATTGTGTTATGTGATGTAGCTACTAACTTCATCGATGTTGTGTAAAATATACAAATGTGCTTGTTCCCACAACTCATGACTGATTCCTTTCACTCGTCCTCCCAGGGTTCCTTTGCAACAATAAGATCCAGTGTGATGGGAATTTTTTTGATCGCTACAAGTTTCATTGCAATTCAAAAAATCATTACAAAAGTCCATCACCTCCCTAGCCACGTAACCATCAACAATACTCCCTTTAGGACGATAACGATTCTGAACATCACCTTTAAAAACACTCATGTAGCATTCAAATGGATACATCCAGTGTAAGAAAATTGGACCCAACATTTTCACCTCCCTTTTAATATGTACTACAAGATGAACCTGATATCAAAAAATGAAGGAGGAAAGTACATTTCAAGCTGACACATGGTAACAATTACATCTTTCTGTAATTTATCAAGAGTATCAGGATGTATCACTTTGTTGCATATTTCATTGAAGAAGAAATAGAGTCTTGTGATTGCAAACCTTACATGCTTCGACAATATAGATCGAATAGCCACATGTAAAATTTGTTGCATTAAGGTGTGACAATCGTGAGATTTGAGACCTATCAGTTTCAGATCCTTCATTGATACCAATCTACGAATATTAGAAGAGTATCCTTGTGGAACCTTAATATTATACAAGCACTCACAAAAAGTCTTTTTCTCTTTCTTTGATAAAGTGTAACAAGCTGGTGGAAAATATGTGCGGCGACCCCTGATCTCCACTGATAATTCTTTTCTAATACCCATTAATTCTAAATCTTTTCTAGATTTGATGCCATCTTTAGTCTTTCCTGGTATGTTCAATAGCGTACCGATGATGCTATCACAAATATTTTCTTCAACATGCATGACGTCAATGTAGTGTCTAATTGCCAAATATCTCCAATAAGGAAGATCCCAGAATATTGACCTCTTCTTGTATAGAGATTTGTCACATGTGAGTGTATGACTACTTGAACTCTTTCCAAATTCATTAACAATATGTTTCACCCTATCATATACAATATTTCCTGATATAGGTTTAGGAGCACTTCATTCCTCAGTTGACCCATTAAAGGTTTTGCGTTGCCTTCTATAAGGATGCACTGGTGGGAGAAATCTTCGATGACCAAGATATACGATTTTACCACCATGTTTCAATCTGATTGAATCAGTATTTTCCTCACAAACAGGACATGCTTTGTATCCTTTTATGCTATATCCAGATAAATTTCCATAAGATGGAAAGTCATTAATCATGCAAAATAACATAGCACGCAAACTGACGATCTCTTTATGTGAAGCATCATATGTCATAATACCTTCTTCCCATAGTTTCATTAGGTCATAAATTAGAGGTTGAAGGTAAACATCAATATCATTTCCAGGTTGCTTGGGCCCTGATATCAATATTGACAACATCACATACTTATTTTTCATACACAACCAAGGAGGAAGATTGTATATAACAATCATAACAGGCCACGTGCTATGTTGGCTGCTTAATGTACCATAGGGATTCATTCCATCTATACAGAGCCCAAGTCTTAGGTTTCTTGGTTCTTTACCAAATTGAGGGTATAATAAATCAATTTTCTTCCATTGTGGTGAATCAGATGCATGTCGTATGACGCCATCATCATTGACCTTTAACTCCCATGCCAAGACAAATTTTGCGCATCTTCTGTATTAGCAAATAAGCGTTGAAATCGTGGTATTATTGGTAGATACCACATCACCTTGGTAAGAGAGCCATTTTTAGCCTTAGCTGAATTTGTAGTCTTATACCTTGGCGCACCACATTTTGGACAATTTATCAAATTACTATAGTCCTTCTGAAATAACACACAATCATTTGGACATGCATGAATCTTCTTAGCCTCCATTCCCATTGGGCACATTATTTTCTTTGCTTGATATGTTGAAATTGGAAGCTCGTTGCCTTCAGGAAGAATTTCCTTTAACAAAGACAACAGTGAAGTGAAACTCTTATCGCTCCAACGGTTTTGAGGTTTAAGAGTATATAATCGCATCACAACACTCAACCTCGTGAACTTAGTACAACCCTTATATAATGGTTTTTCAGCATCATGGACAATGTTTGCAAATAAAGAAGGTGGATCAATGACATTGTCCCGACAACTACATAGCATCTCATCAACCATATAATCCTGAATCGGTTCATCATTAACATTATCATCATTATCTATATCTTCTATGCCACAACTATTAGTATCGACATTTTCTGATCCATAATTCAATTTCTCTCCATGCCAATACCATTCATTATAACCTTGTATGATCCCATTGCATATGACATGATTCTTAATTTCCTCACCAATATCAACTTTCAAATTGTTACAACAATTTCTACATGGAAAATATAGCCTATCTGTAGGTAGTTTCCTATGTTCCTCAGCAAATCTGATAAATTCATCAAGACCTTTGGCAAACTCTGGACTGCAACGGTTCTTGATAAACATCCAACTTCGATCCATTTTCTATATCACATTAAAATTAATTATAAAACTAACAGTTTAATATTGATACTATAATAATCTGTAAGTTTTTATTGATAGGAAGTTAATTACTTATATACTAAAGTGTACCACCTATCCCATTTTTGAATATTTAATCTCACTAGTAACTGTATAATGTATATGTTTAGTTTTGAAGAAAATTTCAGCAGCATTTCCCCTAAGTTCTCCAAGTACACCGATGTAAATGGCAAATAACCACTCACATGTGTACCTAGAGAAAAAATGAAGAAATCCTACTGAAATAATCTACAAAACTAAACATACATTATACAGGTACATTATAAGTGAGATTAAAATATCCAAAAATAGTCCCAAACCGGGGACTATCCAAAGTTTACTCCTAATGAGTAAATTTTGAACGGGTTTCTAAGTTAATATATAAATGCATCAACCCTAAAGTGTCAATCTAAGAGTACACATGTCTAATCTCGTATTAATTTCTAGAATTTATATAATTATTACATATGAAAAAAGACATGTTTTTATTATTGAGTTATCAAATAATATAAAATGAAAAATACTTGTACAAATTAGAAAAGTAAGGCCATTTCCAACAGTCCAAAGATTGAAATCATTATAATATTTAGAACTATTTGTGAACATTATAACAAATATCATTAAAACATGTATAGCTCACACATAAATAAGGAGCAGTTCCACTCTCGGTTGACAATTAGTCGACCGAGTGCCCACCTGCGCGCAGCGTCCAGGTCCACTCTCGGTCGATGAATTTGTCGACCGAGAGTGGACCTGGACGCTGCGCGCAGGTGGGTACTCGGTCGACTAATTGTCGACCGAGAGTGGACCTGGACGCAACCATGGCGTCGGGTGGGAACGAAGGAAGGCGGGAACGAAGGAACGGAAGCGGAGAACTTACTTGGAAATGGCGGCGACCTACGTGGAGGATGAGACGACCTTCACGGAGAGGCGGCAACCTTTGTGGAAGAGTGGAGAGGCGACGATGAGCTCTATTTTCCGGCGATGACGAGCTCTATTTTGCGGCGTGGAGAGTGGCAACGGCCCGGACACCACGATCCTTTGGCGGTGCGGAGAGGTGGCACGGCTTCACAGAGAGGAGGCAAGGGCTTCGCAGCGGGAATGACACAAGAAAGCAAGGTTTTTGCGGTGCCGCGGGAGAGAAAAATAGAACAGAAAGGTTTTCGCGGGAGGAAGAAAGGGTTTCGGATTTTTCAGTTAGAGAAAAACATGTAGCGTCGGTTAAACAAAACAAACCGAAGCTACAGATAAGCGGTGCCCGTGTCATGTTATTTAAAAACACTCAAACACATTTTCGGTCGACGAATTTGTCGACCGAAAAGACCTCTAAGGTCGGTTATAAGGAAAAAACTGACGCTACAAGTGCTTATACGAAGGAAATCTGGCCCATTTCAGTCGACAAATTCGTCGACCGAGAAGGAGCAAGATTTCCTTCGTATAAGCACCTCTAGGGTCGGTTTTTCCTTATAATCGACCCTAAGGTTATCTCGGTCGACAATATTGTCGACCGAAAAGGACTTTAGAGTCGGTTATAAAGAAAAAACTGACCCTAGAGGTGCTTCTAAGAAGGAAATCTGGCTCATTTCGGTCGACGAATTTGTCGATCGAAAGGGGCCATATTTCCTTCGTATAAGCACTTGTAGCGTCGGTTTTTTCCTTATAACCGACCCTAGAGGACTTTTCGGTCGACAAATTCGTCGACTGAAAGGTGCCATATTTCCTTCGTATAAGCACTTCTAGCGTCGGTTGTTTCCTTATAACCGACCTTAGAGGTCTTTTCGGTCGGCAAATTCGTCGACCGAGAATGCGTGAACTAAACTGGATCAAAAATTCATGTCGGTCGACAATAATTGTCGACCGAGGAGCGTTTTAGGGTCGGTTATAAAGAAAAAACTGACCCTAGAGGTTCTTATACACGTGAAATCTGACTCTTTTTCGGTCGACAAGTTCGTCGATCGAGGAGTGTTTTAGGTGCTTACACAACCCTAATAATGATGTTATGTGAAACCCTAGAGGTCTTTTTGGTCGACCAATTCATCGACCGAGGAGCCCTTAAGGGTCGGTTATAAGCGAAAAACCGACCCTAGAGGTGCTTATACACATTAAATTTGGCTCTTATTCGGTCGATGAATTTGTCGACCGAGGTGCCTTAAAGGTGCTTATAACCGACCCTAGAGGTGATATTTTCGACCGGGATTAACCCTGTTTCAATATTTTAAATTAAGTACCAAGTGTGTGTATGAGTGTGCGGTTGTGACACTATTGTAGGGGATGACCTATCTAAGTGTTGTAAATGGCTAGGTAAGATCTAACGCTTGATTTACATGATATCTAAGTACTTTTACAAAATTTAAATGATATCCAATATAATCATTTTGTATTACTCTTTAGTTCTCCCTCTTAATTTTATGCTATGCTCTCCCTTAAAGAGATATTTAATTTTAAAACCAAGTGATGCTTTGTCAAATTTAGCCATAATTTATTTTTCAATCATTTGAAATAACAATATTCTTATATAACATGTATATGTCCAAATGAAGCCATGGAAAACACTTTTATTCATAACAATTTAATGCCCATACACTTTATAAGATAAAGCATGACATACTTGCTTTATAAAAAGATATCCATTACAATCATTACAAAGATATCTCATAATCTCACTGAAAAGACTGAAGGATTATATCAATGTCTCGGTCTTTTCCAAGAAAGGGCTCAACTCCATAATATTTGACCGGTGTCTGCCACTCCAAGGCACCTGTCTTGGTTAAGGCGTAAGCATCCAAGAAGGTGGGAACACAATCAAAGCGAAAGTGGGCAGCAATGTCTTGAAGTTGAATAGGGGAAAACTGAGTATGCGTAAGATCAGGAGATGGTGGAGGTGGAATTTGATAGTAGTTGTAGGAAGGATTGTATGGATTTATCATGCCAGGATTAAGGGAATAGGTATATTCATCAGGTTGGTTAGGAGAGAGAGCTTGCATCCTTTGGTTTAAATAAGTCATGCCATGGTGATTATAATCCAATTGCCTACTTAGGTGATATTGGGATCCAAAAATGTATGTCATGGTGTTTGTAATAGGATCATGGGGTAGGTTGGTAGGAGGAGGTGGTGGAGGTATGTATTGGGTGGATGTCTCCCCTTCAATCCTAGCCCTTTTGTGGCCAAAGTCGATTCCCATCTTTTCCACTGTATTTTTACTTATCTTTTGGGGTTTTCTATCCCATGTGTAACCTAAGTCGTCCTCAATATTCTTCTTAAGAAAATGTTGAGTGATTTGGCATACAAAGTCAGCATAAGGTGGATTGCCAGAAAACTCAAGCATATTCTTAAGGATGATACAAATAAAGTTTATAGGAATACCTTTGAGAATGGCATAGATAAGGCACATACGAAAGGTGGGTACTTCAGATTTGTTTGCTCTAGGATGGATATTGGTGGCAACAATGAGATTTATGATCCTAGCTTCAGGTTTTAAATTTATGGCATAATAGGCACCCGTATCTTCATGGAAAGTCGTATTTGATTGAAAGATGGCTGTTTTGACATCACTAAGGCTAGTTGTAGTGTCATCTTGGGAGAGTTTGTTGAGTGGATTTCCTGTGGTAAGATCAACAAAATCTTTATATTCTTCTATGTCTATGTCAAGCATATCAAGAATACCCTCCTCAGTAAAATGGAATCCATACCCACCAACCATAGAGAAGAAGGAATCATGGTCAGGATGTGGGGTTAAATTGGCATAGAATTCATTAACTACTTTGGAGGAGTAGGAATGGAAGGAGGGGATCAGAAAATTAGTCAAATGTGCACCTTAAAAAGTTCTTCCAAATTGACAATGTTGTGGAAGTCCATGACGTCGACTGGCCGTCGTGGAAGAGGAGTTTTTGAGGAGAGCTTGAGGTAGCGGTCTCCAGCAGCTACATCGTTGAAGGGGACGTCGTTGATGATCGGCAGCGCTGGAGAGACCGTCCTTCCTTTTCTGGATGCAACTTGCTTCTTTCCACGCGTTGATGAGGAAGCCATCTCGTTGCTTTGAAATGGAGAAGTAGGAAGCAAGACTTGGATGTAGAGAAGCTAAATATTTTCACAAGAATACACTAGAGAGGAGCTAGAGAAGTGAGAATGTGAAGGTGTGAAGAAATGGATCGTTTTGGGTGCTATTTATAGCAAAACAAAGCCCATTTCGGTCGACAATTTATCGATCGATGCCTACAACGGTCGTCTCCCAGTCGGCCAACGGTCGATCGAACTAGCCGTTACGACGGTCGATTTTCTAGCCAGTACCACGGTCTATTTTCTAGCCATTTTGGTCGACAATTTGTCGACCGACGCCCGCAACGGTCGTCTCCCGATCGGCCAACGGTCGATCGAACTAGCCTTTACGACGATCGATTTTCTAGCCGTTATGGCGGTCGATTTTCTAGCCATTTCGGTCGACCAACGCCTGCAACTTTCGTCTCCCGATCGGCCAACGGTCGATCAAACTAGCAAATGGAGGTTCACAGGGTTGGCCTCGGTCGAAAAATTTGTCGACTGATGTTGTGTCGGTCAAATAATTCCTCGACTGACAAAGAGCCATATTTCCTTTGTGTAAGTACCTCTAGGGTCGGTTTTTTCCTTAAAACCGACCCTAGAGGTACTTATTCATGTGTGAAATACTAAACGGGATCCTAAGTTTATCTCGGTCGACAATATTGTCGACCGAAAATCCCTCTCTGGTCGGTTATTTTAAGAAAAATCGACGCTACAAGAGCTTATACGAACGAATCTGGCTCTATCTCGGTCGACAAATTCGTCGACCGAGAAACAGCCAGATTTCGTTCGTATAAGTACCTTTAGGGTCGATTTTTTGCTTATAACTGACCTTAGAAGTCCAATTTGGTCGACAATATTGTCGACCGAATAGACTTCTAAGGTCGGTTATAAGCAAAAAACCGACCCTCAAAGTTGCTTATACACTTGAAATCTGACTCCTTATCGGTCGTCGAATTTGTCAACCGAGAAAAGCTCTAATGTCGGTTATAAGTGCAAATCCGACGCTAAAGGTGCTTATACATGCGTGAAGTAAACTAGATCCAAAATTGTTATCGGTTGACAAATTTGTCGACCGAGGAGCCTTTAGGGTCAGTTTTAAAGGAAAAACCAACCTTAGAGGTGCTGAACCAAAGAGGACGTTAGGGTCGGTTATAAGGAAAAAAACCAACCCTAAAGGTGCTCATATACGTGAAATCCAGCTCTTATTTGATCGACGAATTTGTTGACCGAGGATCCCTATGGGGTCGGTTATAAGGAAAAATTGACCCTATAGATCGAGGCGCGAAGCCAAAATCAAGCAAATTTTTGCCGCAGGAAACTTGTAAATGAATTTCGAAAACCAATTGTCTATAAGGTCGCTTATTTTATAAAAACCGACCCTATACAGATGCACTACAAGGTCGTTTATTTTAAGAAAAGTGACCCAAGAGGTCTTAAGTGGTGCCCGTATTTTTTATAGACATATAAGGTCGGTTATTTGGAAAACCGACCCTATAGAGATACACTACAAGGTCGGTTATTTTAAGAAAAGCGACCCAAGAGGTCTTAAGTGGTGCCCACATTTTTTATAGACATATAAGGTCGGTTATTTGGAAAATCGACCCTATAGAGATACACTACAAGGTCGTTTTTTTTAAGAAAACCGACCCAAGAGGTCTTAAGTGGTGCCCACATTTTTTTAGACATATAAGGTCGGTTATTTGGAAAAATCGACCCTACACGTAGGGACGTTATAACCCATTTCTGTACTAGTGTAGTTTTCCGAGGATTTTATCGACGTTTCCCTCATGGCTTGAAATAACTGTTGGATGCTTTTATTTCATGCAACTATAGAGTGACTATGACTATCACTATGGATATACATGTATTACTGGCTAGATCCGGGTCCACCTCTGTGGCTTGTAAAGGCTAAAAAGGGGTAACCTAGAGTAAGGTCTAGGTTATCGTGGGTTAGAAATTGGGCTACCAAGTGTAGTGCCATGAGACCCATTAGCATGCCCTGAGTTAAGGAGTGGTCTACCTATGAGTAGTTCCATGTGACTCAACCCTAGAAACTGGTTCACTTGATATGTGGATCATGAGGGGTTTAATGGGGACAACACAGAGGATAGGGTACCCTTGGATCACGGAGTTATATTTAAAATGTAATCTTGGTTGTTACATGATTAATTGAATTATTACATTGTTATCATAGTTGCACGTTTGTTGTTTCTCCCACATACCAGCTTCGGCTGATCGAAATTTTAATTGTCGGTGTTTTAGGTACAAGCCAAAAGGACAAATAGTAAATCATCATATTGCGAAATACATGAAGTAAAATGCAAGGATGATTAGTTAGAGTAGAATGCTTGCATGGATAGAAATCCAAAATTTTCAAAAGGTATGAAAAATTTTATTACATCTTTTCAGTATAGATTATTGAAATTTAATAATTGTTCTTAGTTAAGAGCCGAACCTTTGATCCAGAAGTTATGGGTGTGGCTTCGACCTCTTAGTCTCCCTTAATTGGGTGTTATCGGGAGGTGGGGTCGTAACATTTGGTATCAGAGCCTAGGTTCCTCACTTAACCATTAATAATTATTAAATTTTACAAACTCCATAGAACCCAAGGGAGTTATTAGAGGATTATCCGAAAGACGAAGGTGTCTAGAAAAGGATCATGATCGGGGGCTGGCAATATTTTTGTCCGCACCGCTAGTCGGAATATGAGGACTCCCGGATCCATGTGACTGCCTAGCCAAAGTCTTAGGGTATGAATCGAAATAAGATACCTTTAGGACTTTCTCATCTTATTCATCCCTTCTCATCACAAATTCTGTTAAGGACCTTAAGGATTAGGGTTTTCTCTCTTTTCCTCACCCTCTTGAGGTATGTGTAAGGTTGATAAGGTTTAAGGAATCCTCCTCCAAATGAATAAAAAGCATGTAAATAAGATGTCATGGACATAAGCTTAATAGATTAAGCGTAAAGAAATATATACATGCTTAGGTCGTACGACATAAGTTGTCATGCCCTCAGGAGAGACTTGAGGATAGACCTTCTTGTCAGGAGGATAAGTCAAGAAAGTTAGTCTTGGAGATAGAGATCTCCATTGTGAGAAGACACCTAGCACATCCTCTGAGGATGATGTTAACCCTAACCCTAAGTGAAGGTTAGAGAGAGAGCGATGACATGATGAATTTAGACCAGGTGTTGTACCCCAGTGGTTGTTGGCAATTGGCATTCATTGGCTGATGGTTGCTCACAGATTGTTGGCCTTGAGCTTGGCCTTTCTGCTAGTTTTGCAAATTATTGTACATGTAAGAGAAGTTTAGATGGTCTCTCCATCCTGGGTTATATGTTTTAGAAAATGGATTATAAGCTTGTCAAGTGTTGAAGTTCCCCACTGCATTGACTTCTTTAGGTGCTTCATTGACATTCATCTGTGGTGAAAAACAAGAAGCAACATTGTGCCTGGATGTACCACAAGCTTTACAACCTTAGTCAACTGCTTGAACTAAATGAGTAGTCAACCTTTCAAATTTCTAAGTTAAGGCATCAAGTTTGGCTAAAATTAAATCCACGACATCAACAGTGTGTTTCCCACTAGATTTCTCATTTGAGCCATCGGAGGAAAGAGGCTGGCTAGTTCTTTTAGAACACCACTGGCTGTGGTTGAGAGCCATATCTTCAATGATAGAAAAAGCTTGACTGTATGACTTGTTCATCAAGGCTTCATTTGCAGCAGCATCAATGGTCATACAATTGTTATAGAATAACTCGATATAGAAGGTTAGTAGGAGCAACCAGTTTGTCAAACCATGGTGAGGACATAGGCGTTGGAGGTCTTTGAACCTCTCCCAAGTATCATAGATCGTTTCACCTTCTAGTTGTTTGAAGTTGGTGATTTGATTCCTCAATTGGGCTATTTTGCTAGGAGGAAAATACTTTGCTAGAAAGACATTCAACAAATCATCCCAGCTCTTGATAGAATGAGGAGGAAAAGAAGAGAGCCATGCCTTGGCTTAGTTTCACAGAGTGAACGGGAACAGGAGTAGGTGTACTCCTTCAACTGGAACACCATTAATCTTGAATGTGTTAAGATATTGTAGAAATTTAGCAATGTGGAGGTTTGGATCCTTCATTGGCATTCCCCAAAATCGGTTCTATTGAATCATCTGCATGATTGTAGGGCTGATGGAGAAGTTGTTCACCTCAATCATAGGATTATAAATGGCTCCACATATATTTATGGCAGCCGACACAACAAAGTCCTTGAGAGGATGGTTGTCCTCCATCTCTGATTCTTGAGAAAGATTGGATGAGGGCAAAAAGTATGCAGAATGTGGCGGTGAAGGTTGTGATCCCTCCAAGCTTGAAGAGTTCTCACTCCTCCTTGTTCGTCTACGACTACTGAAAGTTCATTCTATCTTCGGGTCTAAGAATATGGATGCTTGTAGACCTCTCCTAGAATGACGCTTGCAACTTGAAAGACAAAGATTTGAGTGAGATTCACAAAACTAAGATGTATCACAATGTGAAATATGAAAATGGTGATTTAGTCTCAATTACTAGTTAACACTTTAACTCTAACTAAAACTACCGTAGCTCCCCAACAACGGTGCCAAAAACTTGTTGAGAGTTTTAGAAAGAGAAAGGTTTCAACTCACTAATCACCCGTAAGTGTTCGGGAGTCAATATAGTCGAGTGTCAAACACGAGGAGCTAGACTAGCTTGGCGCAAATATGCTAACTTTCATTAATCTGAATTGGGTTATAAAAGTTTGATTGATTGCACACTAAAAGTAGAAACAAAAGTAAAGGTCCTAAACAAAGGTTTTGATTAAATGATCAGAAACTTGAGCATTAGATTTCACTACCATTACCATCATATCACATGAACATATGAAATAAAGATCACTATTTAACAAGCAAGGAGGTTGTCATCGTCATGCATTTCCCAATGCCATGAGATGGTTCTCAACTTCACATAACACTCTTGCATCTATGATTAGTTTTGAACACAACCGAACCCTCAATAATCTCTAGCCACTCCTGTAGTCAAGAGAACATTGCCATAGATCCTACTCCATACTCCCTGATGCATTCTCTCGATGCACAAGGCAAGCATATAACATGTATAAGAGGTGGCCAACCAAGCATACAAGCAGCAAAACATCATAGGCATCCATGAAAGAGAGCAAATTAAACAACAATAAGCATAAATTATGAGTTCGCATGAACAATGGCATGGGAGCTTCTCTCCCATGCTCAAGAAAAGAGTTCTACTTGTCCATATTGAAGATATGCAGATTCAAGACAATAATTTTAGAGTTTTGCATGCTTAAGAGAAGGAAAAAGCTAGAGGAACCACAAATGAAGGCTAATAGGAGAGAACTCTGGATAGAGATGAAATTCCACCCCTTGGGACTACTCCAACTCAGACAAACTTCCCTCCCAAAAAGCTTGAATGAAGAGAGTAGCTCTACTGCACCTTCACAATAGAAAATGGAGAAGAAATGGGGTAGAAATGGAGGTTCTCTTGCAAGAAACTGCCTTCTTCCACCCCAAAATCTCCTTCCTCTACTCTGGAACTTCTCTTGGGTGTAAGACACTTCAAAATGATTGAGCATAACCGCCTATTGGGATCCAATTCTCTTTTAAAATGAGGAGCAGTCGTTTTCATTTTTGCAGAAACTGATCATGAAACGACATGTCTTTTGGAGGACACGCCGTGTCATGTCATTTGATCTTACTCAGCATTGTCGTTCTAGTGATGCACACAATGTGTCGAAAATAGACACGTCGTATCTTGGCTTCCTAGAGGTGAATCAAGTGAAAGGCACATGGTGTGTTTGAATAAACACACACCGTGTGCTTTGGCAGAAAGGTGCAGACGACCTTCATGTACCAGGTACACACCGTGTCCTCTAGGGAACACACCGTGTCGCCACTTCCTCATTTTGGGCTAGAAGCTACTAGAAATGCACACGCCATGTGTTTAATAAAACACGACATGTTCTCTGTCCTATGAAGCTTCCTGTAAAGGGACACGTCAGATCCTTTAAGGAACACACCGTGTCTTATGTTGTTTCTTCAGGAAATGGCTTTGAATCAGCTGCAAAAAGTCCCATTAAGGTCGGATTTGAGTTGGGCTATCTCCAATTTGACCTTTTTAATACATATCTGCAATCAACATCATGTGATAAGCAAAGAAACTAAAAAGTGAGACAAAATGAATATGAATAGAGGCTAAATGGAGACAGAATGAGCTGAAATTGTGTGTGATAATGTGAAAACAGTTGATATGAAATAGACACAACAATTTTTCATATGCACATATACTAATTCTTGAAATAGGTTTTCCTCCAATGTTGATACAGGAAATGAAAATCGCCATACTCCATTCAAATAAAATCAATATCAAGACCAATTACCACACTCATTAGGAAGTCTGGTACCATGAAACCTAGAGAACTTGCAAGAACATGGTGCACACCTGTGTAGCTACCCAAATCACATGCCCATAACATATGTCTAGGGTGGTAATAAGAACTTCCTTTTCTCACCCTCCTGAACCTATAACCCATACTACATCATAGAAGGAGGATAAAAGAAAGGTTCTAGGGATTACACAAGTCTACATCGAGTTCTAGAATATCTAGGTTCTAACCTAGAGGCTAGGTCATCTTAGTCCATAAAGGACATCTTATTAAGTTTTAAAGCTTGACATGTAAGGTGAGTTTAGTTTGTGTTTCATGTGAGTCATGTTTGGTGTAGTTATAGTTCATGCTCTGATACCATCTTTCACAGAACCATTTCTTACCCAAACCCTAACTCCAAATGACTATAAAGTCAATGGCAATAGGACCTAGGTTTCCATCACTAGCATGATATTATCAAAGTGTGAATATAGAAGAAGAAAGCTTAGCATATATGAAAAGATAACAAGATAAATCACCAATCATAATCTCAACATTCAAAAAATATTGTTAATCAACATTGTTTATTACAAGCTTCTCATTTACAAATTCAAAAGTAAAATTTTACATGTCTACTCATGTTTACTTGGGATCTTACAACAAGAACACCTAACATTGCTCATAGTGAACATCAAATTCTAGCTAGGGCTGGCAAAACTTGACCCGATCCACTTGACCCGACTTGACCCGACCCAACTAAAGTGGGTTCGGGTCTTGATTTTTTTGACCTAACCCGAAATGACCCGAACCCAAAAAACCCAAAATTATTTACGGGTCAGGTCTGAGTTTGCAATTCTCGAACCGCAAAACCTGATCGACCCAAAATTATGTCTTCATATATGTATATATATTTCATATTTTAGCCATATAAAAGTTTAACACATTCAAACAGAAAAATAATATAGTTAATACAAGTCTTTGCTTGTAAAACACTAATTAACCAACAAATTCTGCAGCAATTTCGGGTCTAATGGGTTTTTATTTTTGGGTTTGTATTTTTGGGTTTTCCGGGTTTTCATATAACATGGTATTTTTGGGTCCACCGGGTCCATTGGGTCAAACCCGTAAAAAGTAATTTCGAGTTCGGGTCGAGGAAATTATGACCCGAAGTGATTTTTGGGTCGGGTTCAGGTTGAGCGTATTTGATCTGACCTGAATTGACCCAAAATAGGACCCGTTAACCCCTGACCCGATTGCCACCCCTACTTCTATCCATCTCTGAACCTATAAAATATGTAAAATAAGGTGGGTCAAGCACACAAGGTGTCGGGTACAGGGCTATAAGATACATATACATAATCTTTGCATAATTTGAAAAGATTTTTAGAAGTAACAAACAAGAATAAATGATTTAAGTTCATAGAAAAACGAGAGCCCATATTTTATGTCATTTCACTCTAATTATACTAACAACGCCATGGATTCATAAGGCCTTTGACTACCTCCCATTGTAAGACTCTGTAAGGGTGCTCAAGATTAGCTAACCCTTCTATACATGAGGGACCTCAAGACCTAAGGCAATGAGCTGACCCTATTTTAACATTGTATAATGGAGTTCCAATTTATGTTCGTAGGTTATAAAACAATGACTAGGCAAACATCGAGTATAACACTAGGATACTACATAGTAATAGTTGAGCAAATAACAAGCATGCATACATAGTTTGCAAGCAAGAAAGCCATAGTCATATAACTATTTAAAGATCATACCTGATTTAGAGGTTCTTAACTTAACTTATCCTTGACCATATATCCATAAGCAACACTTAATAAGCACATGATTACATACATGCATTATATTCTCATCATAAACCCTAACCAGATCCATTATAGAGTTTAGGCCACGTTAAGTACCACATTGGTTAAGTACATGTTTGGGGATCATTTACTGATCTAGATGTCAACATAATGGTGTGTTTCAAGTTCTATGTCATTTTGAGGTTCCATCAATTTTATGTGACTATTTCAAGATTCATGTTACTTATGTACAATTTTTGGTCAAGAGACTCATACTAGGGCAACCAAGGCCATGTATTATCAAGACTTGATACTAGGAGAAGATATGAGATTATATAAGTAATATATAGACACACGAATCATATTCAAGAATAGGTGGGTGTCCCCTAGGGTCTTGGCATCATAAAACCAACCTTGGGTATCAAAAACTCAAAATACATGCAAGCTTCTACATAGTTCATAGGCCATCAAGGTTTAATATGAGGATAAGGTGGGACATCCATACCTAAGTTATCATAATGGGTAAATAATTTTTTTATTGATAGGGGAGGACAAGATAAAAGGATCCTCATAACATTAAGGTATAAGATCACAAAATAAGTCATATATGTGGCACTAGGTCAACACTAGCAGACTTAGGGTCATCACCACTATCATATCCAATCATGAGGTGAATCCTAGACATAGGATATCAAAATATCATGTTACCGCTGATTTTTAACAATATGCAGTAGTTTGGTGTATTAGAAGATCGAGGTTCCATATTGAATTAAGGCATAAACATGCATCACCATAAAGGGGTCATACACATGCATAAAAGCCATATAGGCCAAGACATACATAATAAGGAACACATGGAGTGGTATAGTTTCATGGATAACATAAAGTTATTTATTTTAGAAATTAGGGAGAGACTTCAGATCATATAGATGAAAAGTAACATCTTTGATTAAGATTACACATAAACTCCAAGAACAAGTCATATTAGTCCATCAAGGTCAACCAAAGAGCATGAATGATGATTTGGGCCATCATTAGACTCAAAGAGTAAACAAGTTACTGATTTCATAGTTAGGAGGGTAGAGATGCATCAAAGTTTCAAGTTTTAATCATAATCACACATTAAACACGGTCAAAGAAAGTCAAACTTTGCATTTTAGCAAAATATGAGAACAAGTAGTAGATCTAGGGTCTGCAACTTAGTCCATGTTGTAGGTCTCGTTGATAGGATGAATTTAGTATATAGGTTGATATATTTTGGCCAAAGGAATTGAGAGTTATGTATTTTTGAAAGCTTGCATCAAGAATTATAGGGATGAGAGTGACTTGCATCGCATCATTTTAGGGATTATCTGGGCCCTTGATGCTAGATCCGGTGGCTGCATCTGGCCCCTCACCCAAGCCCCCACGTGTGATCCACCATTGTTGACTATCTCTCCAAATGTGGTAGGGGTGGTGGCGGATGGCGCCTTTGTAGTGCTATCTTGACCATTGTTGGCACATCACACCGTTGCATCTCTCTCTCCGTCTCCTAGCACACCCAGCCAAATGGAATTCCTCTGTTCCTTGTGTTGGAAAGGGGGAGGAACAAGGGAACCTCATCCTCCCTTCTATGGCTTCCCAACAGTCACAACACTTGTTGTAGCTCGAGGCCGCACTGAGGTGGTCAGAGTATGGCATGCCACCACTTTCTGCCACCCTCCTCGCTCGTGGTTGCGTGGTGGGTTGATGTGTGGGCGAGCTTTCCACTAGGATGGAGGCAGCTGGGTCGAGAAGAAGGAACTGTCTAGCATGAGAAGAAGATGGGAGGGAGGATAACATTGGCAGCTGGGGAAAATGAGGGGAAATGAAGAAGAGTAAACAACTGAGAAGTACAAAAGGACCAAGGGCTAGGGTTATTGCATTTTCCCTCCTCCATTGCCCGGAGGTGGAGGGAGATCCTCCCAACCTTGTGATTTTTCCCCAAAGCCAAAGGGAGGAAAGGGCGCGCCCATGCTGTGATTATTCATTTAGGCCCATAGTGGCCAAAATTGGCCCAAACACCTGATAAAATACAAGGAAAGGGGCTAAATAAGGTCATATTTTGTAAAGTCCATATCTTTTGATCTGATACTCTGATTGAGGAGATTTTTGAGCTATCGGGTTCAGAATTGAGAGCCCTTCAACAATGAAAGCATCAAGATACTATTGTATCTTAGTGGTGAGGGTTAAAATTTCAATCAAAGATGATGTATCCAACGACACACAATATAGCTCCAACTTAGATCAAAATTAAAAATAATGTCACATTTAGCATCATACATGCAATGTGACTCATAAAAAAACATTAAGATATTCAAAGTATGGAATTGTTCACTGGGATCGAAGTTAGGTCATAGGAGCGAGTTACGCTACATAATAGAAATAAGAGAGAAAGAGTACAATCAAAGAGAGAGAGAGAAAAGTTGGGATTGTAACATATGTCATTATTATCCATCTTTGGTATTTATTCTATGAGTAGTAGTGAAAGGTTAGGTCAATCTTAATATTGACCTCAAATTTGGGGTCTGCATATAAGAATGTGGTGCACTAGTAATCCACCTAAAAAGAGAAATGAGTGTAAGAAATCAATAAATAGAATTCATATTAAAAAAGATATAATGTAAATATATGGTGAAAGTAACATCATATATTTATGTGAATATATGAAAATTTAGTTATTTTGTTTGTTTCTAGCAATTACGCCAAAAGATTATGTGTCCTTATCTCAATAAAAATTACTAAAATAAATATCCCATTTTAAACCCTAACATAAATCCAATAGAATGCACACCCAAGAAGGAAAGTCTTGTTGTGTTATAGTTTAGGGTCAAAAGCGTAGGGTATTTTTAATAAAAGAAACTATCTAATCAATTGATGTAATAAAATGAGATTAACTAAATATGATGTACGAGGTCATTAAAATACTAAGAAATTTTAATGCAAATTTAAATTTTGCAATTATGAAATTTTAAAAGTTAGAGAGAGTTAGGATTTTACCTACACTACCTAATTCTCTCTGTATACTACTAATGAGTAATATTGAAATAGGTTAATTGAACCAACTAAATTATCCTAATTATTTTCAATACAAGAATCACAGTAATAGACTATCCTCACATTATATATTGAGTAGGTCCTATGTTCTTCACCTTTAAAACTTCTTATCCATTTTCACATCAAGATTTTACCATAAGTTATCTGATTTACTTAATTATAATCACATATTTAGATATTAAACAACCAAACAACATACACCATAGTGATCAAGAACACAACCAAAAAAATAATTGAAGAACATATAACCAGAGCTGGAAAATCTTAACTCGACAAACCCGACAGGGTACAATTTTTGTACCCAACCCAAAATGACCTAATTTATTTTCATACATTTCATCATAATATTTAATTTCACGCCTCTTGAACATTAAACCTACAATCGACCCAAAAATGACCCAAAAACCCTGCCACCCTACATATAACTAAAGCCATTTGTAAAAATAGAAGATACATACATACATACATATATATATATATATATATATATATATATATATATATATATATATATATATATATCTGTGTGTGTGTGTATAAGAATACTTCATGTAGCAAGGCTACATACTATAAATGGAGTTACTTGCTAGTCACAATGACGGTGTGAGAATAATGATAGAATGGGACGGATATCATCGACAAGAAGTGGTATGGAGAAGACAAAAACCATGTGTGGATTTTTTTTCCTCAAATTGCATCACTAACCATGGAGTAATCTATCTTTAGTGTCTTACTTTGGATATGAGATAGGTAAAAGATGAAGTTTGAGGACATATTTTATATGAAATATTTTTAAGTCAATAGGTGTCCCAACTAATTAAGTCATTGCCATGAAAATATGATATGCGACACTCAACTAGCATGTCGGCTATCTTGACATCTGAATGATCAATATCATATGTGAATTACTAGTATTTGGATAGCTTCTTATTTATATTTCATATGGGAATAGTATTTGTTTCTCACATGGCTAACAAAAGTTAGTCACCCATCCAATTATTTGTACGAAAGTCTGTTCATTCGATCAAATCTATAAACGTTCAAGTTGTCATTATACCTAAACAGTGAGATGCATCTACTATTTGTGGTACTTTGATGAATGTGAAGCCAATTGACTAGCTATTTTAGTAGGCTGGCTAGTAGGATTTGAAGGCTCTCTTGGTCTTCAACATCTTATATGAGTGCTCCCAACCACATGTATATACTTGGCGATTTAACCGATATAATTGGGAGAACTAAGGAGTGCTTGTAGGGTGGTTTACATGGATAAAAATATCTTACCCATCATATTCATTATTCATGCATATAGAACATTAGATTTAATTAGATCAAGACAACTAACTACAAACATTAGATAAAATAATAATTTAGTGAATACAACACTAACATGCCAAAATAGAGATGACACAAAACTAAAACTTGATGAATATATTCATCAATGCTACAAGGAAGTGGAAGAGGGTTTGAAAATGAGAAAAGGTGATGGCTGAAGAGAGTTTTCAAACATAATTGGTGGTTTCACAATTTTCTTATAAGAAACTACATGTCTAGTGAAGGGTATAGGGTGGTAGATGGTGGCAGTCGATAATAAGGCAATGGTGTCTGAAGTTGGTGGAATAACAAAAGGAAGCATGAGACACAACCAATGGAAAGGGCATGTATAAGTGCCAATAAGTTGATGGTTTTCAAAGTAGAGAGGAAATTAACATTAGGGATATCACAAATTTGTAAGGTTTCATCGACGGTGCATAGTGATGGACTGCTAAGGAATTGTTGTACGTAAGAGACATTGTGTTTTTGTAGCATTGATGATTTTGGATACAAAATCATCACTATTAATGCCACCTTTCAGAAAAAAGTACCTTTGTACCCAAGTGATACACATTTTCTTTTCTCAACTTTGAATTGTCTTCTTAAATTGTCATTAAATCTCACAATAAAAACCTCTTATAAAAATGTTGCTACATTAGCACATTATTAGTTCTATTTACTAGTAGTGCATGAAAGATGATGAAAGGTTGATGCAAGATTCCCTTTCCTCATATAATGAAAGTAGATACATGGGTTGGAGCCTTTTCCTTTGAAAAATGATTCATATACTCTCCTTGAACTAGCAACCATGCCCCATAGTTTGAGGACATACCCAATGAGAGAAATAAGGATGTTTGTGGAAGGAGAGAGGTAGAAAATTATAAAAGTAGGAGTGATGAGGGAAACATAGGAGCATAAGGAGAAAAAATCATCGCATATTGGTTACTATATGAAACAATAAATATGGGAGGAAGAAGAATCATGAGTCTATGTAATTGTTGTTTTTCTAGTAGATGCACAAATAAAAAGAAAACAAATAGAATGTGTAGTATATTGGAATTCCAAGATTTAAAACTAGTTATTTCTTATATAAATTGATAAACAGTGATAAAAAAGATAAGGATAAATTTATAAATGACTATGAATGTTATTTGTTAATATCAATTCAATATACAATATCATGAAGTTATGTTCTTTGGTATGTATGCCCAGAGAGACAATATCATGAAGTTATGTTCTTTGGTATGTATGCCCAGAGAGCCAATCATATGATGATTGTAATGAGGATAATGTAATTGAATTGATAATCATAAAGACAATTCCATTTATTAAGTTTTGTTTAGTTATGAAGTAATGATATAACATAATATATGTCTAAAGAATGATGTTTCTCAATGATAAATTTCTTAAGGTTGAGGACCTGAACAGTGAGATCATATGTATGATAAGAGTACATAAATTCTTGTTATGTCCTTAGTCGGATATTACTATGGAAGAAAATAAACAATAGTAATAAATAAGACAATAATGTGTACTGGATGATGATAAAATCTCATTAGTAATGATATATGATATAAAGCCAAACACATAGGTAATTGTTAGAGAACATTGTATCAGACAATCCTACCTTGAGATTTTTCAGCTGCTGCACGCCTCCACTCAGATTGATGGACGCCCATTTGGTCGATTGGCACCTCATTCAGTGGACTAGAACATTTAGTCAGTCGATTGGAATCTTTTTCCTATTCACAAACATATTGACTTTCAATATGACAATCAATACACAAATTAATGTCAACAACAATTCTTGATCCAGCCTTACTGACCGTCCAGTCGGTCAAATGGTCTTCTCAATCGGTAAATTGGACACTTTAATCGATCGTCTCACATTCCCAGTTGGCCAACTCATGACTCTAGGCAACTAACTATCATCCAATGTTGTTTAAGTTGATTACCTAAACACTTAGTAAACATGTTGAACCTTATTCATGAGTAAACTCCTACTCCAAGTGCATCCTATGCATGTGATGCTATAGGTCCCAAATTATGTTGGAAGTGAATGCCGATTTTTAGATTATGACATCACAATGACCAGTATCTAGAAAAACATCATTGCTACCCAAGTAATTGGAAAGTTAGAGAACAACTTCAACCTACAATCTGTGACTAGTGTTACAATGATCATATAGTTCCTTTGTTGTTGATATCCAAAATGAATGTGATGCATGAAATTGAATGTAAATACATATATAGTTGGCTATAATTTTTGACTGTTAGTAACTAATGATTGTCTTTAATATTAACAAGTATTTATATTTTATAAAATAAAAATATGCACTACCTTGGAAAATTCATAATAATGACATTCTAACTCAAAATAATATGTTTAACGTATCACTTTCTATGGAAAAGATTATATTATTATGTAGCCTTAGATTTGGGGTATATTTCTAAATATAAGATGATATTCATGGTTGATTTAACATAGGATTTCAATGCAAAAATAATATTATAATTGATTAAAAGAATAAAGTAAAATGTCTAAATGCATTTTAGACCCCTAACATTGTTTATAACCCATTTTATATCTGTGATAATGATGCTTATGCTATTGATCATGTTTGCATATTATACATCTCAATTCGTGACATAGAATCTAGATCTAATTCTACAAAATACCATGATGGTTATTAAATATCCACATGGTGGATTATATATATATATATATATATATATATATATATATATATATATATATAGAGAGAGAGAGAGAGAGAGAGCATGACTATGGATTTTGTGATTGGTATTAAGGATTACGAGTTCAAGACATAAGTTAGAGATTTAAACTCTAATTCCTAATGGAACACTGACTTATGTTTTTTTCACAACAAGAGATTTGTTTGTCACCCACTTCCAAGACCAAGGTACAAATCATATATGTTGAAACATGGGCCATGATAGAGTACAAATTATATAAAATTCAGATTCCATCCCTTTGGATCAATACTAGCAATAACAACCTCTCTTCCACTCTTGTCATAGACATTTACCAACAAAGATAGTCACATTTTGGGTAGGATATTTGCATCCTATTTCACCAAAATTGGAACTAGAGAGGGACAAGAGGCTGATGATAGTTGGGATCCTTCCACTTTCTTTGGTAAAATGCACACTCCTCATACATGTATACTAATCCACAAATTGATGCAACTCTAAAACAATCACACAAGGCTTTTCTTCTACATTCTTAAGATCCTTTCTGTATCTACAAGGCCATACCACCAACTAGCACACAAACATTGTTGTGCTCCTCTTGTGATAGGTTACTAGTAAGAAAATTGAAATCTGCCTCAAAATGTGATTTTATTAATGTTATAAAGTGGTTGTTCAATGAGATTTCCTACTTGCTTCTTATGCATACATGCAAATAAACTTGTAAATAAAGACCAATAATTCTTCACCTTAGCATACATCATAGAGTTTCACATGATTGATGAGGAATTCTTGCATTATCTTTTTCACTACTAGGCTATTGGAGATAGCTCCCCATACAAAGTTTACATATTTGTGGGGTTAGGGGTTCATATGTCAAATCTTCTTTTATTTATGTTTCATATTTGTTCCCTTCTTTAATACCTAGTACTCCATGTGGCCCAGTTCTTGACCTAGCGCACTAATTTTTTTATGAACCTATCACCTACAATAGGTATGCAATATGGATCTTCAAGAGGTAGGCCATAACATATGTGTTTTCACAACAACCTTTGTAATAATAACACTATAGATTTTAAACTAGGATTCATCTTTCCCTAGCATAATTTATTTCTTTAGTAGACATTCTGTTCACATATCCTCTTCACTACTAACTTTCTCCCATTTACAAAGACCATTTTTTTGGTGGTTTTCAGTCCTTCCAAACATTGATAAAGGCTTCATTTAATTAGTCAATGTAGCTTTGATACATTTCTCATGTTTACCAAGTAGCATTATGAAATACATGTAGAATGTAGTTCACTAATGATTAAGTACTTGTAAGAATGTGTGAGTCATGGTTTTTTCTTAACTTTGATGTACTTGATATATTTTCTAGATTAGTTTTAAGGGACATATTATCTCTTAGTACATCAGAGCTTGAAAATTGTTCAAGGATTAAGATAAACATAGTCTAAGGTTCACGTGATTACAAAGTGGCATGGATATATGTGAAAAACAAGAAACATAAATCAATGCAAGTAAAAAAGGTTTATAAAGTGTTCCATTGATGTGCCTTTGTATTAGATTTGCAGTAAACTAGCTTATGGATATGTGATGTAACCAATATCCTCAAGTAGGTTCCACAGGTTGTTGAAATCTAGATTTTTTTTCATTGTTACCACTAATATGGAATAATACATGGGATGACTACATAATGGAATTTTGTATTTCCACTTATCTTAGGAGATTTAAAGCTCTAACTATGCATGTGACATATTTTTCTGAGGCATGACAACCCATTTCAAATCTTTAGCAGAATCAGACAGAGAGCTTTCTGGAAAAACGGATTCCTTTAATCTTCAAATTCTCTGTAAGTGTAATCATTAGGAAGTATGCTATGAATCTTGTTTGTCCAAATAAGTAAAATATCAAAAAATTATATGATTTTTCATTTTGAAAATAGTTCATTGTGCAATGAGAAATAAAGTGAAGTGAATTTGACAATCCTTTACTACAACAACATCTAGGGTTCCTCGAACAATGTGATATCTCACACCCGGTAAATCCTTAACCCTTCCTCTTACTATGGGTTTATGGTTGGAAATTACGAACGAATAGATTTTCCACTCCTCATGTACTTTAAGTATACATTATGATTAAACTAGATAAACCAACGCAAGCAGATGAATCCCTGGTGCGCCCTAGACAATCTTAGACCGGTCCAATCCAAAAACATAAACAACCATGTATCTCTAGTGAAAGATGTGTATTCATCTAGATAAGAGGGGGGGGGTAAAATGATGTTGTGATTGATTGTGGGTTATCCAGTTACCTTTCAATTATATCTATTCATTCCACATCGCACCTCCCATGAATAGTTAGAGAGGTACTTGATGGTAGAAAATAGGAAAAAACCTAACAAAGGAAAGAGGAGAGGAAGACACCTTTACACAAGACTGAGGCACACATAAAATAATTTACCATAGGAGAAACTAAGGGCATGTTTTGTATGCAGTATTAGATGTAGGATTGGATTTAAATCCTACTCTTTTAAAGCAAACCCATGTTTGGTTGTATATTTCTAGGACAGGATTCCAAAACCAACGGCAACCCAATCCCCCTAGATATTAATCGGCATAGACAGAACCACGACTCCCCGAAAGTCTGGAGGCTCTCGATACCCTCCGTAAACCTATTCTCACAGATGGACCGTGCTAAATCCCCTTTCTCCCCGCGACTTCCGGGAAAGCTCCGTCTTCAGGCCTTACCTTTCTGTTTTTTGTGTTCCAGATATTCAGGCACTGCTTTGGTCGTCGTCGCCATGGGTCTCCTACCTCCAACCCCGCCAGTCCTCTGCCTCTTCCTTGAATAAGAATTCTGCTACTTTTCGCATTGAAGTACAACGCATGTTACTCCAAAACACACAGCGCAACAAGATCTGCGACAACTTGAGAACTGATCGGTGTGTTGTTTAGTTTTATACATATTACTCTCGATGCTATTCATTCACGACTTCCTCACAACACGCCTAAAAGCCCCTTTTGAATTTTATAAAATATCCAAGATTGTCAAACCAATCAATTTGTCAAGTAATGACGATTGTGATCAATGTCGACACTGTTTACAATGTTCGGTCGAATTGTAGGGCAAAGGAGGACGAAGAGGATAAAATTATAGCTATACTTGCCCGTGCAAATCCAAACGCAGGAGAGGAAGATAAATATCCTAACCTACACATATGCCATCCGACTTTGATATATTCCATCTTAATTCTTTCTAACAAACCAAACATGCCGTAAGAGGATTTGACATCCTCGCTTACAGATCTTCCACATTCATTTCTCTATCCCCTAACTTATCTTGAATTTGTCTCTTGTGACACACATAGATTCGTGATCTTTTGAGAATTCCAGATTTAGATTGATAGGTTTAGTTTTATCCAATTTTGTCCTTGTGGTGGAAAAAAAACTCATTTACGTCATGTTTGGTTACAAATTGGCTGGTCGTGGTTTTCTTGAGGAATAATGCTTGAACTCTTGAACATGGAGTGCTGTCATATCATCCTATTAGAGCATTTAAGTAGTTAAATCCTACATTGTCAATAGTTAACAAACAAACTAGCACCTCATCAACTTTTTTGGGCGTGCAATGGCTAATATGCAAAGCTATGCTTAAGAGGCACACGTGTTCCTAAAGTGCCCATTTAACGTAAAACCTAAAGAGACCGTTTGTTATGACATTAATCCATATATAAGGGTACAAAACAGATACAGGTAATACAACTTCCTGTCAAACTGTAACTGTTAAAATCATCAAGGATGCTGTATATGATTAACCGTTACAATAATCATACCTAATAATAGTAGTACGCAGACGGTAGGTAGCTAGAACAAATGCTCCTCATCTCACACGTCTTCCTGATCAATATCGCAATCAAGGATACCGTCTCTCTCACACTTCTTCCTCATCGTGCATGCTTGAAAAGAAGGTGAGCATGCATACTCGTGCACCGTTACGCACGCGCAAGTCCTGCTGATGGCGAGACATCAGCAACTGTCGGCCCGGCCCAGGGAAGGGGTGGACTGTGGAGCGGGTACCAGGAAGGCAGGAAGAGCCCCAAGAAAACCCAAGATGAGGTCCGGCATGGCACAACTTCCCTTTTGAGGCAGGACAATTTATATGGAGAAGGAACCAGATGCCGGCGCGCTGGCTGAAGGATTTTTGGCAGTTTTCAGGAATCAATGCTGGATTTTGTGGGGGCTAGGAACATCTTCCCTACATCAGCTCTTTTGGTTTACTCTCTACCTCCAATCCATCACCACTGCCAACTGCTAAAGAAGCATACAGAACCTCTAAGGTATGAGGTCCCCCACCCGCAGCATTTGCCGAAGACATCATTTCTTCCCCTCTGCCGCCAGTGTGATCTTGGGTTTAATTCTCCCGCCTTACGGTTCCAAGTAGAGGCATGTATACTCTTCCCGACCGGAGGGGTTATGGTGGGTGCTGGTGGTGCAACTAGATTGCCGTGTCAGGTGCAGAGATCCAACTGAGTAGCGGCGCCGCTCGCTGGGGTTGGCACTCTTGGCCGAGCACAGACACACATTTGCTAGTTGTTACCAGCATGCAGTCTCTGATCCTCGATTGCTTTCTCCACTTGGCTGAAGCCGTTGTGGACGTAAATGCAAGTTTGGGCATACTTAGCAGCTGCTTTTATGATTTCCACCCAACTTAGCTTCCAAGTATTTATGCCCAACTAGAAACTGGCACCCTGAGCAGGTCAAATTGACCGGGAAGAACAAAGATGGGTGAACGAGATTGACAGGTTACACACAAGGGAAATTCTACTTATAACGGGCCACATCCCCGGGAGCCTACCCGGTCCTCGGGACTGGCCTCCTACTGCGCCAACTACCAGTTGTGCTAGCTGTCAGCAACAATTAAAACAATAAAGGATGAGGGAAGTAGAAGAGAGAGAAAATATTTTTGTCCATAACTTTCAATCCGGAGCATATTTTTCGATGAAATAAATTACATTAGAATCCTTGTTGGAAAATAATTTCCAACGAGACTAGTGTTAACATATTTTAAAATAATGATAATACACGAGAAACATAATACAATATATTAGGATACCATACACATGGTCTGCGTACAGACGTACAATACTCGTAAGTATTGTACTTTCAAATGAAGGAGGATCAACAGTACTCGTGAGTACTGTACTTATTGATGCATCTTATAGCTGATCTTTTGAGATGATGTGCATTGTACTTTTGAGATCATTAACAAGTAGGTGTTCAACTTATGTCAGCATTTTGAAATAAATAATTATCTATATGACCAATGTTTCTATGAGATTTTGTAGGTATTGTGCTTATGCTTCTGGACTAGTTATATAATTATGCTTGATTTTATAATTTATTAGATACTATACTTATGTTTGAGTAAATGAGTTGAAATTAACAAGTGGGTACAATACTTGTGGTTGCATTTTATAACTGATTTATGATCTGATGTACATTGTACTTTTGAGATCATTAACAAGTGTGTACTCAACTTATGTCTGCATTTTATAAAAAAAATTATCCAGATGGCAAATGTTGCTATGGCAATTCGTACATACTGTACTTATGCTTCTAGACCAGTTATACAATTATGCTTGATTTATAATTTGTTAGGTATTGTACTTATGTGTCAGTAACTGAGTTGAAATTAACATGTGGGTACAATACTTATGGTTGCATTTTATAGGTGATTTTTTATCTGATGTGCATTATACTTTTGAGATCATTAACAAGTAGGTACTCAACTTATGTCTGCATTCTGTAAAAGAAATTGTCCAAATGACTAATGTTACTATGCGATTCTGAAGGTATTGTACTTATACTTCTACATCAGTTATACGATTATGCTTGGTTTTGTAATTTGGTAGGTACTGTACTTATGCTTGAGTATTAACAAGTGGATAAAATACTTATGGATCCATAAGTACATTACTCTTGAGTATTGTTGATCCTCCTTCATTCAAAAGTACAGTACTCATGGTACTATACGTATGTACCCAAAACATGTGTATGATATCCTAATATATGGTACTATATTTCTCGCATAATATAATTATTTTAGAATATATCAACACTAGTCTCGTTACAAAGTATTTTCTACAAGGATTCTAATGCAATTTATTTCGTCGAAAAATACATTCCGGATTGAAAATTATGGACAAAAACATTTTATCTCTCTTCTTCTTCCCTCATCCTTTATTGCTTTAATTGATGCTGACTGACTGTTATTACAGGTAGTGGGGCGCAACTTCCAAGAACCGGGTGGGCAGCCGGGTGGGGCTACCGGGTGTGGGTAGCGTTACTCTACACACAACTGGCACGTTGTCCTGTCAGATTCATGAATTAAATAGCAGAGGTTGCAACGAATAACTGTTGTAAATGTTGGAACCAACCAACTTGACCTCATAATCAATATATGACGCCATATAAATATATAGCCACACGTTCCTTATGTTATGTGAGAAAAAAAGCGATATCATATTTTTATGATGATGATGATGATGATGATAATAATAATAATAATAACAGTAATAATAATAATAATAACAGTAATAATAATAATAATAGCATTAGTAATAATAATAAAAAAAATTATATGTAGCCAAGTTATAGTATGACAATGAAGATCAATGGTTTACATTTTGTAAAAAATAGGCTTGATATGCAAAACTTGAGTGTATTCGTGTGATCTGTAAACTCAAGTGTATTTAGCCTGACTCTCTCTCTCTCTCTCTCTCTCTCTCTCTCTCTCTATATATATATATATATATATATATATATATATATATATATATATATATATATATATATATATACGAATAGTGACTAATATTATCGATTTCATACTTCCCTTTTAAATATCTCAAAACACCACCAAAAAAAATCTAAAAATGGCATTTTCAAAATACTACTTTATCCTTAATTCTCCCTCTCTTATTAGAAATTTTTCACATTTTCTACTACAAAAAGGTGACAAGAATTCAACTAATTTTGCACATTCCCAAATTTTCTAGTAGTCACAATCCAAGTTAAGTACCTTCTAACTACCCATGATCAATGCATCAGTCTGTTATGATTCAATTTCTCTATTTTTCATCAACTGGGATCACTCCCATATTTTTATCTCTCTCCTTAAAGAATCATGTTACCACTCCCAACTAACTCTTTGAAATCTAGCTAATTTCTCTGCCCCACATTTCACAAATTTTTTCTGATCTCTTCATTTTCCTTATCTTTCTTTTTGCCAATTCTTCTAAACGTATATAGTTTGCACTTTGTTAATGAACGTTTACAAATGTTTCTTTTTATAGCTTGACCATTTTTGGAAAACCTTTAATGGGAATGAGAATTATCCATTAACTTAACACCTTTAACAACCACTGATTAAACCAAAAACCATGTAAATATCGTCCTCGTTCCTTTGTATAAATGGGCATCACCAAATGTTAGGCCATTTGGAAATATGTTATATGTATTAAAGATAAAATACTTATTTCACATAACAAAAGTTAAGAACTACAATTTCTATGACTGTGGACCCAAAAATGAAGTGTCAACAACAAGTATTAAATTGGGAGGTGCACCATCATTCAAATGTGAGGTGCATAAGCATTCAATATACCAATATATTGAAATTAAAAATGTGATATGTGTGTAAGGTTTAGAAACAAAAGATAGACAAGGGATCCCATACATGGTGCATAATGACTTGAATGAGAGGTACATGAGGATCCAATAGGAGTGTGTACGAGCATTCAAATTTAGTAGTATCATAAGGTTGTAGTGATGGTAAAGTGGTTGATAGGTTACTCTAAAGTTTGATTCTCTAAGGATGAAATCCCCATTTGATAATAACAACTAAATTGTTATTATTTTACCATCACCTCAAATAAGGTGCATTGATTAGCAGGCACCCTAGGATTTAATTGGAGGTGTCACGTGATTCAAATATTAAAGCGTGCAGCAGATTATAAAATTGATTAAATTGAGAGGTACATTAGGATTCAAATGGGATGTGTACAATGATTAAATAGAACGATGTTTGATGATTCACATGTGAGGTACACTAGGATTCAATAGTACGACGTGCAAGGATTCAAGACGTGTATTCGATAAGATTTGGTAATTCTTGCACGAGGATAGATATAGCAGGTGTGATGGCTTTCAATTTGGAGGTGTACAAGGATTCAAATATGAGGTGCATCATGATTCGGTATAAGGTGTGATGGGATTCAAATGAGAGGTGCACAAGGACGTATAGATTCAAATAAGAGTTCCAGGTGGATTCACTATTAGGATGTACTAGGATTTGACATGCGTATTCAATAGGAGTGGTAGTATGTGCAAAAAGATTTGCAAATAGTAGGTGGACTATGATTTCATTTGGAGGTCTTAAAGATTCAAACACGAGGTATATCAAGATTTAGTAGAAGATGCAAGGGGGTTTGAATGGTTAGAATGAAGAAAAAACTACCATTTCCAAAAAGACCACCATGCTTATCCTAGACTATGGATTTGAACAGATGGAATAGAATTCCAATCATCTCATCCAAGACATCATGATAAAAGGGATCTCAAGAAAGAACCCATCCTACATCAAACAAGCACACAAGTGTATGTCCTTTCTTTGTTAAGATATACATGAATTGTCTCTGTTTGCCCTACGTCTGGTGAGAAGGCAATTTTTTCCTACTTTGTCTACCTAATTGGTGTAGGAAATTCCTTTCCCTTCACTCCTATGAGAAGTGCTTTCCCATGTCCATGTCTTGTGGTAGACTGAAATTGGGTTCGCATTAGCCAATGGCCTCACCTACCATCGATCACACGTTTCGCTTATGCATATGAATCAATTTTCCACAAAAGGATTGGCATCACCCACCATCACGCATGCAGTAGTTAAAACACAAGTGTATTGTAGGCAATAACAATCTCAAATCACTACACATGAAAAGTTGTATACAAAATGAGTAATTTATTGTGTGAAACGTGGAGGCATCAATATATTTTGCAATGGATGGCGTCTTCCATCTCAATAACAAAAAAAGATATGTCAACAATTGAGCAAGTATGATATTGTGTATGGGAGTGAAAAACACAAGACCCATCAAGCAATCATTAAACAAAGAGAGAACATACTATAGACTAAAAAAGAAACTATGTCAAATAAATAAAAAATATCTAATATAAAAATAAAGAGACGAATTAGACAAGGAAAGGGATATAAATTCATACAAAATCAAGGAAATAGGTTAGGTTATAGTTGAATATATATATATATATATAACTAAAAAAGAAAAGATGGAACATATATGCTCTGAGTTCTAATGTTTTATTCTTACTTATATGTCATGCATATATTCTAATGCAACTGCACATGACTAGGGTTGTAAAAATGTGTCCAAACCCATGAACCTGATTGTGTCCAACCCAGAAAAAACTGGGTTTGTGTTTCATTTGTGACATTTTGGGTCGGTTCTCGTTTTAAGATTACGTGTCCGAATAGGAATCGAGTCGGCTCCAGATTTAGAAATCAGACAAAATTAGGTTTTAAATAATTATATACCTATATGTATGGGATGGCAACCATATTTTAAAGTAGTACAAGTGTTGTTTTGGTATAAAATATGTGATATTCCAACTTATTTAAGTTGTTTCATCTAATATATGTGTTATTTTTAATTATTGTGTGATATTACTATGGTGTTACAATGTATTTATGTGTTAAATAACATTTATGACGACTTATGTTATACAAATTTTGTTATGATATGGTATAAATGTTGTTTTAATATGGTATAGTTATCTCAAATTATTTGATGGGCTATATTTTGATGTGAATATGTGTTGTTTTGGTATGCTACAGGTGATGTTGTAATAATTTTGATTTGATATATGTATTGTTTTAGTACAATATATGTGATGTTGCACTTGTGTTGAAATTTTCTTGTGTTTAGGTGATATTAATGTTTAACTATTGGTATTATTTTCTCTAATAAAAAAGGAAAATTATTATTACAATTGTTTGGTATTATATCATCATTTACATCTTTGGTAGTTTATTTTGGATAATAAAATTATTTACAATTGTGTAGGTAATATATCTAACAATTTATTTTAAAAAGAAAAATCATTTTCAAATTTGGGTTCATGTTTGGTTTTGAGTTTATATTTTTCGATCCGGGTCGGTTGTGGGTTGAGAGGTATGAGTAAAATCTGGGTCCAGGATCGGGTCCAGATTTGATGATCAAACAACATGAAAAAAAAATTCAACCCAAAACTGACCCGAACCTGATTTTTTGACACCCCTACACATGACCTATAAATAAAGAACAAAAATACCTTTATCCATTTCAAAATAACTTTTTTTAATTAGAAAATCAACTTACATCCTTCCTTTCTCCTTGTCATAAAAATACTCATTACAAGAGACATATTATTTAAAGTACACAAATTTAATCTAAAAATCGACATTGAGTCCTAAACAAACGACATCGAGAATTCACAAGTGATATAATATATGCTGAAATATTTTTACAATCACCCAATAGGGTATTCATTGTATAATATTTATTTTATTTTATATTTCCTATTTATTAATTTATTGTGGTATACTTTACAATATAATGGTGTTTATAAATTTCACTCTATAAATTTACATATTTTCCCTTTTGCATAGATCAACCTTCATTCATATGATTTAGAGATGTACTCAACTAATGGAAAAGAAAGTGAACTCCATCTTAATGCCAAAACTAAACATGTTCCAAATCCAAGAAATATTCATACCAAATATGGTCAACTTAGACTTAGTTTTAACTAAAATATATAATATCAGACTCAAGGTTTCACCCTCAAATTTCCCAATATGATCTGAAGGTTTGGGACTATGTTAGAAGGCCCTACTTGCAAAAGGGTATTTGTCAACCTCATGGTCATAACTTCCTTTGACAAAATGTGGATTGAGATGGTGTCATTTTTAGAATAATTGGTCTGATCAGTATCTAGATTGGTTATAGGCTTGGAAATGGGTAGCATTTTGCTAGACCCGATTTGAAATGGACCCAAACCCAGACAGACCCGGCCAAAAATGGAACCCAACTCAAAAGGATGTGAATTGATCCAGACTCGCTAGACTTGACAAGAAATCAACCAGACCTACCTAGACCCAAATAATAATAATAATAATAATAATAATAATAATAATAATTATTATTATTATTATTATTATTATTATTATTATCTACTAAACATATTAGCAAAAAAGATTGCAAATCAAAAAATCGACCCGACCAGACCCAACCCAAAGTAGGTAAGACCCTACTCGACCCAACTCAAACTAAAATGGGCTCGATCCGACCTATCCCAACCCAAGAACAGCACAGATCCTGAAAAAAAAACAAATATTCGTGTTGGATCGAGTTGAGAATTTTTGCCATCACTAATTTGGTTAGAATATAGTGTGACAATGGATGTCATGTTCTATTTCTATTTTTATGTTAGTCCATAACCTCTTGTATATCCAACATCCATTTTGAATAGGTTTACATATACACTTTTAGCTAGTCCTCGTAACACTTCAACATGGAATTTTGAGGCATTTTTAAATGATAATTAGTTGGTAGTTTTGTTATATCTAGACAATATATCAACAAAGTAATACATATCATTCACGTTTGTCGTCAATAATTCATTGTGTAAAATTTCTATTAAATCAAAGGCTACCCTTACAATGAGAGGATGAGTCACAATCTTCACCAAATTAGGGTAAAATTTCCAAGTTCTTACATTTGCTTGTTGAAGATAGAGATGATATCAATGAAGTTGTATTAGAAAATGCTCCTAAACTCTAAAAATTACAACTCTTAAGATTCAAAAAGGTGTTATTAATGTAATTTAAGCTATATTTCGAGGAGATCATTAATCATATTTCTAGTGGAGATAGTTTGTTCACCCTCTGAGTTTATGAATCATGTGATATATAAATAAAAGTACAAATGGTTGTTGTACTAAGATATGTGGACAACATGAGATGATTATGGAGATATTTGTTGGTTTTATGCATGTAGGTGATACTAGTTCTCAATCACTAAAGAATGCTTTGGCTAAGTTGTTTACTACATTATATAATGCATTGATAGATTTAGGTTTCTTCTTGTCAATTATATGATCCATGTTTGCCACAATCTGTTTGGAGAGTTGACTAGCATCATTGTTCTTCCCTTAGAAATTTCTTCTAAACAAATTAGCACAAAATTTTATTTAATCTACTAGCTACTAAAGTTAGTGATGTTATTGCCTATCACACGACCTATCATAGAAAGTGTCTTTCTATGATGAAAATTGTAAAGCGTTGTCTATGCAATTAAATGGGGAGGAATCTTTAAATGGTTGTTTTGATTGCAATTGTGGAATGTGAAATCTTCAATATTTTAATATAGAGACAATAATGGAACATTTTTAGACAATGAAATCTTGTTAGAGTTATCTTTAGTTCTTATCATGTAACACATAATTGCTGATTTTTTTGTTTCATGAAAAAACTAATACTTTCAATTATTTTCAATTGTTATAGTGTTTTTAAAGTTCTTCTAGGTACCAAAAATATTATGGACTCAAATTTTTTGTTACTTAGAACTTGACTTCACCCACCTCAAATTTTTTGGAACCCTAAATTCATCTCCAACAGGACAAACCTACTAATTACTTCTTGTACTCACAATCACTATCCATTTGGTCACCTGGAGGATGGAAAGGATCATAATACCAGTATCAGCTACGTGAACCCCCTTCCATCCAAAGAGCTGTGTGGAGAGTATGGATTCCAAGAAAAAACCATCATGGATTGCAAGTGCCAATGGAAGTCCTTACCTCCATTATGATGTCCATAAAACCTTCCTTCATTAGTCTCCACAAGTGGATAGACATATTGATTTTCAAAAAGGCAAGGCTATAATAATGTGTAGTGTTCAACTCAAAATCAGTTAGCAATGAGTGAAGGGACCATACACCTTATAATTCCAAGAACCGCCCCACAACTCAGTAGTCTCTCATCACCCTCAAGTGAAGGGGATTTTGTATGCTTCTACTTGTTATTTTAGGTAATATGTGGTCCTCACACTTACTTCGTGGGGTACACTCTAATGCTATATGAGGATATATGGTATTCAACCCAAAAAGTGAATTTACAATGAGTGAAGGGACCACACGCCTTATAAGTCCAAGGATCACCATAGAACTCAGTGGTGCGGGACAATTATTATCAGAAAGGAAAAGTTTATAAGCAATTCCAATGTGGCTTGGATTTATTGGTAGGAGCTCACCATCCATCCAGGCCTACATTGCATGCCCCATCTTTCCCTTTTGTTCATCCTTAAAGAACAAGAAGAGCCACAACCCCAATAAGGGATGTCATTGGTGTGGATACAAAGAATTTATGGTTAAAAATATAAACACATCACAAGAAAAAACTATATATCACACTACCACAACTGAAGACTACATCACTTTGTAAAAAATCATGATTAACAACACTACATGACAACATAATAAATTGTAGTTTCAATACAAAGGTGTGGATGATATATAGTTCAATGATTTTTGCACAATACATATAAAGAATGATATCATACCAAGTAAAAAGCAACACTAATATTCATTGATATTAATTAATATCTCAAATTATATATGTATTTGCAACAATTCAAACAAACATAGACATTTAGTTAAGTAATAGTATATTATTTGTAGGTAGAATTTATAATACCAAACAAACTTGTGATCTAACATAGATGAGCTTTGCAACTTCCATATGGATTGAAGTAACGACAATATGTGATTTGAGCCAAATAGAGTGTCGCACAGAAATTGGTCAAACTCACAAGAGAGCAATACACACTTATTATTCCTAGTAGAAAAATTCATGAGAAAACACTAGGTATGTGTTTGGTTAAACCAAGAGAAGTGGCAGGCTCACATAGCAATACATGATGGCATGTTCCCTACACACTGCCGTGGTAACTAACTAATAAAAGAATAAATGGATATGGTACCTAGATTTGTGGACATTGTGACATGATTATGGAGAGTATGATTGGTTTTGTTCATGTAGGAAATACTAGTTCTCAATCAATAAATAATGTTTTGGCTAAGTTGTTTACTAAATTTTGGCATGCATGATATGAATTGCTGCTTCGGAGCAAGTTGGGTGTTTTTTTGGGGTGGAAAGTTCAATTTATAAATGGTAAAATTAACATACAACCACATATTAATAAATAGAGAATAGGCGTTCTTGATCATAGTCTCTACATCACCAAGACTTCCATAATTACTATGAAAAAAAGAAACCAAAGATGATGCAAGAGTATATACCAGGACAGACACCCCACAATAGTAGGACTCTAAAATAAAAAATTTAAAGATATAGTGCATCAAAAGTCATTTGTCTTTGCTAAGAAATTATTCATGGTAAATTTCCTCTAACTTATGTCCTTTCCTCCAAAAGTTTGTGATGTATTCTCATTATCCTTGGCCTTCTCTGTGTTGATTATGACTATGCAATGAAGAAACTAGTCATATAAATCTTCAATTTGTTAGATGAGTGTTATAATATTTTTTCTATGATTCTAAAATCTTATATAATTTCTCTCTTTCCAATCTATCCATATAATTGCATCCATTAATGTGTTTCAAAAATTGAAATAATTATTTTTTGTCTTAAATTGGTAAAACAAATATGTGAGGTTAAATGCTTGGGTGTTGTTTAAATAATCATATGAAAGGTACTGCTCTATGATCTATGAGGATATATAGAAATGTAGAAAGAGATGTGTATTGCTTTCCTCTTATTCTTGGAACAAGTGGCATATGGAGGGTCCACAAAACCCTATCTTTTTTATATTGTTATCAATTAGAATTTTATCAAATCAGATAAGCCCATATAATGAGCTTGATTTTATGGGGTCCAGTGATACTTCAGATATAAAGACAGTGACATTAATAACCATGATAGGAGAAGATATTGTATGCTGCTTTGGGTGAGTAGGTGGGGCCCCAAATCAATGAAACATGATTCCTAGTATACATTTCAAGATGAAAATATATACAAGAGAGTGCCTCTCTCAATAAGATGGTGGTGAGGGTTCTCTTTAGATTGTTGCTTCTCTGGCTGCTCAGAAGTTCCTGATCTTTAACAATGTTAATATTTGATATGGAGTATGGTACATGGACGTTGATGTTGTGGTTCTGTATGCAGGATCTATAATACCATATATTGGTCCAAAATTTGACCTGTAAAACTGCCTGGGATGATATTTGGATACAGTTTTGGATGTAGTGTATGTGGCGGTTAATATGTTTCCAAAGAGGTGATTTTGTCTTGTGAGCCATATTCCACCAGGGATTCTTTTGTGGTATTATATTTATGTAATGTGTTCTTTTGAAATGAATATTCTGTCTATGAATAGAGAAGCTAAAATTTTGAAAACCATATATAGCATGTGTTTTGATGTTTAGGATGCCCCATCCTCCATAATGTTTTGGTGCAAAAATGGTTTCCCGAATAAGTAGATGGATTTTATTTCCTGAATGTTTCCAAAGGAAATTTCTATTAATTTATCAATAGTGTGGAGAATTTAAGCTGGGAGTGGAATGGAGTTGAGGTAGTAGGTGATAAGTGTTGTGAGAAAGCTATTTAGTAGTGTAAGACTACTCTTTAGGTTGAGAAAATTTGTTTTCCAAGATGTCAAGAACTAATTCAATTTTTCAATGATGGGGTTCCAAATAGTTTTTTGGAAAATGATAAGGTGAAATAGGATGCCCTATATATGAAGGGGAAAGTTTCTACTTTGTTATTAAGAAGATTTTGATATCTTCAAATCAATTCATGGTTCATATGGGTTCCTATAATAGCTAATTTTGAGTAAAAAAATGTATGAGAATATGCCTAGGATACATATGGAGTTTTTGTGTAACATACCAAAATTTGGTAATAAAGTTAATTTTGAGATATTAATCAAATTGAAAACATTTTTTGCCAAATTTCCATTCAATTTCAAATTTCATTACATTATGTTGAAATTTAAGAACCAAAGTCCATTGGGACCCACACTCGAATATCGGAACCTATTTGGCTATAGAATATCAAGAAAATACTAACCATATAAAAGAAATTGCTATTTAAAACATTCATAAGAGTAATTGAGGTAGTTAATGTATGCTCACAAATAATGTCTCTAGAAATTGTAAATATTAGGTATAAGGAAAATGGACTCATGGTAAAAACCTTAAAATATATAGTCTTTCCATTTGAAAGTTATGAAATTTAGAACCAATTATAAATATAGCATTAACTATAGATATTCGCTTAATATAACATTAACAGATGTAACGCTCATCCCTTCCACACAAACCCTAGTACCTCCCTCTGTGTAACTCCACCGTTGATGGTTGTTACAAAAGCCTTGATACCTCCCTGTCCTTCGTATGCCCCCATTCCTTGACTGAAAATCCTAGCTATATAATACATCCTCTCTAGCAGCAAGCCAAAAATACAATTTCCAAACTACATACTTGCCTCCTTCAACCTTCCTAGCCCTAGCAGCCTTGCTCATCATTACTTCCTTTCACAATGCCACCCAGAAACCATGAACCTCTAGAACATAGAACCGGTGACTTGCAACTCCACAACTTTTGTGGATGACCTGCAAATCCCACCGGTCGGCACACCACCGGCAACCGCCATCTCCATGTTTTTCCCCAACCTCTCTTAGACCCACCTGTCATCTACTAGAAACAGACAAATACATTGGTCACCATGACCACCTCATCATCTTCCCCCCCTCAACAAATCTGCCTAGTCGTGATATGCCTCAACCGACTAATCAACCTGCAAGGACCCGATCCACTAGGATCAACAACCATCTTGCTTCAAATCTCGCCAACGCCTATGACCACCAGGATGCAGTTCATCACCACTGACCTTTTCTTCTTCCTCAGGCATTCAAACCTTTTCCAAACTGTGTCTTTGTCTCTGCCAAGATCAGTAGTGGGCCACCCCATGGTCATTCAATCGTGAGTGGCCTCGAAAACACGCGTACTCCCTTGATACCATTATCTGACATTCTACTCTGCGGTCTGCAACACCACCCCAGAACCCGCAACAACAGGTGCTTGACCCCCCTCATCCTCAGATTGTTCTATGGCCACCTTGCCAAGTTGCGTTCTACCCCAAAAAAAATTTTGAACCTTGGGTTTCCCATGTGAGGACTATTTCTTCATCCCAGTAGAAGAATATCTTCAACCAAGTCCTATCTTCCCAGATGAGAACAGATGATGAGGAACCTTCTTCCTTCAAGCGAACCCCACCACCATCAACATCCTACTATAAATCTAAAACAAGGGTCATTAGCTAGGATACATGTAGATGATGGAGTAGAGTCAAGCTCCATCCATGAATCCCTAGAAAAAGACAACTCATAAATATCAAATCGAAGACTAGAATCTATAAGTGACTCATTAGTTATGTTACTGCATATAGATAAATAATTATCAAGCCTAAAGAAAGAGATAATCAAGATACCAGCATATATTATTATCATGAAATCCACCCAACGGAGTATCTACATTAACTAATTGCATTGGTAACACACGAGTATATACATAATACTATAGTAATAGGAGTATGTGTGAGTACAACATATTCGTAATATATATGTGTATATTAATAATATGGTAATATAATACTACATGTTGGTTATTAACATAAATAGTAATATATGGTAGTCACATAGAACATTAAGTTGACCAACACATGGTATTTCTATATGCACAATACCTTGGGTATACATATATTAGGATGTTAATGCTACTAATATTATAACTACATGATCAAAACCCTGGGATATACAAATATATATGATAGATGAAGAGAAGAAGATATTGACTAATGATGTGTATTGATCGAGACTAACCTAGTATGATAAAAATGAAAGTTGAGGAGGGATATATAAAAGAGAAATCTATTTGACTGTAGGCAACCCTATAATTAGATATAGACACTTATGTTTGTCCATATTTAGAATTTCTCCATTATTCATAACGCATAAGTGATCAAAATCTAGGCATCATATTAAGTATATTAATGCCAGAGAAAATGGTATCATTAATTATTGTTATATAAAGGGATGACATGGAATGATATTTTCACACTAATATACCTAAGTTGGAAACCTTATATATACATGTACATACATGGGTAACTTGGACATATCTAGAATTATTTGACTGCTAGTGGATCTTATAAAAACAAGGATCTAAAACCCTAAAAGGGATATAACAATTTCTGATATGAGGTAATAACTCAAGATGAACCGTAATCATGAATAGAGGAACAATCGATTCCAAGCCAACAACTTGAAGATGACATAGGATTTCCTTCTTTTATTAGATCTCATATCTTTGGAGCTCACTGAACCATGAGTGCAAAACACCTTGCAATCTCGAATTGATAAAAAGTACTAAATTCTCGATTCTTTATTGAACTATATATTTCCCTCTTGAATTTCATATACATAAATTCGCAAAAGTGGTCAACTAATTTTTTGCCTTTTCCTTTGTTGAAATTCACCATGACTATATTTGAATTTTGAATATTGTAGAGAAATTGAAATATTTTTTTATTTTGATGTTGGCACAATAATTCAAAATATTGTCTTAAGAGCTTTGGCTCACTAGATTTGGCAGGTCACATCCCCCAACCCTGCACAGTGGATAATTGTAATGACCCTGACTCTCGGTAACCCCGAATTAAGGAAGACCAAGAAGTCAGAGCCACTATCCCAAAACATGATCAATGGTTTTGCAAATAATAAAAAATAATTAATAAATTCTACTAAATACTAAGCTTAAAACAAGATAAAAAGTTACTTTTCACATGCCTTTCAAAAATAGGAATCTGGAACTTCTTTCCACTGTAGAGTTCTATCTAACTAAATCCTCCATTATGATTTAATTTTTTTCTTCGCAAGTTCTACTTTACTGTTTGTCCAATTTCAAATATTCCTAAAATGTTGACAAACAAAACGTCAGTCATTATAATGAATTATACTGGTATGTGGGGGAACCAAAATCTTGCATCTATTTGTAACAACATAATTCAACCAAATTATTGCTTAACAGATCAAAGTTTATGTATTAAACATAACTACTCAATCCCTACATATCCTTGCCTTTGTGTTGTCCCTCCAGTGGACATGGATACTATCTCTCTCAAATGGTAGATCTCAAATAGCCCCTATGAACCTACCTTACAGGTAGATCACTACATAGGGTTGTGTAGTCGTATTGTCCTACCCAAGGGTAAACCAACACATCAACTCATGATAACCTGATGATTCTACCCCAAGGGTAGACCATGTACTAGGTCATCCATCTCATCATCATCAATGCTATAGAGGAGGACTAGGATCTGAGCTAGTCATGTATGTATAATTATGGTGATAGTCATAGTCACTTTACAGTTGCATGAAATAAAAGTCAACCAAGCATTTATTTCTAAGCAGCCGATACAACTTTTGAAATTACCATGAAACTAGAGTGATTAGCCATAAGCGTAACTACAAACCTGATTATGAGTCAACAGAAGCAAGATATCCAAATCCAACTAGATGTCCAATCAATCAAGGTAAGCAACCAAATCAAGCAACCCTTGATCCTGAAAACATGCATAACACCTAGTCGTTACCATCTCATCCCAAACAACTCCTTATTGACTTGGGACACCTTTATAAGGTTTTTAAGTCTCATTAGGATTCATTAGAATTTTTTAGATTAATTTCTCAATCTCTTTCCTTTTTGGGTCAACAAACCCTAAAACAACTTTTCTACTCATGAAAGCCTTAATTACATAAATTATCCATATTAAGAGTCTTTTAATCTCAAATTTACTTAAGATAATCATATATCTGTCTTATTCATGTATTTCCACAATGAAAACCATTAAAAGTCATAATTACTAAAATTAGTATTTCTAAGCCCATTAATGCACTTTATATACATGAAATCCTAAATTAAGGCAATTATGCATAAAAATCATCTTTTTAGATCTAAATCTTCCTTTTATTAACATGAAATCCTAAATTAAGGCAATTATGCATAAAATTCATCTTTTTATATCTAAATCTTCCTTTTATTAACAATAGGTTAATATTGGCTTAGATTATCCAAAGAACATTATGAAATTCACTAATCATCAAAACTTAGGGTTTTCTATTAATAACACCATTAAAGGTGACATCTTTAAGTACTTTTTGAATTTCAAGTAGAACTTGATTCATCTATATTTTTAATGGATTCCTTGCATTTTTCTGATCAACTTTCATATATAACATGCCTCGATACGAGTTACCAATAATTCGTTAGGATTTTTGTGAGATAAGTACCTTTGAGCCAATGATAGCACACCATGTCATCTATCCGGGGTCTTTTTTTTCCTTTCCCACGCAGATTGGCTTCCACGAATCAGCTTCTGCCATCTTGGCATCCCGCTGCTTGGCGACTAAGGCAAGACAACATGATGTAGAGGACTAAAGTGCCCTTTTGTCTCTATGTTGTACTTGGGGGTAGAACAACCCTTTCCAACTTCTTCATCCCTTACCTCGCGATGTGCCTTGCCCTCTACGTGAACACCTCTGACTGGTCAACTAAGGTATTGACTCTTGACTATAGGGCCTTAGGGAACCAAACGAAGGGTCCAATGCCTCAGACAACTCCACATGAACTCATAGAGAGTCTCACCGAGGTTGAAGGAGATATGTTTCATAGGAGAAGAAGCCCCACCATGAAGCTCCACGCAGAGAACTGGAGGGGATTGAGAAGTGTGACAAAAGCAGAAGGCGCAGATTCGTTGGCCTCCCCGATACTTTCACTAGTTCTCAATGAAGGCAATGCCCCTTATATAGGCCTAGTTTCTTCAGACCATCTCTCACAAGGAGTCTGATTCTGAAGAGATTGGGGAAATCCGATCCTCACACGGAAACAAGGGAAACCAAGGATCGTCTAGTCCAGTTTCTTCCCCCGAATCTACTGGAGCAACTTCTAGATTCGTACAAGGATTGTGCACAGAGGAAATTGATCGGGAAGTTTCCTGCTATTGTTCCCCTTTCCTGATATTACTCGGAAAGAAGCCACCATTGGATCAAGGATCCAATGACTATCATGCCACGTATTAGAACAAAAGCCAGAAATTAGTTTAAATAAATCGTGACATTTAATATTGTCCTTCTCACTTTAGGAAATTTAAAAAATTCATATCTTTTAATCCGTTTATCCTTTTATTCCCAAATTTTAAAGGAAGGTCCATAATAACTTGAACTATATGTGTGCCAAGTTTGGTACTCAAATTAGAAATTATGAGAGACGTTTCTTTATATGCAAGTTATCTCTTAAAAAGGCATATTTTATCCATATTTTCTCTCTCTTACTCTTTTATTCTCTTTATTTGTATTGCTTTTACCATTAGAAACCTTGTGGATTTGAAATCTCATCCATGATGATTATTCAAACATATTTCCAAATTTTCTCATATTTTCATCATTATTTCAAGTTTCCCTCTTAAAGATGCATTATTTGATTTCTTCTTTTTCTTTTAATCATATTGGACTCATTAACATATTATGATCCATGAAGTCCAATGCACACATGAAATATTGCAAAGGAAATCCATTCAATACACATAAATCATACAATTCCCATAATCATACATTTATTGGGGAAATTGCATTTCCAACCACATGAACCAAAAAATTGGGGTAGTAACATCCTTCCCCTCATATAGGAATTTTGCCCTCAAAATTCCACCAAACATACAAACAATCAGGATAAGACTTTCCCATGTCCATCTTTGCCTCCCATATGACTTCATCCTCTCCATGGTGCTTCCAAAGAACCTTTATCATCTTATATTCTTGCATTTGAGTTCATTCACCTTGGTATCTAGAATCCTCACATGTTACTTAGAATAATACAACCTCCTTTGAAGCTCAATAGGTTCAATGTTCAACAAATGGATCGGGTACATCACATAGTGCTCTGGATCAGACACATGGAACACATCATACATCATGTTATCCTGAGGGGTAAGGCTAAACATAAGCAACTCCACCAATCCATATCAAATGGACTCATGTATCAAGGACTCAGCTTTGTTAGCTATAGCTGAGAGGGGTTAGGTTTTCATAACACATGTTCTGCCACAGTGAACTACACGTCAGTCTACTTCACATCATCATACAACTCTTACCGCCCATGGGCTTACTCAGCCATTTCTCGATCAAAGTGACTTCATCTGCACACATTGTGGTCTCTCTGACCTTCACAAGGTCCTCTCATCGACATCATCCTAATGAAGCAGTGACCGACACAGCCTCCCTTACAGAGCTTCTTACATCCTAATTCTGGCTATGGTGGTTATTATATCAAGAAAACTCTGGTAGGGGCAGGAACTGCTCCCATGTATCACCCTGAATGAGCACACATGCTCTCATCAGACCCTCTAAAGTCTGGATCATACCCTCTTGACTGTCCATCAATCATGGGTGATATGTTGTACTCAACTTCAATCTAGTATCAAGTTCTTCATGTACCTACTTCCAACACATGGAAGTGAACTTGAGGTCATGCTCAAAATATTGAACTCGGATCACGATGTAGTTGAACTATCTCTCTCTCACATATATAGTTCAACTAGATATGTCACACTGACAGTGCTCTCTCTTAGTCAAGGGATTAGTTCAACTTGGTAAGGCAATATACCATAATCCATGTCGCATCTTGACCTCTCTTAGTCCAAGGGAGCCCCACCACAATGTCTATGGTGAACTACTCCCATTCCCTCTCAGAGACTCCTCATTATCTGTAGAAACTCACTGAATTACTAGTGTTCGACCTTCACCCTCTGGCGTGTATGGCAACTGGCCATGTGAAACACTATATCCTTCCTCATACTAGGTCTTCAAGGTACCACTGCAACATTAACCATCTTGGTAGTACCACAGTGTACGGTGTACCTAAAATCATGAGCTTCTTGAATGACATGATTCCTCAAGGTTGACTCCTCAGAAACCCTAAAATACTCTAGTGGGTTTCACCACCTTCTTTTCCTGAGAGCTTTATCTGAGGTTCTAATCCTTTCATCTCAACAAGCTATGGGCTGGCTAACTAGGCAACCACCAACTTGACCAATGGGTCTGGTTGTATCTGGATGTTAACCATACAAGTCTCATCTTCTATTAATTGTAGGGTGCACCTAGAAACCTCTCACAACCTCTGTACCGGCTAAATAATACAACTGTGTACCTGATATGTGTCTCAACTAAGAGTATCTATTACCACATAAGCTTCCTTATGTGCTAGGATATGGTGAAGATATAAATCTTCATACTCCATTCATCATCCTTGTCTCATGTTTAGGTCTATCTGAGTCAAGAAAACTTTGAGCTCATCATCTTAGTTATCAAACCCAAACTTATAACTCATAGATTCCAAACTACTCTTGGTAAGAATGTCCTCGTATGATGATTACCTTGGTTCATTTGTTCTTGCTTACCATCTATCCAATATACTTACAAAAGGATGTGGTAAAACCTCTATCCTCAAACATGATAGAAAGGTTTCAACTCATATCACCTTTATCCTTAGTATATGGCATGCGGTCTACCCTATCTCTCACACCCATAACGAGAGGAAATAAGCATTTAGCTGCAGTCCAAATATAGAGTTCACCCCGTTCTAAGAGTAGAGATGGTACATCACACATTGCCATTACACTTTCCAATCCAAGTTTAAACGTACATCACATGTCTCCACATCATGAACATCTCAATTCCAAGTTTACATATATGGAAGGTTGTTCCCAAACACTCTTGGGTCTTCATATCACTCTTATGTACAATTCTTAGTCAGTACCTCAGGGTCTCTATGGTGCTGGTACTTTTGGGGTGATCTGACCCTTATGCATCTAGGGAGTGCCTCTCACATTTACCCCTTAGGCCCCACGAACTCATGAAGGTGGTCAACCTCCAAACCCATGGGCCTCGATCAATGGTAGTTGTTACCTCCCTACCTTATGGTCTTGTGCATTCAGGGAACAAATAACTCCTACTCCTGTCAGTCTTATCCCTACTTGACCTTAGTATTGACTTAGGATTCTATCATAGTTTGTAGCTCCTTTGTTGATACTCAAGCATATCTCATCCTTGAATCCTCACCCAAATCTCCATCCTCTCTCTGGGCATTCATGGTCAAACTTATATCCCTTCGTGGGAATCATGGCAACCTACCTATCTCAGTTTGGCTCCATACAGGTTACCTCCATGGCAACATATCCTCATGCCCCTTAGAGATGGTCACACATGGGTCTATAGATTCATGCTCACACTATGTGCTCTTACACTTAGCTCATCAAGCTTCTATAAGTGACCTCTTTAGGTTACCTCAAACCTAAATAAAAGTTGGTGCTCACCCTACATGAAGGGTCCCTTCCAAGGATGGGAGGAAAACTATCTCTTGATAGTAACAAAGGTCACAAACATTCTTGCATCCAAGGTTTGCATCATCATGTATATGCATAGCTCCTATCATGATACCTATGCACGTAGATAGCAAGAATACATTCTACTAAACCATTGCTAAGTTCCTTCGTATGTCACACGTATTCATCATTCCTCCAGGTTGGACCAAAATCATATATACATATGTCACCAACTTGTGTTAGTGGTTCATCAAACATATATCCCAGTTTGAGTGGGGTTTTCTTTTGCTCTAACACATGAGGGGGGTCCATATTCAAATATTATGAACTCAATCAGCCTCATGAGCATCATGTGCACCAGGTACTACTACTTCCCTTCTTTGGTCTAGGAACCCCAGTTTCACCTCTTATATATCAGTTGTCTAACTGCATGCTGAGTTTTTCAACCATGAACCGAACCTATACCAAGTAGAGCATACACATCCTAACACTATTCCATGTGAACAACCTACAAAGTCCTACACCAGGAAAACCAATTGGGTACGAGGCCTCACAACTTGTTACTATACCCCTTCAGGGTCTATGGAACCCTCCTTCCTACACCTAAAAGTTAGGCACTTGTATCATTTGTACATTCATTCACAAAGCCTCTTTCTCTCTTATAGGGTTTGGTTCCTCTAAAGGCATCCAAGGTATGATAAGCCTCCAAGGATCGTGCATGAGGCAACCACATTTATCCACTCAGGGTTGTCTATTCCAAGCCATATTATACCCAACTTCTCATGATTCCTCATGTCTCGGAGTCAAGGTTCCCAACCTTCTTCATTGGGTCTCTAGATGTAACCTTACAATGGGTCCTACCACTGGAGGTTCTCTCTCAGAAGATGGGTTAAGCTCTTTAGGATACATATCTATCCCCACATGGGTGAAGCGTACTATCAAAACTTATGCCTGCCAAGATCATCCAAAGCTTTACATGCCTATCTCATAAACTATCAGGTGTAACCCTTCTGGATTAGGTCCAAAACCTACTGCCAGCCTTACTGCTAGTGACTTCTATGTAGGTGCATGCCTCTTACTACTCATATATGCTCGTTAGGGTTCCTATACAGTCACCACTAACCTTCTAAACTAGGGTTCTATCCCTCTGTCCCTATCAGGTATGACCCACCCCAAGGTCGGGTCACCAAAAAGGAACTAGAGGTCATGCAACCACACATAGTCTAAATTTCTCACACGTACTCAAAGCCTCTACGTAAAGCATGCATGTCTAACCCACATACTTGCATGCATGGACAACTAAGGTATCCAACTCGTCGTGTCTTCTCTTTCTCTATACACCGCTTATGGTTTTGGGTTGAGCATCATCCTCAGAGGATGCATCAGGTCTCTTCCTCTTCCTGGAGGCTTCTTCCTCCAAGATGATCACTCTCCTCCTCATCCTAAGAGATGGTCTAACCTCTGCATTCTCCTGAGGGGTAACCAAGAGCACAAAAACACAGGCCATGCAACCCAATTATGTAACTAAACTCAGTCTGAGTTTCTAATTATCAAAACTTAAGTTCATAACATCTTTCTTACATGCTTTTTATTATTTGGTGGAGGATTCCTTAATCCTTATTCCCAAAACTCGATAGGGTGGTGGGGAGAGAGAAACCATAATCTATTAAAGTTTATTCAATGAACGGGGTAGATAAGGGATGAAGACATATGAGAGAAGACCTAAAGGTATCTTATTTTGAGTCAAATCCTCCAATTTTGGCCAGACAGTCACATAGAATCTGGGAGTCCTCGTTGACCGACTAGTGGGGCAGAGGAAAATATTGTCAACCCCTTGATTGTGATCCATTTCTAGACACCTCCATCATTGGAAAATCCTCTAATAAATCCCTTGGGTTCTAAAGAGTTTGTAAAATTTAATAATTATTAGAGATTAAATGGAAAACCATACTCTGATACCAAATGTAATGACCCCGCCTCCCGGTAACCCCCAATTAAGGAAGACCAAGAAGTCAGAGCCGCTATCCCAAAATAGGATCAATGGTTTTGCAAATAATTAATAAATTCTACCCGAGACTAAACTTGAAATAAGATAAAAATTTACTTTTCACATACCTTTAAAAAATAGGAATCTGGAACTTCTACCCATTGTAGAGTTCTATCTAACTAAATCCTCCTTTATGGTTTAACTTTGTTCTTCACAAGTTCCATTTTACTATTTGTCCAATTTCAAATATTCCTAAAACACGGACAAACAAAATGTGGCCAGTATAATAAATTATACTGGTATGTGGGGGAACCAAAAGCTTGCATCTATTTGTAACAACATAATGCAACCAAATTATTTCTTAACAGATCAAAATTTATGTATTAAACATAACAATTCAATCCCTACATATCCTTGCCTCTGTGATGTCCCTACAATGTACATGGATACTACCTCTCTCATATGGAGATCTCAAATAGCCCCTATGATCCTACCTTACAGGTAGATCACTACATAGGGTTGTGTAGTCATATGGTCCTACCCAAGGGTAGGCCAACACATCGACTCATGATAAATTGATGATCCTACCCCAAGGTAAGACCATGTACTAGGTCATCCATCTCAACATCATCAAAGATACAAAGGAGGACTAGGATATGAGCTAGTCATGTACATATAATTATGGTGATAGTCATAGTCACTTTACAATTGTATGAAATAAAAGTCAACCAAGCAGTTATTTCTAAGCAACCATAAAACTTTGGAAATCACTGTGAAACTAGAGTGATTATCCATAATCATAACCACATACATGATTATGAGTCAAAAGAAGCAATGTCCAATAAAGAAAGGTAAGCAACCAAATCAAGCAATATTTGATCCTAAAAACATGTGTAACACCTAGTTGTTACCATCTCATCCCAAACAACTCCTTATTGACTTGGGACACCTTTATAAGGTTTCTAAGTCTCATTAGGATTCATTAGGGTTTCTTAGATCAATTTATCAATCTTTATCCTTTTTGGGTCAAAAAACCCTAAAACAACTTTTCTACTCATGAAAGCCTTAATTACATAAATTATCCATATTAAGCGTCTTTTAATCTCAAATTAACTTAAGATCATCATATCTCTGTCTTATTCATGGATTTTCACAATTAAAATCACTAAAATTCATCATTACTAAAATTAGGGTTTCTAAGCCCATTAATGCACTTTATATACATGAAACCCTAAATTAAGCCAATTATGCATAAAATCATTTTCTTAGATTGAAATCTTCCTTTTATTAACAATAGCTTAATATTGGCTTAGATTATCCAAAGAACATTATTAAATTCACTAACCATAAAAACATGGGGTTTTTTATTAATAACACATTAAAGGTGACATCTTTAAGTACTTTTTGAATTTCAAGTAGAATTAGACTTCAATTTTACTTTTAATTTATTCCTTGCATTTTTCTTATCAACTTACATATATAACATGCCTCGATACGAGTTACCGATCATTAGTTAGGATTTTCGCGAGATAAGTACCTTTGGGCCAATCATAGAACGCCACATCATCTATCCAGGGTCTTTCTTTTCCTTTCCCACATGGACCGACTTCCACAAATCAGATTCTACCATCTTGGCACCCCGCACCTCGACGACTAAGGCAAGACAACATGACACAAAGGACTAAAGTGCCCTTCCATCGTTGTGTTGTACTCGGGGGTAGAACAACTCTTTCTTGCTCCTTCATCCCTTACCTCACACTACGCCTCACCCTCTATGTGAACACCTCTGACCGGTCAACTAAGATGTTGACTCTCGGCTTTAGGGCCTCATGAAACCAAATGAAGGGTCCAACGCCTCCGCCAGCTCCACACGAACTCGTAGAGAGTCTCACTGAGGTCAAAGGAGACAAGTTTCATAGGAGAAGAAGCCCCTTCGTGAAGCTCCATGCACAAAAATAGGGGAAACCAAGGATCGTCTGGTCCCGTTTCTTCCCCCAAATCTACTGGAGCAACTTCTAGATTTGCACAAGGATTGTGCACAGAGGAAATCGACCAAGAAGTTTCCTGCTACCGTTCCCCTTTCCTAATCTTACTAAAAAAGCAACCACTGTTGGATCAAGGATCCAACGACTATTATGACATGTATTAGAACAAAATCCAGAAATTAGTTTAAATAAATCGTGACATTTAATATTGTCCTTCTCACTTTAGGAAACTTACAAAATTCATATCTCTTAATCCGTTTATCCTTTTAATCCCAAATTTTAAAGAAAAGTCCATAATAACTTGAACTACTTGCTTGCCAAGTTTGGGACTCAAACTCGAAATTATGAGATACTTTTATTCATATGCAAGTTATCTCTTAAAAAAGGATCCATATTTTCTCTCTCTTACTCATTTATTCTCTTTATTTGGATTCCTTTTACCATTTGAAACCTTGTGGATTCGAAATCTCATCCATGATGATCATTCAAACATCTTTCCACATATTTCTCATATTTTCATCATTATCTCAATTTTCCCACTTAAATATGCATTATTTGATTTCTTCCTTTTCTTTTAATCATATTGGACTCATTAGCATATTATGATCCAGAAAATCACATGCACACATGAAATATTTCAAAGGAAATCCATTCAATACACATATATCATACATTTCCCATAATCATACATTTATTGGGGAAATTGTATTTCCAACCATATGAACTCAAAAATTGGGGTTGTAACAATAATGGACAATTAGAGCTCTCCCAATACTGGTTACCACCATAGGCAAAAGTGTTGTTCTCTCAAAGAAAGGAGAACACTAGGCATGTAGCCACCGGAAAAGACATAATATTAGATTGGTTGTGCCAATGGATAAAATTTTCCATTTTGAATAATTTGATATCTTGATATTAGTTTTGAGAAAATTTCATTCATTTTGAAATCTTGATATTAGTTTGAGGATCTCTTTATGATTTTCTAGTTACCACTTTGAGTTGGTGTACCTTTTTGAAAGTATCATGATAACTATAATATCTTTTGTTATTACCGTAGCCCACCAAGCAATCTTACCTAAATTAGATCTCATAGCTCTTTATTTTTTTAAAATAGCTTCATAATTGAATTTAGTACCATCCTAGTTGACCTTTATTTTCCCCTCGTGGGGTCCATGTGTTGTTTTGTTCCTTTAGAAACTCATGGACATGTGATACAAAGAAGGAATAGAAGAGACATACAAGAGTTGTCATCTATTAAAGACTAGATAGGAAAGATTTTATTTTAAACCTTGTATAGTTATCATTAAAGCTTCCACTAACTAGGTTCTACATAGAATCTTGTGAAAATCCATGAATTGTGGTTTAGACAATTTTGTATGGTGATGGTGACACTATAATTTCTTAATTTGATTTCATAATTCTTTATTTTTTAAAATAGACCAGTAATTGAATTTAGTACCAACCTAGCTGACCTTTATTTTCCCTTCATGGGGTCATGTGTGGTTTTGTTCCTTCAAGAACTCTTATTGAAGTTGTCCTTTGTTGAAGACTAGATAGGATTCAACTCTTATTTTCAATCTTGTATTGTTATCTTTAAAGCATCCACAACTCTGATGTAAATGCATGGTTGTAATAAAGATTGATTATATTTTTTATACATTTTGTAAACATTTGATCGTAAAGATTGAGTCTTTACATTTTGACACTGCTATCATCAAGATTAACAAAAATAATGGTGTCATCAACATATTGTATTATGCTTTCTTTGCATTCTATAGGAGATGTGATGTGCCCTTGTTGGGTGCCCAGTTTGATCATTTTGGTTAGGACGAATGCCATAAGAATGAAGAGGCATGGCGAGAGGGGTTCACCTTTCCTGCGTATGTTGGAGTTTTGGAAATATTCGCATGGTGACTCGTTAAAGATAGTGGAAAATTTGCATGTGGATATACACACATAGATCCATTATATCCATCAGTGAGGGAAGCCATATCCAGCCATACACTGGATGAGACAGTTCCAATAGATGTTATCAAAGGTTTTCTCAAACTTTAATTCTAAGTCTAGAATGGTGTGTTGTTTTGTGACAAGTGTGAATGGTTTCACTAATCATAATGTAGGCATCCTGAATGCTTCTATTTTTGTGAAAGGCACATTGTTGGTGTCCAATTATGTTGTCTAAATGTGATTTCATCCTAGTGCTGAGGTTTTTTGCAATAATCTTGTAGGATGAGTTGATAAGGTTGATCAATCTAAAAGTTTCACTAGTTTTGGTTGATCAACCTTTTTAATGAGAGTGATGTGTGTGGGGTTTAGGATATCTATTTGTGACCTGATGTCATAATGAACAATGATGTAATGTAGGACATATATGAAATCCCTTTTTATATGTTCCTACATATGTTGATAGAATTTGATAGTGATAACATCTGATCCTGGGGATTTGTTAGATCCTAAATGAAATACAACTAGCTTGAGTTCTATCTTAGTAAATGGTTTTGTTAGTGTAGATGAAGGAGGAATGCAGTTAGGATAGATATAATCCCAATGAATGTTGATATGTGGATATGTCTGGTGTTTGTTGTTGAAAGGGAATGTGAACTATTTGAAAATGTCTAAACTAATGGTATGTCTATTAATACTGCATTGTTCATGGATATTTGGACTTTGAATAGAATTGATTCTAGTATTGTTCTTACAAATTTGTGAAAGAATATGGTTTTATTGTATCCCTCTTTCATCCATTTGATTTTTGATCTTTGTTTCCATAAAATTTCATTTTGGTCTCTCAGGAATTCCAATTCATTTTTCATAGGAAAAACATGGGTTGGACTCAACTTGAGGGTTGTTGTCTAAAGTGAAGAGTTGATATTATTTGTCTGAAAGTTTTTATGGATATCTCCAAAGTTCTAGTTGTTCCATGCTTTCAAAATAGTTCAGTCATTCTTGTTTCTTATGTGGATATTTAGTTCAAGTTTATGTGGATGTGTGGGGGGCGACCGATGGTGTTCAATCAATGAACTAAATTCAAGGTGTTTCATCTAGAATCTTTCAAGGCAGAACAATTTGTGTCCCTATGCGATGTGTGTGGTGTTGTGGATAATTAGGATCTGATCAAAAATGGGTCTTGTGGAGGCGAAAGAGAATGTGTCAGGGTGTCTATCCCACATTTATGTGAGAAAATGAAGCAATAGATCTCAGTCCATGTGGTGTCACCATTCTTGGAAAAGAGGGAGTTTGTGATGGTGATATTAGTGAGACTAAAATCAGTTGTAAACTTATATAAGAGTTTATCAAATATGTTGAGATGTGAAGTGGAGTTGTTGTTTGTGTTAAGTTTGTCCCTATGACATGTGGTGAGGTTGAAATATCCTCCTTTGAGCCAAGGAGGTTGTTTTTATGATTGGGCCATATCGATTAAATTCTTCAATAAAATGTGGTTTGTATTGATTAGGTTCTGCATAGAATCTTGTGAAGATCCATGAGTTGTGGTCTAGATGATTTTATATGGTGATGGTGATACTATAATTTCTCAATATAAGATTTGTGATATGGAATATGTTGTTGTTTGTGTCTATGCTGATGACTCCATTGAAACCAACATGAGATGTTTAGATCCATTCATTAATGTATTTCAACCTATAATTCTAAATGTGAAAGGTGATATGTGAGTCTTGGTCTCTTGAATGGTGACAATATATAGATAAATATTCTGATTGATTTTCATCATTCGGAGCATGAAGCACCACAAACATTGCATGATGTTACTATAATGAGATAAATAAAATAAATTCTAGTCGACAAAAGGATAGAAATTTGAATCGGTTATATTTTATGTCATTCTCTCTGTGTAGTAGCTTGGAGAATGGGTTTGATGTTATGCCATCCCATTGAATATTCAATATCTGATAAGATGATGTTTGCATGCATCTCATTATCAAAATGACTGCTTAGCTTTGATGCAAAACTAGTAAAAACATTTATATCATACCATGATACTATGTCAGATATATTATCAATATTTGGGGAAAATATATCATTTTTTCCCAAATATGTGAAAATGTTTCATCAAATCATAACCAGGAAGGTAATGAATCAGTGTATTTTGTAACTCTATCATCCACCGTGAAGTCGTTTTTTCTTTGTGTGTCCCTCATGTGTGGATATAAGAGAGCTAAATCAAGTGAAGGATGGTGGTAGTTTGGATGACTTGTTCTATTCAGGAATCTGTGAGTTCCTAAGATCTTCAATAGTAATAGATCGAGTCGATCAATAGTGTTTTTTCCAAGCTAGGTGATGTAGCATTAGTGTCATTGTCATGAAAAGGAGATGGTTTACCCATATCCATAAATGTTTATTTGGTGGCTTTATGATTGGGTGATGGAATGCATGTATGCTTGTTATTTGGAGGGATGTGGGGTTTTGTTAGAGTCCATGGGAGGTTGTGATGATCATTTCTTTCCTATACCATCCTTCACTTTATGGTTTTTTTGGTATGTTAATATTTTTTTTGTCTGTTGTTGGATGGACATAACCATGATGGTGGGTGACATGAAAGATTTTAGAAGGTGGTAGGTGATAGTGATGGGATTTTAGAAATCAACTTGATGGTTGACATGAGTGATATTGCACAAGCACATTTACTAGGGGTGAAATCCTTAGAGTTTACCTTAACCAATGTTCAATAATCACCACCCCTAAGAAGACGGATCTTATCATAGCATAGTTCATGATTGAACCCAAAGGATAACATATTTAAGAATTAATTTAATAAAAGAAACCACACAAGAACTAGTATCTATCACAAGATAGTTGAATGTTGATTACACTAAGATTGAAAATATAAGGACACAAATAAATGTTGATTATTATATGATGGAAGCACTGGGGTGGACAGGGTTTCACCAACACTACCTGTCATTTACTCTCTCACCGCAACATATTAAGCACGAACATATATGTTAAGGCCAAGTAAATCCCTATTTCAGCGTTAGGATTAAAACTTCGATGGATATCACTCTAACCTCGTTGTCACGTTACATAGAGATCATGTTGGATCAGAGGGCTCTAGAGGCGGGGTGAATAGAGCTTCAAACCTTGCACAGAAATAGTTAGACCTTCAATTTACTTTAACTAGGCATAATTGCAAATAGTCAATTTGATGGCAATCTAAACATACATAGCAAGGATGAGAGAAATTGAAGCAACCAATTGGACAAGCTGTTTAAATGTGGGTCCACTATCCAAACTAGAAGAGAGTTAGTCCACTTCCTAGAGAGGTCAAATTCTAGGATTTCATAAGCTTGTCTATTCCTTTTCATTCACTTATAAGAGTTATAGTAAATGACGTTCCTTTTTTGGGACAAGAATATCCAGCTTCCCTTTAAGGCCAAGGAAGCCAACAACCTTAGAATCAAGGTCTTACCTATCCAAGAGCTAGTATTCTACCTCACAAAGGTCTTACCCAGTCTTGCAATCAGTTGGTTACCTTCACCAAGGTCCTCCCCTTCATGCGACTAGTCTTCAGACTTGAGGCTTTACCCACTCAACTCCTTGGATCTTCTGGCTTGATCTTCTCCTTTACTCAGAGTAGACTTGAGCACCTTCTTCTCTAGATGAAGAAGATATCTCCTTCTCCTTCTCTTGGAAAATCTTTCATGAATCAAAATCTTTGAAGAAGGGGATGGGAAAGAAGAAGCTTGAGAGATTTACAAGCATACAAATTGGGAGATCTCTTCACAAAGGACCTATCTCACCATAATGATGAATTGACGTGTAATCAAGAAAGAGAAAGGGACTCAAGTAGATAGAAAGCACTCAAGTATTCCAAGGACCTTGAATAGCATGTGGATGGAAAACTTGACCAATTGACATCACTCTCAAAATCCATTAAGGATTGGTTGAGATTGAATCTCGACCGATGAAGCGACTGTAATGAATTTTTAAAATGATTTTAAGTGATCAATCATTTGAAATAAGTTCCCCTCATTTTTTCTCATCTTAGTTACAAGTCGTATCATTAATACAAATGATTGTAAAATGTTCTAAGGTGATTTGGAGTGATTTCCCAAATTGAATATTTGCATTGCTTTTTACTTGAACTAAATCAAGCTAGGGTTTGATTGATTTGATCCTTTTCATGTACCTAATGCCTTAAATTAATCTTAAACAAACATATTAGATACATATGAATGGAATGGCTATGTCACTTATCAAAATATGGTCAATGTGTAACACTTAGGTTAACATTCTCCCCCTTTTTGACAATGACAAACCATTCCTCAACATATTGAAAATGATATGAAATTTAAACCTTTTAATGTGAGAAAGGATGTGAGAGTTAAACATTTACCTTGTGAACTTCAAGGGATACATGAATGAGCAATGTGAATTGCTCCCCTTCAATTCATGCTTACCTTAGCATGCATGGTTAGTCTTTCCACAAATAGCCATAACACATATACATACTATATGGTCCTCTAGCAAGTCACATGATATGTATATAATTGATAAGAAAAGGATCATATAAGCATTAAAGAAATATGGTTGAGATCACTTCTCCCTCTTTGTCATCTCAAAAAGGCAGGGAGGTAGAATAGCTAAAAAACATGTCTTCTCCAGAAACACAAGTTAAAGTAGTCAACCACGTATAGCACACATCAAACAAAGACGAAGCACAGTGCACAAGCCTTCTAATGTCATAATCAAAATATGGGATAACATACCACAAACTCATAAGATATAGTCAACCAATGAGTTAAGGTACATCAAATTAAGGTTACAACACTAAAACATGTTCTCACAGAACGAGCTACAAACCAATGATAAAACAACATATGATAAAATAGTAAGCCTCATATACAATGCCCACATGTCTTAGTACATAAAAGACTAAAAATATAAATATGATAATCACCTAAATACTAATGAAATAAAACCTCTAAGCAACATCATTTCTATCTATATTAACAACATCATCATCTCATCATCATTGTCAGCCTCGGGCTCGTAGTCCTCATCTCTATCTAAAGGTCTAACAGAGACATCAACATCCTCAACAGAGGCACCAACAAATTTGTCATTAGAACCAACATCAGATTCATAATCCTCAGTTCCCTCATCATCATCAATGACATCCTCACCAGCCTGGTCAGACATCTCCTCATCAGTAGGAGGATCAAAACTATGATCTGGCCATCTGGCATTCTATTCCTCCAAAGACATACCAAGAGGAAGTAACTCATGTGCCTGCAGGAAGGTGCAAGCAGAGGTCCCAAGACTGGCAAGTAGCAAATCAAGAGGGCCAGCAGGGTGAGCCAGTGGAGGAAGCACACCAGGGGCAGATCCACCATCAATAACAAATGTAGCAGTAGAAGAAGTAGGTGGAGGGGCCGGGTAGAAGTGACTATATGCATAAGAATCATAGTCATTTCCTGGGTAGGGCTGGTAGGAGGGGTAGGGGTGACTATACAATAGGTTCATGTGAGACATGATCTGGTAGAGGTCTTGGTGGAGATGATCTTGAACCTAAAGGTTGTACACCTACTGGTATATCATATAACCCATAATCACTTCATTGGACATTAAGAAAGTGGTGCGGTCAGTTTGAGGTGTTGGTGGAGGTGGAGGTGGAGGTAGAGGTGGAGGCTCCAAGTGTGGTAGAGGAGATAGGTAGGAAGGTCTTCTTGATCATAATTTCACTAATCCAAACTCCCTTCAAACAAGCTTTGTAATTGAGATCATGGAAAAGAGATTTTTGAGTAGCAAAAGAAAACAAACAACAAATCAAGGCATGGTAGGGAGGTTGGGTACCATGGGTGTTCATCCCAAAGTCAAAGCATGTCATATGGTGTGAAATGTAGCAGGACCACTTGACTCCAACACTCTTCAAGAGGCAGTACATGTTCACAATAGTGTATTCTACAATTTCCATTTGGTTTTTCTTGGGATGGACGTTGCAGTTAACAAATAATGTGACTAGACAGTTCTTGAGATCTAGGGAAGAGGAAAATAGGGTCGAATTATTTCTATAGGGTACCTAATGCTTCTTAAAAAACTTGTGAATATTAGGAAGAGTAAGATCAAAGTGTTTGTAGAAGGCCTCAGGGTCAGGCAGGTCAAAATAGTCAGGGTAGTCCTTCCTGCTTGTGTTAGTGACCCCAGTTCCATTGAAATAGATATTCAAGAAATCTTCAGATATTGTAAATTTGATCTCAAAAATCATGGAAGTAAGAGTTACCTGAATATTGGGCAGTTGTACAATTATTCATAGTTCCATGAAAGATTGGCATAGAACTCATGGACCGCCTAGGTGCTTATGATGGAATTTTGAAAGAACCAACATTCCACACACTCTACGCCTAGGTGATGGGTATAGAAAAACTCTGCTATCTCCTCTATAACCTTCTTCCGATGGAGATGAGGCTCAATCATAACTCTAAAAGGAAAGGGGTTCCTAGGAAGGATCTCCTTATACCAAATTAGGGCTTCAAAGAAGAAAAACGAGCTGCCATCAAAGGTTAGAAGTCTAGGAATGGATGGGGACGACTTATCTCTACTAGGAACAACTCTTTTCCTTCAATTGGAGGCCATGGGAATGGATTGAGAATCAATATCAATTGAAAGAAGGAGAGAACCTAGCTAGCAGGTCGACTGACCACTTAAGATTGGTGTGGGAGAGGCAAGGGAGGCTAGGATAGGCAAGGAAAGGGATGTGAGAACCTAGGGTTGGAGGTCAAGGGAGCTGGATCTGGGGATTGGTCGAATTTTCTATAGTTGAGAGATAGAATAGTCGGTCAAACCCATTTTAAGATTGGTCCAGCTTGACCATCGAACACATTCTAAGTTTGGGAGACTCGACCGATCATGTGAAAACACTTGACCTCAGCCTGGGATCGGTCTAGTTGTCAACTCGACTGACAGGTAGCCTATCTAAAAACTTAAAATTTTAATTCCTAGCCTATAGGGTTCTAATTAAATTTATTTCTTTAGCCTATTGCGCATTTTAGACATATTGAGGCACATTTCACTCCTCATCGGGTATTGTTTTGTGGTAGAATAGCCGTTTGTGAAAAAATCTAAAAAGATGAAACAAGGCAAGAAACAATACAATTTTAGCACATAGCAAGCAAGAGATGATCAATTCTAAGCAAGAAACATATAGGTAAGAGAACAAATAGCTAGAAGGCATATCATTATCATCAAGAGTAGTAATAAGTAGTTTTTATCTAATAAAAGAAAATTTCTCTCTAGCTAGAGGTTTAGTGAAAATGTCTATGAGCTAATTCTCTGTATCTACATGTGTGATATAAATATCCTTTTTGGAAATGTAGTCATGAAGAAAGTGATGATGGAACTCTATATGTTTATCTCTACTATGCTATATAGCATTGTAAGACAAGTTAATTGCACTAATATTATCACAAAAGATAGGGGAAGCATCAAAATGAATGTTAAAGTCTTGGAGCATTTGCTTCATCGATAGGACTTGGGCACAACAAATCCCAACTGCAATGTATTCAACTTTGGTAGTTGAAAGAGCCACAATGATTTGTTTCTTAGAGAACCAAGAAACTAAGCAAGGTCTTAGGAAGAAGAAAGTGACAATTCTGCATTTTCTATCAATTGAACAACCTACATAATTGACATCACTATAAGTAGTAAAAGTAAAGTCCCTTGACTTAGGATGCCATAGTCCAAAATTTAGGGTTTTGGCTAAATATCTCAAAATCCTCTTAACTGCTATAAGATGTGGTTTCCTGGGTCTTGATGAAAGTGAGCACACTGGACAACACTAAATATTATGTCAGGTCTAGAGACAGATAAATAAAGTAAACTTTCAATAATACCTCTATGGATATTCCTCATTTACCTTTTCTCCTTCTTCATCCTTGTCAAGCTTGACAGTGTTTGACGTGGGGGTGTCCATTGGCTTGGTGTTCTCTATCCCAAAGCACTTAAGTAGTTCGTTTGAGTACTTGACTTGGTTGATGAAGTTCCCATTATTTGTTTGCTTGATTTGAAAGACAAGGAAGAATGTAAGCTCCTTCATCATGCTCATCTCAGACTCACTCTGCATAAGAGAACTAAATTCCTTACAAAGATCAAGATCAGTCCTGCCAAAGATGATATCATCAACATAAATCTGAATGATTAAGAAATTGTTAGAAGTGTGTTTTATAAACAAGGTAGAATTGACTTTTCCCATGATATAGGAATTGTGTTGCAAAAAGTTCTTTAGTTTCTCATATCAAGCTCGAGGTACTTGTTTGAGACCATAAAGGGATTTTTCTAACAAGTAAACATGGTTGGGAAAATTACCATGTTCAAATATTGGAGGTTGAGAAACATATACTTCCTCTTCAATTGTACCTTTCAAAAACACACTCGAAACATCCATTTGATAAAGCAAAATATTCTTGTGACTAGCAAAAGCTAGCAACATTCTAATTGACTCAAGTCTAGCTGCATGTGCATATGTTTCATCAAAATATATACCTTCTTGTTGATTGTAGCCTTGAGCAAGTAACCTTTTTTTATTGCTTACAACTTTTCTACTTTCATCCAACTTGTTTCCACACACCCATTTGGTGTCAATGATATTTCTATCACTTGGTCTTGGCACAAGAGTCCACACTCGGTTCTTTCCAAATTTCTCCAACTCTTCTTGCATGGATAGGATCTATTAGTCATCTTTAAGAGAGCTTCTTTGACATCTTTTGGCTCCAACTGGGAGATGAAGATGTTATTTTCTTGTTCTTTATTGTAGGTAGTTTGAGTCTTCACCCTTTCAAAAGGATTGCCTATGATGAGCTCTACAGAATGATGCTTTGCAAAGTGGGGGGTTGGATCCTTCTTTTCTTCATTCTTTTCTTCTTCATCAACTAATACCTCCTTTTCGTTTTCACTAAGGTTGAGCTCTTTCAAGTGAGGAATCACCTCTTCTGCAATATAATCATCAACATTCATGGAAATTGAGGGATTAGTCTAAAAAAATCTAACATTGATAGATTCTTCTACTTTTCACAATTCAATGTTGAACACTCTATAAGCCTTGCTAGTAGTTCTATAGCCAAGAAGGAAATCCTTGTAAGACTTCATATCAAACTTGTCGAGGGAATCCTTGGTGTTTAAAACAAAACAAGTACAACCCAAAACATCAAAGAAATCAATGGAAGGCTTTCTACCATGCCATAACTCATAGGGAGTTTTCTTGAAAGAAGGATGAGGAAACACCTGATTTTGCACAAAACATGAAGTACTAATGTCTTCGACCAAAAACTTTTTTGGAGTATCATGCTCTAGAAGCACAGTCATGTCCATTTCTTTTGCAACCTATTCTTTCTCTCTACAGCCCCATTTTGTTGAGGTGTTTGAGGTGAAGAAAAGTTATGTGCATACCTGGATTCCTCACAAAACTGCTCAAACAAATCATATTCAAACTCTCCCCCATGATCACTTTGGATAGAAACAATTCGACAGGAAGCTTTGTTTTCAACTCATTTGCAAAAGGTTGAGGAAACATCAAGAATATCACTTTTTGAAACAAGAAAGAAGGTCCAAGTATATCGAGAAAAAACATTGATAATCACAAGAAAATACTTGCTACCATGAAGTGATTGCGTACACATTGGTCCAAATAGATCAATGTGAAGAAGCTCAAGAACTCTTTTGGTGCTAAGGACTCCTTTGGATTTGAAGGAGGACTTGGTTTGCTTTCCTTGGGTAAAAGGTTGGAATTCATCATCCTTTTCAAAATCCAATTTTGGAAGTCCCTTACAAAATCCTTTTTGCTCAACTTATTCATTTGATGCATATTTACATGCCCAAGCCTACAGTTCCATGAAGAGATATCATTCAAATTAGCAACATGACATCTATCAAAAATAGGTTTAGTAGAGTCAAGAGCAATAATGTAAAGATAACCATTTCTAGTTCCCTTATATATGATATTGTAGGGGAGGGAATCTAGAAGTAAGCATTCTAAATTAGTAAATAGAACAAGATAACCATTATCACAAAGTTGACTAACACATAAAAAATTGTGATGTAGGCCATCCACAAGAAGTACATTCTTGATGCATAGTGAATCACCTACATCACCCTCACCTATTACCTTACCCTTGTTTGTCCCCAAAAGTCACCAATACTCCTTTATTCTGAGTGAATTAATTGAAATGGTTGATTTCACCAGTCATGTGTTTTGAACAACCACTATCAACATTCCATTTACCTTTTACCTACAAGAAAGAAAGATAATCAATGGCCAATTTAAACTTTGGATTCTGGGGTTATCTTGGGGACCCACTTCATCTTTGGGTTGGTCCCCTTCTCCCTGTAAGGAAAATAAGTAGAATAATGACCATCACTCTTACAGTGAACACAAACCATATGGTTCTTAGAGCCAGAAGACTCTCCATGGAAGATTGGAGGTCCCTTGCTCCTCTTCTTGCCTTGCCTTTGTCTTTTTCTTTTGGAGCACCCTCATATCCTAAACCACTCCTACCACTATGTTTGGTGGAGTGATCCAAGAATTCATTGAGTGACTTCTTCCCTTTGAGGAAGGTTTGCAAATTGGCTCTCAGTTTGTGACTATCATTGATTAGAGTGACAACAGTAGAAGACAAATGATAAATATCATCATTAGCATGCAGCATGTCAGCCTCTAAGCAGAGGGTTTTAGTCAAATATAAATATCTTTCCAAAGGAATAGAAGCAATTTTATTTCTAGGAAAAAATAGGTCTAGAAGATAGATCAATAATTTGATCAAGAAACCTAGTATTTTCAGTTCTAAGCAACACAAGCTCATCAAGATAAATTCTATTTTCATCCTTAGTAGTGTTACACACAAACTTAATACCATCAATTTTAGTATCAAGAAAAGCAAACTTATCTAATAGAGCTTGGTTTTCTTCCTTAAGACTAGTGATTTTCTTAAGGTACACCCCATTCTCAACTTCAACTCCATTGTATTGGAGCTCAAGATCAAGAAACTACCCTTGCAAGTAATCAATGCTATCAAGATGAAACTTTTCATTTTGATCAAGTATCTCAATTTTAGAATATAAACCATCAATGATCTTACCCAACCTCTTCTTCTTATATTTACATTTTTAATTAGAAGAATGGATGGCATTAATCATATCAATAAGAGTTTCTTTGGAGAACTCATGCAAGCTTGCCTCACTTACCTCACCAATGTCTTCACTTGTAGAGGCCATGAGTGCAAGATGGCATTATCCTTCATCGAGAATGAGTTACTAGAGGAGAATTCATCCCAAGCTGCATGAGATTCATCCTTGCTTCTTTTCTCCTTCTTATCCTACCTCTTGTACTTGCCTTCCTTCTTGTAGCCATCCTTGTTCTTGTGGCTGCTCTTGTGGTGGCTCTTCTTGGCCTTTGGGCATTCATTATTGTAGCACCCCTTTTGTCCACATCCATAGAACCTAGGAGTTGAGGATGAGGAGGAATTTCCCTTGAATAATTTTCTTCATGATCACAAGGTCTATCATCTTCACTTGAGGAGGGAGGAGAGGACTGACAAGCAAGTTGTTGTTGGAGAATCATTGTCTCCACATGAGCTTTGAAGGCATTGTCTTTTATCTTCTGTGATTCCTTTTCCTCATTCTTATCATCTTCTTACTACTTGTCAAACCTTGGATCATGAGCTTGAAGGTTTTCCAATGATCTCCTCAGTGGCTAAGTCTCCAAGACTTATAACTTCTTCAATTGAAGTCACCTTGGGTTCCCATCTCTTGGGAAGGGACCGAAGTATCTTCGAGTTGATTTCCCCTCTATCCAAGGTGTGTCCCAAAGCTACAAGTCCATTCAAGATGGTTTTGAGACTTAATTACATGTCCACCACTCTTTCATTCTTATCCATCTTGAAGTTCTCAAGCAGTCCATTGAGCATTTAGAATTTGAACTCCTTGACTTGTTGCGTGCCTCCATATGTGACACACAACTTGTTCCAAATCTCATGGACAATGTACCAAGTTGAGATCATGTTGAACTTAGTGGGAGTGAGGGGAAGCATAGATTATGCTTATCGCTTTGGTATTGAGCTATGCCTTCTTGATTGTAGCTTCATCCCAAGTAGCTACATCACTGGTTGGCTCCTTGAATGGAAGAATCACCACCTTCAACGCATCATAGTTTATTCCTTGAAGGAAGAACTGCATCCGTTGTTTCGAATAGAGGAAAGTGGTTTCATCAAAGATCGGTGGTCTCATGGAGAAGATTCCCTCTAGGTTGAGAGACCTAAGTAAGTCTCCCATCTTCTCATCTCGTGGGAGATGTGTCAGAGAAGACCTTACCTCTAATACCACTTATTGGATCAAAGGGATTTAGAGTGGGGGTGAATAGAGCTTCAAAACTTGGACAAAAATAGTTACACCTTCAATTTACTTAAACTAGGCATAATTGTAAATAGTCAACTTGATGGCAATCTAAACATGCATAACAAGGATGAGAGAAATCAAAGGAACCAATTGGACAAGCTATTTTAGAGTGGTTCGACTCTCCAAACTAGGAGAGAGTCAGTCCACTACCTAGAGAGGTCAAACTCTAGGATTTCTTAAGCTTGTCTACTCCTTATATTCACTTATAAGAGTTACAACAAATGACATTCATTTTTCTAGACAAGGATACCCATCCCTTTAAGGCCAAGGGAGCCAACAACCTTACAATCAAGGTCTTACCTCTCTAAGAGCTAGTCTTCTACCTCTCAAAGGTCTTACCCACTCTTGAAATCAGCTAGATGCCTTCACCAAGGTCCTCCCCTTCATGCAAAGAGTCTTTGGCCTTGAGGCTTTACTGACTCAGCTCCTTGGATATCCTTCCTTGATCTTCTCCTTCACTTAGAGTAGCCTTGAGAACCTTATTCTCCAGCTGAAAAAGCTTGCTCCTTCTTCTTCTCGTAGAGAATCTTTCACCAATCAAGATCTTTGAAGAAGGGGATGGGAAAGAAGAAGCTTGAGAGCTTTATAAAAATACAAATGGGTATCTCTCTTCACACAAGACCTATCTCACTCATAAGGACAAATTAGGTGTAATCAAGAGATAGAAAGGGGCTCAAGTGGATAGAAAGCACTCGACTATAGCAAGGACCTTGAATAGCATGAATGAGAAACCTTAGAATGAACTCTAAGAGGTCCTATTCATAGCTAGAGGTGTCCACTAGTGTATGGAAACACTTATAAATGTTATATATCTATTTGGAGACTTGCATAGGGTATGTTTCTGACTTTTGCAGCTCTCCAACGGTTAGAATCACTTTTTCTGCATTTCCAATATAGTGCATTTGGTCGAGTTTCAATAAAGATAACTCAATCGATCACACTATGAGACAAGACCAATTTAGACCATCGGCTGAGTTTGTCCTAGTGGCAATTCAATATATCCACTTAAATCAATCTTGGACAGAGAGGTCATTGGTCAAGTTCTATGGATGGACAACTCATCGATTGACATCATTCTCAAAATCCATTAAGGATCGATCAAGATTGAACTCGACCGATGAGGTGGCTGTAATGAATTTTTCAAAATTATTTATAAGTGATCAAACATTAAAAATTAGTGTCCCTAGTTTTTCTCATCTTAGTTATAAGTCACATCATCAATACAAATGATCATAAAAGTGTTCTAAGATGATTTGGAGTGATTTGCCAAATTACACATTTGAATTACTTTTAACTTGATCTAAATTAAGATAGGGCTTGAGCAATTTGATCCTTTTCATGTACCTAATGCCTGAAATGAATCTTAAACAAACATATTAGATACATATGAATGGAATGTTTACATCATTATCAAAATATGGAAAATGTGTAATACTTAGGTCAATATGTCATGCATCTATCATATCAAAAAATACACATCTGAACTTCTCGTCGAGGATTTAACAAGAAACAATCAATAACCTAGATCTTGGGTTCAAATTTCTCCAAATCCAAGAACATGACAAACATATAAACCTACTAATAAAACAAACATAGAAGCATAAAATGACTAACTCTAAACATATAATGGTTCATACAATAAAGAGAGAAAATTTTGGAAGTGGGGTTACTCCCCGTACCATAGTGAGAGGACTAGTCTCTCATGGAAGTGGTAACAAATATGACAATGGAAGAAGAAAAATAAGCCATCAACATAGAAGATGATGAAGGGGAAGCCATGGTGTTTGGATGGTTGTCTTTGACACAAAAACTAAACCAGTCCTTTGACATTTGTTAAAGGAAGTCTTAAAGGGGTCGTCTACTTTCACCAGGGTTGGATCAAGTTAATGTGACAAGGAGTGGCAGGTTGATGATTGTGGAGGTCATCGACCAATGGAATGAAGGTGTCTTTGGTAGAACCTCCTTTGAGGTCAGAAACTACACGCCTTGGAGGAGGTGGAAGGACCTTTGGCTAACGTCCATCAATTAATCGACAATATTGATGGTTTATGGAGGAAGAAGGTGTCGAGTGAATGTGGTAGACTTGTAGTATCAATGGTTGATGCCTTTTCCTATTTCCCATCCTCTTCTATTTATAGGAGGAGGTTAGGGTTTGGAGCCCTTCCCAATGTCCTTGGAGTTAACACCTAGACGCCATGGAGATGAAGAGATGATGACAATAGTAGAAACATGAAAGATTCACAATCACTTGTGACTCCATCAGTAGATGAGGGGTATCACAATGTTTGATAATACCTTTGATAGGTGAACGATCAGGTATACCATCAGAAAGTGAAGCAGGATTTTCTTAGGAAGGTGAATTCAGAAGAAACATCAGTTGTTGACCATCGGGAGAGCTGCACATAAATGCCTTTGATTATCCAATCTAAAATTTCCATCAGAATTTGTTAGTACGTAGAAGATCCATAAGAAAGGAACTACAAGATTTTGTTCGGAAGATAGATGCTGGGAAACCATCAGTTGATGTGCCATCGGAAGGGAAGTGTGGGGATCCTATGATTGTCAACCGACGGAAGGATAGAGTGATGTATACTAAAGATTTGGCAGGTTAATAAAACCAAAATTTAGGCATTTATGCTAGTATGTGTCTATAGTTTCATGTCGTTATAGCCTTGATATACCCAAAATAACTCTAGATACTTAAAGTTTCATAATTTATCTCTTTTTGAAGAAGTATTACCTCAAACTAACCAATTTTGGGACATATAAGAACCAAAATTAAGAAAGCTTTGGTTCTCTAATTGAGCCCAATGAATTAAACTCGAATTCTACCAAATCCAAGTCTCAATCATCCCTCTTTTTGTAGAAATACACGTCGATGCTCCATTGACTCTTTTTTTCTTTAGAAGACAGCTGAAGGTTAATATTTGGATGATCCACCAAGTAAAGATCAAACTCAATTGTGTATTCAATTGGCCACTTCTGAAGGTCCATCTTCTAGTGGTTCATTTTCTGATGGTCTGTTTGGAAGGTTACAACCAGAGGCTAGCAGACCATTCAAAGGAGCCCTTCCATAATTTCCTTCATAAGAAATGAATTCAAGTTAAATTCCCTCAATTCAGGTTAAATTCATTTCCACCTACCTCTGGTCTTTTTCTTTGTAAGACAATTGGTTATCTATCTACTAAAGGTTTGTCTTTCGATGGTCCACCAACCAGAGGCCTATTTTGAAGGTCTCTTCTGATGGTCGTCTTCCGATGGCACCTACAAAGCATTGGTTCAAATGGTGTCATCAGAAGATGCACTTTATGACGGTCTATTCCATCCCATTTCCACATATCAAAGGACCAAATTCCACTCAAATTCATCAAATTCAACCCACATTCATTCCCACTCACATATATGTACCACCTACCACTATAATACGACCCTTGGCTACCTAGAAAAGGGTTTCATTTAGTCTTTTCAGAGTGCCTTCTATAGCTCTGACCTTTGGTTCCTAGAGCTCCATTCTTGAGCTCTAAGACCCGAGAGGGCTAAAGAGATCATCCTACACTCACCTCCTTCAGTTGGAAACCATCAACCGTCATTTTCCATCATCTTCCACCTCCATCAACCACCTTCTATCTATTTTCACTATCATTCAGCCACATTCCAACCATTTCTAACACTTTTCACCTCCATACACCCATCCAAGTTGCTTTTGGGGTGGAATCAAGGAGAAATGAGGTCTAGGAGTCCAAAAGATCAAGGAGGGGGACCCCAAGGATCAGATCCATCCCATCTAGAGGCTAAGGAGCAAGAGAAACCTCTCTTCCATGGGTTAAATCTCTTCTTCTACCTCTTTCTTGTACTTTTCTTCTTTGTTTCTATACAAATGATGTTTTTCCATCTTTGTTCAGTGGCAGATATGCTTATTCATGGCTAGTTGATCTCCTTCTTATCTATAAGCCCGTTTTTGGGCATATTTGTGTACTTCTACTCTGAGTAAGTAGTTTTCTTCCAGATCTAGCATATTTTCTGTTCTATCTTCTCTTTCTAGTTATGATTGTTGGTTTGGTTGATCTTTTTCCTTCTTGAACATCCATTTCTACCAAGATCGAAGATTTGTTGTAGAAATTGTTGGTATTTATGCCAAGAGATCCTATCATATGATTATTCTAATGGGGCATCCTATACTTGATTTGATAGTAATAAGGGTAATTTTTGGTATTATGTTTGTCTTAGTCATGAGATGATGACACAAACACAATAGATGTCTAAAGAATGATGTTACTTGATGACATATGTCTTGAGGTTGAGGACCTGAAGAATGAGATCATATGTATGATAAGAGTATATATGTTCTAGTTACATCCCTAATTGGATATTACTCTAGAAGCAATATAGACGAAAATAATACATAAGACTAGAATGTGTGTTGACTGATGATAGAGTCTCATTAATCATGATATAGGATATCCAGTCAAATATATAGGTACTTGTTAAAGAATAGTGTACTGGACATACCCACCTGGAGACTGATACATGGAAACCATGGAATGGTAGTTTTAATCAACTATGAAAGTGATAGTGGTGATTGTAGTTCTTAGACTAGGAGTCACTACACTCATCACATGTCAACTGAATTGACACCACCCAACGTGACCTTGAATGAGAGTTTGTTAGAAAGGTTGTGTTCGGGTACACTATAACACATCGGGATTGACTGTGAGTGATGTATATGGGATTTTTCTCTCCTAAATGAGTCGATATCCTGGCCACTTGGTAAGTGTGATTGAGAAACATATGGTCATACTCGTATGACTTAATATATGATATGTGAGATCACATGCATCTCATACAATCTGCTCTAGTTTAAGGAACATGGATTGAATATTAAGAGGAAGACAATTCCATGCCTACAGTTCAATCTAGATATCAGAGACAAAGGAACTATAGATTAGAGTAAAACTGATTACAAAATGTAGGTTGAAGTTGATCTCCAATTTTCCAATTACTTGGATAGCAGTGATGTGTTGCTAGATACCACTCATTGTTTGTGATCTCATGATTTGGTTATTGACATTCATTGTCAATATAATTTGAGACATATAGGGTCACACACATAGGATGCACTAGGAGTTTACCATGGATATGGTTTGACTTGGTTACTAATGTGTTTAGGTAATCAACTTAAACAATATTGGATGATAGTTGGCTGACTGGATTGTTCGGTTGACCAAATGGGAATACTAGTCGACCAACTGGAGTGTCCAGTCAACCGACTAAGAAATCCAGTCAACAGACTGGATGATTAGTAGGACTAGATCAAGGATTGGTGTTGATGTCATGTTGTGCACTACTTGTCCCATAGAAAGCCAATATGTTTACAAATAGGATAAATATCCAATCGACTGAATAGTGTGTCAGTCGACCGACTGGGAGCTCAACTGATCGATTTGTGACTCACTATAGCCCCAAATTCATGAAATATGTCTCCTCATATCCCTGGGTTTGTGGAAACCCTAACCTATCCACTCCTATATAAAGAGGGGGTGGCCTAGGCTCTCTAGACATGTATTCTAATCTCAACATTGTAATGATGTGAGATCCATAGTCATCTCACACGTGAAGGGAGAGATAGCCAAAGGGGAGAAAGTTGATAGAAAACTTTTGTTTTCACTTCCATATCTGTCAGCATATTTTCCTACAAAAATCGGTAGAGAAGGCATTTTGGATTGAAGTCTGAGAGGAGGACATTCAAGGGAGGATCTGTATGAAACACAGTTGGAGATATCATACCCTACACTGTGAATTTGGTCACATTCAAATGAATTTGACCACATTCTCTCAAATGAGACTACATTCACAACATAAGTTCCATGAAATCCTTTAGCGTTCCTAACGATCTAGATTATTTTGGACCTGAGCGGTAATATGGAATATTTTAGGGTATTATATTGTTATCCTTGAGAGAGTTTTAGATCACTAGTGGGGTTTTAGTCACACTGTGAGAGATCAAGTGAGAAAACCATCACAGGAGAAGATACCACGATGCATACTATGTTTGGGTGTTAGTAGCTTGTTAGGGTGTTAGAGGGTTGTCTAGGCCCGAGAACAGGTGCATAGACTGCCAAATTTATGGTTACATATCCAGGAACTCCTCCTCGTGATCTGTAAGATTTGACATAATCTTTTTTCTTTTCTTTACTTTGTTTTGCTAGACTCATTCTAGTTCCTTACATATATCAACTATGTATTTTGCTTACCTGACTAAGAATGGAATCTTAGATGTCTAAATATTCCCATGTCTCTATGTTTGAACCTTTATATCTACTTCAACCCCATATTGAGTTGTAGGGGTCTTTGAAGGTTTTAGGTTATATAAACTTAAAGTCTGATCCATCTTTGGGTTCATCCCTTTATTCTTGAGAGCACTATCTTAAGCCAACCACAAATCTAATGCAAATTGATGACTTGGTAGATAGATGCAAATCAAAGAAATGCTTCTATTAGTTGTCAACTGATGGAAATGAAATATGATGCAAATCCACCCTGATGGAGGGGGGCAATTATTGTGTGTCAAAGTGCCTATGCCTAGAAAACTTCAACTAAAGGAATCATCAACCGGTGAAAGGACAAATTAATGAAAATCTGGTCTATTTCATCAAAAAAATTATAGGCCCGCTACTCGGTTAGTGGAACCACCACTTCCTACACTCCTAGCATTCAATGAAGTTCAAATTTTCCATGAAAACAAAAAATTTGAATCAAAACTTTACAAATTGTCATAAATTAAAGAAAATTAAAGTTTAAATTAGTTCTAAGCTAAAGTGATGGAAATGAATGTAAAACTAGACTAAAATTGCAACTAAAATTATGATGAATGTGCATTCATCATTGGTGTAGACTGTTTCTCCTAATCTAATATAATCTAATCATCATAGAGCAAGTTGCATGTGAAGACCTTTTTTGTGCATTTTTTACTTCCATACCTGCCAAGATATTATTTTATTACAGGTAGGAAATACTATTTTCATCTTTTGAAATCTGGTATAAACATATTTTGTGCGAAATGAGGGATTGAAGCAATTTGGTAGAGAAATGTGTATTGACTCAACTATCAGGATTCTGCGAGTTGGTAGATTAGGCCAATCGAAATATGCCACAGATATTCAACGCCAATTCAAATATGACACATACATTCAGCTGGTATTATGGACACATTATATCAAGTCTCCCTATCTCACTGTGAATAGGTTCCTTAGACTTATGAATTGCCAAAGTCCTTTAGGCAATCATAGATTATCTACTCTGTTTTTTTATAGGTATTGTTAGCTATGTACATATACATTACATTAAATAAAAATGTCAAGTAATGTTCTATATTTATTTTTATTGTTGCATTTGACTATCATCATGTGGAATAATAGTTACAAAGTTAAATATTGAAAATGGTTAAATATTTTTTAACAACCATTAATTACAAGCATAGGTTTTTTGCGAACTTGTGCAATGGAATTTCAGCATCAATCTTGTTTGAACTTGTATCGTGTGTGTGCCCTCCTTGCTGAAAGTTCTAAGCTTCATCACTGCTTCTCTCATTCCCAAGAGGCAAAGTGCATTCCGAACAAGAAACAAATAAGCACATGTAGTGGCTGCCACAATTGTTAGGAATTGTAGTGGGAAAGTGATGTGTTATGCAAAATTGAAAGTGCACGATTTAACGTGAAAACTCTCTCAAACACAAGAAGTGAAAAATCATGGGGCAATACCGGCCAACAAACACTATGTAATTAAGATTACAACTAATACCATCCAGATTTAGTTACCCCTGAATTCAAATAGATCCCCTCATATGAGAACATAGATAAGAAGAAAAAATTTGCACCCAACGTGTACAAAATATTCCACTTATCATTTTCTCCTCATGACACCTCTGTCGTCATATTAGACTAGACATGGTTGTGTCCTTATCTGTTGCCACTGCAACTGTTGACCGGACCGCCTATGCATCTGACGAGGTCACCTACCTCACCACCAACCAGAAGCTCTCTCCGCCTGAGAGAGCATATGTGCATCCTCTACTGAACAAAAAAACTGTTGTCATGGTAGTTGTCATAGAACCAACAAAGTGTCACTGACCTGATGTGTGTCCTACGTTGATCAGATATGCCACCACTGTCGATGCACCACCAATGTGTCACTGACTATAAGCTACTACTTCACTTCAAGTTAAAGTCGCTAACCTTCTCTTACTATAAGAGAGAACCACCACTTGTTCTTGTTTTCTAGCTCTTCTACCATAGAAGACATCGACAAAAAATAATTGATGAGATGATCGCTTTGGACTCCCCCAATGCCTCTATTTATAGGCCTCCATGACATGTGGTAGCAACTAGGAATCCCACTCCAATTCATAGTCCAATTCTAATGTTGCAAATAGAGATCCATCTTTTCTCCTATTAGATTTAACTCCTACTAGGATTGGCATCACAAGTCAACTCATACTCAAGCCCAAATCCAATTAGGACATGGAACTGAACAATCCTTTTCCAACAATTGACCCCATCATCCCATAAGGGAGACGTTCTCCTCTGCAATCATCTAGAGTAGGATTCCATCGCCACTTGTGATATATTCCTATAGGTGGTCATTCTCCTCAAGTATGTCAACTTTCTATCATTTTCATCCCTTTTATTGAAGCACCACCCTGACTTCACTTTGTTCCCAAGCAACTGAGAAGAAGTATCCTAGCAGTACCACTTCTCTCTCCATGCACACACTTGTAACTTTCTTAGCTCCCCCTGACCGGTTAGTCTACCTATCCTGGATGAAAAAATATGTTTTTAACCTTCTGCAACAAGACTTAGAAACCTTCCCTTGACATTTCCCTATCGATGTAACCCCACATTCAGAGTCTGATCCTCCATTCTGCATGCATCAACTACATGTCCACTATATTTTCCTTCTTCCTCATGTGTGTATTGTCTAGAAGAAGTCTTTGGAGAGACCTTCTCTAACAAGGAGCCATCCTGATGCTCATAGAAACTTACATTTCTACCCTTGCAAACATCATTGAGAGAATCCCACAGCTCAGACATGCAGCTATATGTAGGACTACTTCCAAGTCCTCCTCGGCTCCTTTGTACTGACGTTGGCTTCTTGACTTCCTAAACCTTCTCTTTGTGTACTCTTAATGTGGTTTTATATAGAATGCAGAACAATTTGCCTTGAGCTATCTCCAAGCACCCTTTTATTACCTTGCACATCCCACCACCAAACCCGAGATCATATCCGCTCCTATCCAACAAGGAACTAGAAATTATACTAAGCCTCAAGTCTGGAACATGAACATCCTTGAGCATGATAGTACACCCAACATTTGTTTTAATGCAGACGTCACCAATCACGTTGATCTTTGAGTAGCTAGAATTCAACATACTTACATTACCAAAGTTCCCTTGTCTATATTTTGTGAAGAACTTCCTATAAGTTGCAGCATGACACATCGCTCATGTATCTGAAGCTCACTCAACACCATCCTTTGTGTTCAAACTATGCTCTTAGACTGTCAATATTAGATTTTCTGTAATGGCAGTTGCATTGTTTTGGTCATCATCCTCGTGTTCTTTGGCAAGCTCTTGTGACACTTTCTTCTAGATCTTACAATTTCATAACAGTAGCATTCTTTACTCTTTGTCTTTGTCTTTGACTTCACATGATTAGAACTATGATTGCAACTCCGATTTCTTCCTCTACCTTTCACGTATAGAGTTGAACCTGAAGAATCATATTTTTCACATTCCCTTCTGGGGACGTCTTCACTTAGAATCAAATCTCAAATATTGTTAAGTCAACTTCATGCTTCCTGATGAACTGTTGACTACTTTCACGGTAGAAGACCAACTCTCGGGCTAAGAGGAAAGTAAGATAAGTGCTTTGACTTCATCATCAAACTCTATCTCCACAGAGTTCAACAGAGTAATTATGATGTTGAACTGATTCACTACTACTGAAAAGGCCTTTGGGGTCGATTATTTAGAGCCTTTAGCATCGGTTTCCAAGAAACACCCAAGTGGGCACCGCTAAAAGTCGACACCTTTAGCGTCAGTTTTTAACCGACGCCATAACCCTTCCTGCCACCGAAAACGCGCCAGCTAGGGAACTATAGGTGTCGATTCTTAATAAAAACCAACACTATATCATGATCAAAGGCGTTGGTTATTAAACAAACATTGATGCCATAACCCTTCCCGCCACCGAAAGCGTGCCAGCAAGGGAACTATAAGTGTTGGTTAGTACAGAAAACAGACACTATATCATGGTTAAACACGTCGGTTATTAAACAATAACAGACACCATATCCCTACCAGCACGGTCGTGCCTGGCCACAATAAGCGTCGGTCTTACTGATATCGATGCTAGCCATGGAAGAGACGTCGGTTTTTGCTAATAACTGACCCCGTATGTCTTTGGTGGTGATTTTATACAAATAACCGAGCCTATGTTCTGATTTTTTTTTCTTATCAGTTTGCAAGCCTACTGTATGGTTGGTTAGCAGGATGCAGAACCTTTAGTTCAGTTCTGAACTACAGGTTTATAACATCCATTGATATCAGCCAACAATAGGCCACAAACCTGCAAAGTCATTCAGATTCAGACACATGTATTGATCAGATACATGTAGAAACCTGCAAAGTCATTTACATTCACATTCAGTTCCATTCATTTCATCTCTTTTCACATTCAGACATTCATGTATTGATCAGAAAAAGTCATTCACATTCACACATATGACAATTCATAAAAAGTCATTCACATTCACAAAAAAATAATTATGATCAAGAACAAAGTTTAAAAATATCATTCTTTATTCATCATCGTCATCATTGTCCCAATTATATTTAAAAATTCCCACTACTTGTAGGGCTTTTTCCCATTCTTCTCTTACTACATTTAATTCCTCCCTCGTATAGGGAGTATGAACATCTAATAACTTTCCACCTATGATGTAGTCAGTTTTAAACACCTGCAAAGAAAATGACGTATATATATAATTAATAATATATAATAAGATTGATATATTTCATATTATCTAATGAGACTATATATAATACCTGATATATAGTATCGATTTCCATTACGACATATTTGATGATTAGGTCTATAAATCACATCACATAGTAGGCACATGCCCAACCGTTGTCTTGAGTAGCACACTATAAATTGAAACATACAAAATATTCAAAAATACAAATAAGCACAGTTCACATAAATAATATATACATTGGAGTCAGGAAATTACTTTCACATTCTCCCAAATTAGTGGTTGATTCTTTTTCTCGGGGACCTTTCCTTCAGCGTTTTTGAACTTTTCTAAAGCCCCACATGTTAATGTAGCACATTAAATTGCATAATTAAATAGTAATGTAATAACATATGTTAACGGATATAAAAATATGAAATATCTCTCACGGGAATAATGGCCTTTTCATTATGTGTCCATATAATGTATTCAATTCCTTCCCTATAGGATCTAGATAATAGATAGTTAACATCTTGGGGACAATAACTAATAACTCACAATGCCTACCACTACAGGTAAGAAAGTTAAAAATTAATAGCTCAAAATCCACAATAAAAATGTAATTTTCTTAAGTCAAAATTAAAAGCAAAGTAAACTTACTCGACATTGAATGGAGCTATTATCACCGTCTTCTTATTTTTACCAAAATATTCAAAAGCAGCACAGCAGTATGAAGTAACTGAAGAAGGGTCTGTATCTACAAGACTAATCAAAGATGGAACAAAAAATCCCACATGGGAAAATGCAAAATTTGTACATATCGTGTGTAAGTGGCAGCAAAACATGTATTATGTATGCATTAATATATGAGAAACCAGATCACCGTATATAAAAAGGTATATGGATGTATAAATAAGATTTCACCATATCCACATCTCTATCATAGAAGTGTTCATCCAATCATAATGAAACAACTCCAAAATATCTTGTATAAATAGCTTGTTATCGTATGATTGACCTGCATTAATACGTATGCATTAATGTGTATGCAAAATTTGTATTACGTATGCATTAATACATATGTAAAACTTGTATAAATAGATTGTTATCGTATGATTTACCTGCAGCATCCTCTGAAATAGTAACATTTATAGGGCAATTTGAATCATGTTCGCCTATCCATACTGCCATACCCCTACAATTAGGACCTAACGAGGCATGTAGGTCCCTTGGAAGCCAACTTGGTACTTTAGGAGCTAGAGGTGGAGGCCGAGATGTAGCGGGTGTCTTCCTTTTGACCTGTATATATAATTTCAGGTCAATTGACTCATATATACACACTAACAAATTAACATAATGTAAATTTACCATATAATATTAGTATATACGACATCCACCTTGGGCCACATTATCACTCTGCCTTCTTCCTCACCAAGCATTTCAGAATCTGGGTGGGCATATGGTAGTGGAAGATCCCTCCAATCGAGGAGTATATGTATCGGGCTCACACGAACCGCACCAGCTGGTACTAGAGTCCCATGAAACATCTCCCCTGGAAGGGTTGGGTAAGCATGTGCCTTTACAACGATATATTCTTGACTTTTTAGACAACATGGCTTCAACTCCTACAAATTTACGTAAAGAATGTTATATACATATATACATAAACATATCATCTTGAAAAGACTAGCTACTATATATGTCATAAAAATACTTACATTGGACGTGCTAGGTGGTGGGTCTACAGGATTATTCCCAACCTCTGTAGTAGGAGAAGAGTGGGTCACCACAGGTACTGTCTGAGTGGCAGTATGAGATGCCTGCCACTTGCTAATTGCTTCATTGACTCTCTTATCAAGTGTTTCCTTGACTCTCCTATCAAGTGCTTCCTCGACTCTCCTATCAAGTGCTTCCTCGACTCTCCTTTCAATTAACTGATCTACCTATACATGGACATAAGAAATGCTAGCTTCTGATTATTGAATTCTCTTTCACAATAACATTCTAAAAAAAGAATAAGTTACCTCATCTTGTGAAAGTCCCGCTGTTACAACCCCAATTTTTGGGTTCATTGGGTGAGAAATGTAATTTCTCACATTAGAGATATTTGAACAAATAACGATATAATTTGCTTCAAATGAATGGATTTCATTTACAATAGCCTTGATGATTGTGTTGTGGGCTTTATTGGCTATTGGGCCCAAATAACAAGAAAATTCAATTAGTAAATGAATAATTGAATATTTGAGAAAAAGAAAAAGGTAGAAACCTCTAGAAGGAAAAGAGACGTAATCTATGGATGGATTTCATGCCTCTTGGGTTCCTTGGGTTCCAAGGAGTCCAAAGTTGCAAAATAAAAAGAAATCCTCAAAAGGAGGTATTTAAATGAGAAATAAACAAGATAATGTGAAATAATGCATAATGATGCATCTAAAAGGATAATAAGTATCCAATAAAAAGAATTTCAAAATAATGGAGTGTCTTGGGATCCAAGGAGTCCCAATAAAGAGGAAGGAAAGAGAAAATACTAAAAAGGCAAAATAAGAGGATAATGTGTTGCATTATTAATGAATTATGTGGTATTGTTTAAAAGGATGATATTTTCTATAAAGGAAAATATAAATTCGAAGCTAATAGATTTAAAAGCAAGGAAAAAGAGAATAAGGGAAGGAATTTTCATATTCCTATATGACCAAGTAATAAGAAATATCCAAAGGATAGAGAGGAGAGAGAGAATTTACTTCTCATTAAAGGAATCGATTTCTTACTTGGAAAGAGACTCTTTGATTCATGAATAGACAACTTGTGGCTTCGTTTCTCACCCCTATATAAGGGGTAGAGTCTTGGTTCGAAGAGAAGCGAGATCCCACGCAAATATCTCTCTTCTTCAACTTCTTCTTGCTTCTTTTCGTCCAAAACCCTAACCATGGGGGTAGTTCCAACCCTGGACCAACGAGGAGTTGTGGATCCATGTTGATGGAGGCGAGAAGCTTCCACCTCAACCCTGGTCCAATATGTTGCCAAGAAAACACCCAGATCTTCACGCATCACCCACCAAAAGGGCTTCCGACGTGCTACTTTTGCGGCAGCGGTCACATGCTACTTCCGCCTGAGATCGGCCACCATGGCAGCAACTGGGAGGAGCCCTGGGTGCGCCTGAGCCAGGAGAAGGTAGAGCAAAGGCTCCCGGTGGAGTTCGAGCCCACATCTGGGCGGGAGAGCCGCGCCAAGGGCAGCCCTAGGCGGCTGATCTGCTGCTGAACCGAGGAAGAAGGAGATACGGCCATTGGACCGTTCTACCCTCCGTGGGCTGAAGGCGCGCACAACTTAACCAAGGGAAAATGGTTCAATTCGTTATAATTCCTAATCGGACAACATTGCATGCATAAGGATGACGTGGCGCCATTTGATTGGCCCAAAATAGGTAATTTTACTAAAATCATATCTATTTATTCGTAGCTCGGATCAAAACAAGTTATACACAAAACTTGATCCTCAGAACGAGGGGAATTCAATAAAAATATGTTTATAAGTCAATTCCTCTTACAATTTGAAAAGTAGTGTAATTTATCAACTTTAACATAATGATGATTAAAGAAACCCTACTTTGATATGATTAAAGTGATTAATAGGGTTTAATGGATCATTAGAGTTGATATTAACCTGTTAAATGCAAAAAGATACATTATGTTAAAAAATGAAGAAATTTGCATGTGATTAGTCTAATTTGGAGTTTATGTGCATAAATATGCTTGAATTGTGAAAAGTACACAAAGTTATCATCTTTAATGATTTGATTAAGGAAAAACCCTTAGATTTAATGATAGATAGATTTGATATTGTTCAATGGATAATTCAAGCCAATAATAACCTGTTGTTGATAAATGTGAAGATGGAATCTAAAAAGATGTTTTTTTTTATTATAAAATTAGCTTAATTTAGTGTTTCATTCATGACTATGCATTAATGAGGTTGAAAACCCTAATTTAAGAGAATATATCTTTTAATGGTTCAAATCCATGATAAAATAGAAATATGATGACCCTAAGTCAATTTGGATATAAAAGACTATTAAAATGAATAGTTGAGCAATTAAGGTTCATACAAATGGAAAATGATATTTTAGGGTTTGTTAACTTAAAAAGGATAAAGTTTGATAAATTGAGCTAAGAAACCCTAATGAATAAGTAATGAAACCTTAATGCGGATTAGGAACCATAGAAAGTGAATCCAAGTTAATAAAGTAGGTTCTTGATAAAGTGTGTAGTAAATGGAATACATGTGTTTTTCAGGATTCTTGCTTATGTGGTTGAATTACTTCCTTGGATTGCTTTCTTGATTGGAATTGATATTAGCTTGAGAAATCTAGTGAATCAGGTATGTGGTTACAATTATGAATAACCGCTTTAGTTTCCCAATGGATTCTCGGATGTTTAATCGCATTGAATGCAACTAAACTGTTGGATGTTTATTTATTTCTTGCAACTATAAAGTGACTACGATTATCACATAAGATATGTGCCTACTAGCTCAGATCCCGGTCCCCTCTGTGTCGTAATGGCGGACCTAGTACATGGCTACCTAGAGGGTAGGTCCATCAGGTCATGAAAGACTTTGGCTACCTAGAGGGTAGGTCCATCAAGTCACCTTTATAGAGGTACCATATAAGTCCTTACAGGGACAACACAGAATTGTGGATAGGTATGGATTGAGTAGTTTGGCTTAAAAAGTAATCTTGATTGTTAAATGAGTAATTGAGTGATTATATTGTTAACATAGTTGAACATTATTTGTTTCCCCCACATACCAGCTCCGGCTGACTGACGTTTTGTTTGTCGGCATTTTAGGTACAACGAAAAGAACAAACAGTAAAGTGGCACATGTGGTACTAAATGAGAATTAAAGTGCAAAGGAGGATTAGATAGATTAGTATCTGTGTAGATAGAAGTTTAGAGATCCAAGTTTTCAAAAAGGTATGCAAAAATTTATTTTCTTACAGCTTTCAGTATAGTATGTTAAAATTTGATAATTATTCTTGGTTAATTGCCGAACCTTTGATCCGGAAGTCATGTGTGCGGCTTCGATCTCTCGGTCTCCATTAATTGGGGGTTATCGGGAGGTGGGGTCGTAACACCCGCTCTTGGGACTGGTTTGCATTGTGATGGCCCAAAGAACGCTTTGATGCCCACACTAGCACCTACACCCCTAACATGTCCAGGATGCTCTGGGTTACCCAGAGCAACTATCAACTCATCCATTGTGCCCTCAGGGATGAACTTGCCTTCCTTCCTCTGCTTGTGCAGCTCCCACTAATCGACATCAATAGAAATTGGTAAGTAAACATAACAATAATCAATAACGATCGATTGCTCTAAGAGTTGAATTTTACCATTTTTGCAGCCACCTCAGCAGTTGCGGGCTTCGTTATATCTCCCTTCTTGTTTTGCCTCCTAGCTATCCACATAGCATGGTGAGGTAGAGGTGCGGGACCAATAGTAGAGGACTCCTGAGTAGCAGCAGACTGAGCAGTAGACTCAGCCTTTAGTCTTTGGTGAACGTCTGCATAGCCTATTGGACCCATTGTGTGGTCATGCACATCCAGTGCATGCCTTGCTCTTTGAGCATCACTAATAGCCTTGTTAGTAAGAACATTGATTTGGTTAGTAATACTAAAGATTAATCTTGAATAGGTGAATATATAAGAACGTATATTAATTAAATTGGGAGTGGTACTTAATACCTTGAATTCATCCGTTTTTCTTTGGGTAACAAACTCCTCCCAGTCTTTGGTGTCCAGGTGGTTCCTTTTCTTAGTGGCTGCCTTCTGCCTAAATTTATTTTTTTAAAGAGAATACAAACAAAAATTATTAGTGTAGAGTCAGTCAAAAAGTGATTAACGTCTAGAATTGGAAATCAATCAAGAACCTCTTCTCAACATCACATATGTAATCTCAGGTGAGATTTGTCCTATAGTTCCTTAGGACCCTCCCACAACATTGCATCACACATTTATGATGCAACTTTTCATCTAGATCACATATACTCTGCAAAATAGAATTGCTATTAACTAGTATCCTAAAAATTAGTAATCTACAAAAATAGAATTGCAAATAATAATAACTCATGCATAGTTCCTTCCATACTAAGTCTTTCTTCCCCTTAGGAACTTTATGCCAGAATTCAAAAATAGGACTACAATGGCTGTGAGTAAGAACTCTAAGCTATGAAATAAATGAGTTGCGGTTCAATCCAACTGGATTTCCTGCATGATCAAAATCCACAGCCAGTTTGGGTCCATTGCCCCTTTGTTGTAGTAACTTGTTCATCATTGTGATGCCCCTCACTTTCTCAAATTTTTTTGCTGCTCATCAAGTGCCCCAATTTCTTTAGGGGGTACATCACCAACCTAAAATTTGACAAAAAAACACACTTACAGGATATAACTATAAATGAACATATAGATAGAAACCTCAGGGATATATTTTTAAAACTTGCATTGTGAGGTGTCGCATTGACGTCCTCACCCTCACGGTAATCATCAGCACGATCATCAGGAGAATGCTCAGCCATCTGAAAGTTCACATTCACATTGTAAAGTTCACATTTAGAAAAATAATACATATAAAAATATAATGCATGCCTCTAATATTGCAATCTTTTATCAATTAAAAATCCTTCATTGTGATCTCCGTGCACATACAAGTCATCATTAGCTTCAATATTTGGTGGTGTTGGCAACCCAACTGAGAATGGATTGGAGTCATCATACTTATCATAGTACTATTCTTTATCTATAAGATCTTCAATGAACTGTCTTTTACCATGAAGAACAACCAACCATTTATCATTTGCAGGATCATCGCTATAAAATACTTGTTTCGCATGTGATGCCAATATGAATGGTTCACCCTTCTCGCCAATCTTTTCAAAGTTCACTAATGTGAAACCCAATTCTTCCACTATAACTTCTTTGGTGTTATCAACCCAATTACATTTAAAGAGAAGAATTCTGAAATCTACATAGTCAAACTCCCATATGTCTTCAATGACACCGTAATATGACATTTTAGCTTCATGTGGACTCTTATCCTTTGCATTTGCAAAAAATAATGAAGACACTTGAAGGGTGACCCCACTATTTTAGACGACACTCTTATCATCTTGACGCTTTGTGTAATATGAGAATCCATTTATGTCAAACCCTTCATAAGACATAACAATCAATTTTGGTTTAAAGGCGAGGCATTTGATAGTTTTAGTAAGATTATCTGGTGTTTGAGATAGTTGATGTAAGACTTTATCTTCAAACCACTTAATAAATGTCTTGTTATGCTCTCTAGAAAGCCACATCGAATTGGCTTAAGGATATTGTCTCTTGATGAAATCGGTATGTTCCTCGATATAAACACTCACTTCGTCGATGTTGTGTAAAATATACAAGTGACCTTGTTCCAACTGCTCACAGCTGATTACTTTCATCCGCGATCCCAAAATTCATTTCCCAAAATGCTCCTCAATATTCTTGTCATTAATAGGAGCGTCATTATCACTCAGAAAGTCATTGCAAAAATCCATAACCTCTTTCGCCACATAACCCTCAATAATACTCCCTTCAGGCTGATAACAGTTTCGAACATCACCTTTAAAAATGCTCATGTATCGTTCAAAGGGATACATCCAATGCAAGAAAACTGGTCCCAACATTTTCACTTCCCTAGTCAAGTGGACAACAATATGTACCCTGATATCAAAGAATGAAGGAGGAAAATACATCTCAAGCTGACATAGGTAACAACCACTTCTCTTTGCAATTTATTGAGAATATTAAGGTCAATAACTTTGCTACACAGACTGTTGAAAAAGAAACAAAGTTTGGTGATTGCAAACCTTACATGCTTCGGCAATATAGATCAAATTGCCACGGGCAATATATGTTGCATTAGAGTGTGACAATCATGATATTTAAGACCTATCAACTTCAGATCTTTCATTGATACCAATGTACGGATGTTGGATGAGTAACCATGTGTCACCTTAACATTTACCAAGCATTCACAAAAAGCTTTCTTCTCCTTTCTCGACAACGTGTAACAAGAGGGAGGTAAGTATGTTCTCTGATCGCTACTAACTACTTCTGTTAATTATGTTCTTATTTCCATTTCACGTAGGTCCATTTTGTATTTTATCCCATCTTTAGTCTTACCTGGTATATTCAACAGAGTACCGATGACGCTATCACATACATTTTTCTCAACGTGCATGACATCGATACAATGCCTGACTACCAAATAACTCAAATAAGGAAGATCCCAAAATATTGACTTCTTCTTAAATAAAGATTTGTCACTTCGTGTGGCCATCCTACATTGTGATCTCTTACCAAATTCATTGGCAAAGTCTTTTACTCTTTCATAAACATCTTCCCCTGGTATAGGTTTAGGTGCACTCCATTCCTCATTCCGTCCATTGAATGCTTTGCGCAACCTACGATACTGATGGAATTTTGGAAGAAACCTTCGATGACCAAGATATACAGTCTCATCACCATGTTTTAGTCATATTGAATCAGTGTTCTCTTCACATATAGGACACACTTTAGATCCTTTGACACCATATCCAGACAAATTCACATATGCTAGAAAGTCATTCACAGTGCAAAACAACATAGCATGTAAACGAAATGTCTCTCTTCATGAAGCATCATAGGTCATCACACCTTCACCCCAGAGTTTCTTCAAGTCATCAATCAGAGGTTCAAGATAAATGTCGATATCATTACCAGGTTGTTTAGGGCCCGATATCAACAATGACAATATAACATACTTATTTTTCATACACAACCAGGGAGGAAGATTGTATATAATAAGCATAACTGGCCAAGTGCTATGTTGGCTGCTCAATGTCCCGTATGGATTCATCCCATCTGTACAAAGCCAAGTCTTAGATTCATGACTTCTTCATCAAATTCAGGGTACAATAAATCAATCTTATTCCACTGTGGGGAATCAGACACATGTCGTAGGATCCCATCATTCTTTTTATTAACATCTACATGCCACCTCAAATTCTTCACATCTATCGGATTGGCAAACAAGCGTTGAAACTATGGTATTATAGGTAGATACCACATCACCTTGGCAAGAGAACCAGTTTTGGACTCCCCTGAAGTCATCAATTTATACCTTGACACACCACATTTGGGACAATATTTCAAATCCACATAGTCCTTTTGAAATAATACACAATCATTCGGGCATGCGTGTATCTTCTTGGCCTCCATTCCCATTGGCCACAACAATTTCTTTAACCAGTATGTTGAGATTGCCAACTCATTTCCTTCGGGAAGAATTTCTTTCAACAAAAACAACAATGGCGTGAAGCTTTTGTCGCTCCATCTATTGTTAGCTTTCGGCTTATACAATCTCAACACAGTGCTAAGCTTCGTCAACTTACAACATGTGTATAACGGTATCTCGACATCATGCACAATGTTTCTATACATGGGAGGTGGATCAATGTGCTCTACCCCACAACTATCCAACATCGCATCAACAATGTCTACTGGAACTAGTTTGTTCACATCTACATCATCGGAGGCAATTTCTTCTTCCACACAAGCACTGCTATCGACATCCACTGATTTTATGTCACACCCCGATCTCACACTAACCACTAATCACGAGATTAGGGTGCGACGGAGGGATTATCACATAAACAAATCACTGAGAACTTTTTCTTTCTAAAACCTCGTAATGATATCCGGATTATTGTTGTAAACTAAAACAAAATAAACTATTGCGGAAGCATTTCAATTAAACTGGCTAGAGTAAGTAAACAGAGTTTACAACATGTAACATTGTTTAACAGAAAGTAAACATAACAATTAATTTACATCTTTATACACATACCACATACACACTCTCTCTCACCCACACCATGTCCCAAAGATCGAGGGGAAAGAACTAAGAGACCTCTAATTTCTAACTACATATTCCTTCTACAGACTAAGCATTAGGATGAACAGATCCTTCAGATTCCTGCTGCTGATGATGACCTGAAAATGTTTTGAGTAGAGGTATGAGCCTACTCGCTCAGTGAATAGCATTTCACTTAGCTATCACTAAACAACTCATCAGGTTTATAAATTTAAATAAATCATAAGTACAGTACTAAGCAGGGCAGTTCTAATAACATAACAGATTTGTAGAATATAATCACATTTCCATGCAATAACAGATAACTTGAACAGATATAAAGAAATAGCACAAAAGTTCGAATACTTTAATTTACTGTGATCCTATATGAGTACCAATTTATATTATTATTATGCCCTAATCATATGCAGTGTACCCTGCATATAAAGATCCGTAGCGAACTACGATCCCACCGTACAAGACTTAGCGACACACCCGGGAAATGCTAAGTCTGACGCCAGCCCTGCTCTGCCATAGGACCCCAGGCTCTCCGGCCTGACTCATAGGCTCTACGGCCTCAAGGCACTACTCTGAGTGCTCTAGACTCCTCCTCTAACCTGAGTACATAGGCGGAGAGTCTCACGGGGTTACCTCCATGACACAAGCACGGATAATGTTGCAATAACCCCCATTTTCTCCAGTGCCACCGTGACACAAGCACGCGTTGTTGTTGGACACTGCCTCTCTATCCTCATGTCTCCATGACACAAGCACGGATAATGTTGCAACACGAGTTTCACCCCTAAGAAGCAGACTTGTCAAAGGGGCTCTACGCTGTTAGGGCACCTAAGTCTATTAACTGATTAACATATAAACATTTAAATAGGAAAATCACATTTACTGATTTCATATCAGATCACAATACACTGTCATTCTAAACTGACAGAGCAATATATTTCAAATCATTGTAATTTCTGAGAAATTCTCATACCATGCATTCAGACAATTTAGAAATGCATAAATAACCCAACTTATTTCAATTTGGCACATACATAGCGAATTTACGCAATTGAACATCTTATTGCACAAATTAAAGAAATTTACTTCACATATGAGAATCATACTCAACAATTATCAATTCTCTAAAATTCTCGAAAAACGTGCACATTAACCCTAATCCTGGTTTGTGCATCACTTAACTCAATTAAGAGTTAATTACATTTCACAACACAATTTAATAACAATACTTGAAAATTTCTGGTAATATTTTAGAGAAATGTGCCATTTCATGTAAATATCAATTTACACATTAACGTCAAAAGATATATGCAATTAGGGTTTTTATGCATATTTTATTTATTCATATCAACTTTGAAATCGTACATCTGATAATTTATCAGAAATCTTCATTTTCTGGGTTCATACCCAAATTATACCATTTTCAGACATGAATTTCTAATTTTAACATTCAAATGAGCAATTTAGGTTCCAATGAACCATATAAATCTACTGATTCAATCCATACTGTTCAAATGCTAAATTTAATCATCTAACAGTGTCTAGAAGCATTTTATGAACTAAAAACGTCGGGCGACGCCAAACGCTGCCCGACGCCTGATAACGCCTGTTATCAGCGTAATTCGCGCACAAAATAGAAAATATTCGAACGCCTGAGTTTATTAATGATAAATAAATGAAACCCTACTCACTGTGATTTGGTCTGTCCAGATTCGTCCGGGGATGCGTTTGGGGTCTAATTCCGAGCAGAATTTGGTTGTCTTCAACCTTTGATAATATCCTGTTTACGGTTCTTCAGCTAGGGCTGCAGAATCAGGCCGAGATCTCAAAATCGGAGTTCAAGGAAGCTTTTCCCCTACTGTTGGGGACCCAAGATGTTCTTGGCTGCTGCTGCAATCAGGCAGCTGTTCTTCTCACGTACAGGTGGAGAGGAGGCTCGGTTGGGTTCTAATACTTAGCTATTAGCTGCGGATTCCAGATTGGGCCTCAAGGTCAATGTCATGGCTGACTATTTGAAGTGTTTGCCACACCCAAGGGGCTTCCTTAGCCGGCCGTTGCAGCTGGAGCTGCTGTTGGTGGCCGCAGCTACAGGGCGCCGCCCTAGCTGGCCAGCCGCGGTTGGGCAGGAAAAGGAGAGGGGAAGGAAGGAATGAAGGAGTGGAGGAAGAAGAAGAGAAGAAGAGAGGTGGGCTGCTGAGAAACGGAGCCAGGCCAAGATCGCCCGCTCCTCTACTCCATCGGTCGCCCAAGCGGCTCCTGTGCGCCGCCAAAGAAAAGAATCGTCTAAAGAAGATAAACGATACAGAGAAGGAAAAAGGATTATAAAGCTAAAAATTGGGAAAACTTGCATAATCTACCCCAGATATTGAAATCATCATAACTTTTTCCTCAGAGGTCCAAATAACTTTATTTCTTTTGCAACTTGTTAAGTACGAGATCCTCTACAACCCCAAGGCATAAAACATGCCAATTAGACTGTTTTACTAGATCAAAACTCTAATTACATTTGTGATCACTTAACTTAACTTATATTAATTACTTAATTATGCTCAAATCATGATACTTACATGTTAACTTTGAAACGGGTCATAACATTTTAGGTTTGAAATCTCTCCATGCCAGTACCATTCTGTATAGCCTTGTACAATGTCGTTGCACATGAAATGACTTTTGATTTCGTCACCAGTACTGATTTTCAAGTTGTTACCGCAATGCCTACATGGACAGTAGAACCTATCTCTAGGTTGTTTCCTATGTTCCTCAACAAATCTAATAAACTAATCAAGACCAGAAATAAACACTAGGGTGCAGTGATTTGGAATGGACATCCATGATCTATCCATTCTATGATCAAAGAGAAAACAAGTATATATTAGAACAAGATTAGGGTCTAGGGTTAAAAGATTAGGGTTTATGGTTAAACTTTAGGGTTTAAGGTCTTATATATAATAAATGTGTACCACATATCCCATTATTGAATGCCTAATCTCACTAGTAAGTTTATAATGTATATTGGGTTTTCAAGAAAATTTCGGCAGCATTTCCCCGCTGTTCTCCAAGTACATATGTACTTAGAGAACAAACTGGGAAGTGCTACCAAAATTTTCTTAGAAACCAAATACACATTATAAACTTACATCCTAAGTGAGATTAGGTGTTCAAGAACAGTCCCAAACCGGGGACTATCCAAGATTTACTCCTAATGAGTAAATCTTTGACGGGTTTCTAGGCCAACAAATACACGTGCTGTCATTCTTATATATAATAAGTGTGTACCACCTATCCCATTCTCGAACACCTAATCTCACTAGTAAGTGTATAATGTGTATTGGGTTTTCAAGAAAATTTCAAGAGCATTTTCTCATTGTTCTCCAAGTACATATGTACTTAGAGAACAAACGGGGAAGTGCTGCCGAATTTTTTTTGAAAACCCAATACACATTATACACTTACATCCTAATTAAGTGAGATTAGGTGTTCAAGAATAGTCCCAAACTGGGGACTATCTAAGATTTACTCCTAATGAGTAAATCTTGGATGGGTTTCTAGGCCGACGACATGTATGTTGTCATTCTTATACCTACAATCCTAGTTTCGTCATTCATATCCTACGTTTTGTGTAACATCATTTAATCATGCATGTCAGTAAATACTGAATAGTAAATAAACCATGATTCCATATATCAAAGATTTGAATTAAAATGAAGCCTAATGGCACATTGGGAGAGTGAGAGTATTACACCTCACTTGAAGGTTGAAGAAGAAATACATGCAAATCAACAAGTCAACAACACCTGCAACAACACATTGAGAAGTTAGTCTTCCATAATAAACCTTACATGTATGCAAACCTTTCACAATTTTGAAAACTTTGTTACTTGTAGATCTAAGGAGAGGGAAAATGTTACTTGCATCATTATCAACAATCATTAAATTGAGTCTTATTGTATTCACATTGTTACCAAAAGGTTACTTTATATTATTGTGCATGAATTTTCATATATTACTTATTTAACCTATTAATTCAATTAATTCAATATTAACTTAGATTATGGCACATTGTTCACATTTATGGACATGAAAACTTCAATTGTTATTCCAACTCATGTATATTATACCTATTATTAAGTATATATTAGCCACAATGTGAATATTAGTTATCAAATGAAGCATAAGCAAAATATTTCATGAATCCACTTATATGTTAGCACAAACTAGATAGTTATCAAATTGGTGACCGGCCTAAATCGCGCGTCCAAAAGGAGCGGATTTGAAGTAGTCGGACTTTTAAATAACCCGATTCTTAGGCCCCCGCAACGATGACGGGGTCCGAAGTAGCGATCGGGGTCGAACCACAAGGACAAGGGTGGTCGTGCTAAGAACGCAGAATCAACACTCTACACTCTGGTAGAAGAAGGGTAAGAAAATGTTCCCAAGGGAACGGTAGATCAAGATCGGTAAAACAAAAGAAAACTATCTCCAACTGGAGTTACAAGGAAGATTAAGGTTTTGGCATTTATCAATTTTTAGGGGTTTTGTGTAACAGAACCAGAGGAGATAACACTATTGTCTTGATAAGGAACGAAGGAGGAAAGCTTAGGCATAACAAGCGGCAACAGAAAACATCCAATACCCCTTCTCTCAAAGAGGGTACCTCCAACTAAGCACCAACACCCTCTCTCAAGGGTAGTGGACTTGGGTTGGAGTTGAAAGATAACTGAAGAAACTCCGACCCTGGGTACTCTCGTACTCCCTGATGGGACCAAACGCTAGAGTTACAACACCTCTCTCGAGGGAGCTGTAACGGGAAACACAATTCGATAGCTACTCAAAACATGATCCAAGCATACAAGCTAGAGTTCAGATGCTAAAAAGCAATCATCCAACAAAAGCGACCAAACTTAGAGCAACAAGTATTAAAAACTCCTCTAATTCCATTAGCATGAGCACTGTATAAAAGGTTTAGTTACATTGCGTAAATAAAGAAAGTAAATGACTGAAAAAGGGAAGATAGGTATCGCCTCCTTGATTTAGGAGGGCGACATACAACAGCGGACTCCCTAAGGTGCCTCTAGCCTGATATCGGGCGGGAGCTCTGGCCGACATGCTCGTGTCGGGCAGTCAGCCCTGTCGGGCGGCATGCCGTGACGGATAAGCATATCGGTCAAGGCACCCTCCTCGATACGGTTGTGGTCAGGATACCTCCCTCTCGGGCGGCACACCATGACGGATGTTCCGTATCGGGACCGATATCGTGTCGGCAAGAGACGACTTAGGGTATCATGTTCCTTGTACCGGGTGTAGAGGCGATCCGTCTTGGGCATGGGTCCATCTAGGAACTCGGCACATCGGGTGGCCTCCTTGGTCGATATCGGGTTGCTGCGGCTACCATGACGAATTCTAAGTGAACCACTCCCGCCCCTCTCGGGTTGGGTAAGTGCTCACCTAGTATCGCCCGACACACCTCTGGGACGCGACACACTAGCTCCAGATGCTTTCCAAAGTTAACCTTCGTGAGATTCCAACCTGTCCCATCGGGGTCCTGTAGCTGCTATTTATAGGCAGCGGTTGGAAGAAGTTGCAGATCTCTGGGTTCCACATACCCTTTATCGGCTCCACATACGTGGCTTCAGGGATGATTGACGCGTCCGTGTCGTCCGGCGTAGCTTGGCTATCAAGTATCGGGTTACGAAGGTATCGGTCGCGACGGGCGGTTGCTTCCAGTGAGTGGCTCGTATCGCGTGACATGCCCTAACGGGCTGATTAGTCATGGCGGGCAGAGCTCTCTATCGGGTAAATGACGTATTGCCCGTCATTGACTACACCGCACGACACGCCCGTGTCGGGTTGTGCCCCTATCGGCCAGCATTTGCGACAGGTAGTGGACGTGTCGTGCAGCTAGTAAAAGGCCGATTCTTTATAAGTGGGTCGGGACAAGCCGTTTTACTGATTTTGAGTGGAAAAGCAAGGAGAACTCTGTAAAAGATGGTAAAAACGAGTTAAGAGCATAGTGTGACTCATTTATTCAATAACATGACAAAATGAAGAGGAAAATAGTTTAAAAGGGCAGTTTTGACAACGAAATATGGGCCAAAAATACCACAAAAATGGGTGTTATCAGTTGGTGAGTCCCACTATGGAGCTCTAGAGGAGGATTGTTGAGTAGATCATATGCTATAATGCAAATAATAGATAACTTGTTAGCTTTCATGCTCGGTAAACTGAATGGATATGTTATTTGTAAAATAAGAAGGCTTGTGGAGATATACATAGAAATAGAGACCTTCTTGTGGACTTTATTGTTTTTGAAAAGGCTTATGATTGTGTACATGAACAGTGTTGTATAACTTGTGTTGGATTTTGGAGAAAAATATGTGGCAACCTGATACATTGCATTAATTACACACATGTCTGTTATTTGGAATGCCATTAAGCACAATAAGGATTACTTATTTTTGAGATTTTATGATTAGATGACGACCATTAATGCTAAAGGCCAACAATTGGTCAAGTTATAGCATATAAGCACATAAAGGAGTCACTCTCAAGTCATGGGTGAACATAGAGGGTCCAAATGATACTTGGGGTGCATTTAGATGGTTTAAGAAATTAAGAACAATAAAAATAGACATTGATTACTGATCCAGGGGATTAGGGTAGCTAGGGTTCATATATGTTATGAGAAGAAACAGGTGTGATGCAAAAATCGCATGGACTGATTGTTGGGGGTTGTAAGTCATATGGGAGAACGGGGCTCGCAACGCAAAGCTGAAAGAGAAGAGGCGGGGGGCCGAAGAAGAAGAGGTGGTGGGCCGACTTACTTGTGCCGATGATCAGGGAAAGAAGAAGAGGCGGAGGGCCGACTTACTTGCGGCGGCAGGAGCGGCAGAGAAGGCACCGGCAGGCGGCAGTGTAGCGGCTGGCGGAAGCGTGAAGAAGAGGATTGACGGTGCGTGCGACAGCAGCAGGCGGTGGCAGGCGGCAGTAGCATTTGCGGCGGAGAGAATCGCCAGAGAGACCTAACTTGAAATCGGCAATCAAACAGAGAAAAGGGAAGAGTCTGTGACTTGTGCAGGTGCTATTAAGTTAACAATAGGCGTCGATTATTCAAAACAACTGACGCTTAAAACAATAGGTGTCGGTTCCCACCAAAAAACCGACACCTATCTTCAATGATAGTCGTCGGTTCTAACTAGAAAAACCGACGTCTATCTACATATGCCGACAAAAAAAAGTTCTCGAATTATAACCATAGTCGTTAGTTTCCGTAGAATAACCGACGCCAAAGGGGGGTGAAAATTTTTGCGGGAACAACGCGTGAAAACACATCGGCGTCAGTTATTGTAAGATAACCGACGATAAAAATGGGCCAAATTTCTATCTCGCGAAAAACCTTTAGTCGTCGGTTGCTTTGTTAACAACCGACGCCTTATGTTACATTTTAGAGGTAATTTTTTCACTGGAAATTTTAGATTTGGCGGTCAATTTTTGGCGTCGGTTGGTTATTAAGGAACCGATGCCAAATAAAAAGTGATACCCGTGTTTGGCCGCTCTTCACAGATAGATGTCGATTTTTGTATTCAACCGACGCTCTGTGCTTTAGGCGTTAATTTTTTGTATACAACTGACGCCTGTAAATGTGACGTTATAAGCCATTTTTGTAGTAGTGATTGATGTGATTTGCTACCGAGGCTCCTTTACTCATCTTTACGTTGAACAAACTACACATCAAATATACCTTGTTTGCAAAAGTTAGCTTCTCTTACATATTTGATAACGTCTTCAGAATTCCCGCTGTCATCTTCTCATTGGCAATGTTGAATGCAACATTCCGTGTCAATGTCAACCTGACCACCCCAAGTGTCTGACGATCAAGGAGATCTCAATCCTCCTGCTTCATCTGTTCAGACTTAGTTCCCGCCAAAGGTTTATGTAATATCTTCATATATAGATAATTTCCAATTACTCCTCAAATATCTCCCTCCGTGTTCATTTCTGCCAAGTACAGTACTCATTCTCTTACTCTTTATTAACTTTGTCAAAATGATAGTACAGTACCTATCAAATCATTTCCATCAAGTACAATACTCACTCCCTCTCCCTATTCATTTACGCCAAGTACAGTACTTACTCCCAAATCATTTCAGTAAGTACAGTACAGTACCTACCTAATCATTTTAGTAAGTACAATACCCCATTATGATTTTTATTTCTGTAAGAAACAAAAGTACAATACTCAACAAACCATTAATCACTTTTACAAAAGTACAGTATCCAATTATTATTCTCATATTCTCATATCAGTAACAAACATAATTCGTATGTACTGTATTTGCATCAAAGGGGCGAAACTAGTTCAACATGAACAAATAGTACGTACAGTACTTACTCAGTGTTGGGCGGAACTGGTTCAACATGAACAAATGATACGTACAATACTTACTCAGTTCTGGGCGGAAACGAATAAGGAGGGGGATGATTTGTTTTTTGCAGTTATATACGAGATTCGAAATAAAATGGAGGGAATCATTAGAGGATATGGCTTTTGCATGTAGAGATAATCATCTCTTGCATGGTAGATTCGTTTTTTGTGGAGAAATAATCATCTCTTGCATGACTTTTGCATATAGAGACATGCAGAATAAGGTGGCTGCAGATATGAATTTAAATGGTAGTGGGGCGCAGCAGTTATTCCCGAGGTCGGGGTAGATAGCCGGGTGTGTGGCCGGTTATGAGTAGAATTTTTCCTCTGAAATGGGTGGCGAAGGTGGTGGTGGTAATGCAAGTAGCTCGGCGTGTCAAGTGCAGAGATCCACCATTCCACAACCTTGTGACTGCGGTATCTGAACTTGTGCCGACACCTCCATTTCCATGCACCTGCGGTATTATTGACGGAGTCAACAATCAAAACGCCGGCCAGTCGAGCAGTCGCACGGCTGGCGCTGGCGCTAGAAACTGCAGGCCACTGACCACTGACCGGCCACATGGATGGTTGCCATTAAATTTGCATGTATTTTATGTCGTCGGCCGGCTGACCGTCAACCACCTGCCTATACCCTATGACACCATCTCAGAGTCCAATTAATTCTAATCATTGCTTAGCTAGGTAAGCGAGGGCGGTGAACTGGATGTATGTGCCACTTGGATTCAATGAGTCTCATTAATTATGCATTCCACCTAATTTTGATTTAAGTATGAGCGTCCTCGGATCCGTTCAGACCCCTTACAGTACTACCAAGCTTTTAGAGTTTAAGAGTTACGCTACCCACCATTCATTATAGACCCGGCAGTCCACCCGATTTCTTGATATCATACAAAAACCTGTAATCAGCCGTAATTATTCTCGGAAGCCGAAAAGACGGCCAGGACTCCCAAACTTTTCATGCAAAGTTCATGCAACATTATGTCTCTACATGCAAAGTCCATGCAAAGTCAATGCAAAGTGTATTAATTCGTTTTTTCTCTTGTAATTATTCTCTCCCGTTCTAATCCACCCACCTGTATTCCCGTATTAGTACAATACCTACAGAATACAATAACAACATTGAATTGAATCATTTTACGTACAGTACTTATAGAAGGGGGTTGTAAAAATTGTGTACTGTACGTATAATTATACAATATGCTGGAACACTCGACACATGTGAATTGAATCCCTTTACGTACAGTACTTATACAGCTTAAATGAATGAATAGTCTGTAACTATGTTACATACAATACTTGGCCGATTGCATAAAAGAGGGGGTTGTAGAAATTGTGTACTGTACGTATAATTATACAAGATGCTGGAACACTCGACACATCTGAAATTGAATCTCTTTACGTACAGTACTTATACAGCTGCATAAAAGAGTGCGTTGTAGAAATTGTGTACTGTACGTATCGTTATGCAAATTACTAGAACACTAGACAAATCTGAATTGAATCCATTTATGGTTAAGTGAATGAATCCTGATTATGATACGTACAGTACTTATACAAATGCATAAAAAGAAATTTTCGAACAAAAATAAATGAATGGTCTGTAACTATTTTACGTACGGTACGTATTCATATCTGTTAGATTTTTATTTGGTTACGAGATCTGTTATATGTATGTATTCATATCTGTTAGATTTTTATTTGGTTACGAGATCATGCATCCTTTTTGCATGAAAAGGCATGCAAAATGGCTGCTGGAGATATCCACTTAATGAAAAGGCATGCAGCAGCAGGTCTTAATGGACTGGGGCAGCAGCAGGACTTAGTGGAGGAAAACGGCAGATGAGTATTTCCGAGGAGCGGGTATGTGGCCGGGTATAGGATGTGCTATGGGTAAAATTTTTCAAGCTTTTATGCCTAAAATTGGACACCCTGCTCATTCGACAGAATCGCAGCTCAACTTTGATCAGCAATAACAAGCTGCGAGAGGGAGATCAAGGGGACACATACAGCCGGCATGCTCTTGTCAGATTTATAAAATTAAATATCATCGGCCGCTCGAATAACTGTTATAAATGCTGCAATTGACCAACTTGAATTCAAAATCCAAATATATGCTATCAACACAAGTAATTTTCTTCTGATTTATTTACTAAGAGGCGCCAAGGCTTATCGTGAACACGCAATGAGTTTTTAAGGCTCCTCTTATAGTGACTTGGCGTGATTTGGGATTCGATCTTGCGACTTGCGGTACCACTCCAACAAGTTTTATCACTTGAGCTAATGATTAAGTTCAGCACGAAGAATTTTATATTTGACAACAGAGAAGATTATTACAATGTGATTCCAATATCCGGTTCGGCAAATATACTTTTCGATACGAGAATTGGGCTACAATATACATGTGGTGTATGTATTATAAGATACACATCGTAAAAGTCATATTGAACATGTTACAACATGTCTCTTTTGAAATTTGTTTGGGAAACAACACTTTGCCATGGAGGGATCTTTGCATTCATGGATGTAAGTTTTCCGATGACAAGGCATATCCAAGAATATGCTTAAAATTAGGTCTGGGAAAGGTTTCTAAGGTATCTGAGATAATTCACAAAAACCAGTGGGTTGTTAAACCCTCAAGAAGTCTGAACCCTCTGAATCTCTTCCTTAGCTCTCTGGATTTCCCTAGCTTGAGAGAAAATGAGATTCTTTACGATGATACCTTTTAGGTGAAGCTCAAAGTTATATGTGATAACATTGGATATAAAGAATATAATAAGATGTGGGCCAAGTGGCTTTGGAAGTTCAAATTAACTCATCACCCAAAATGTTAGCTTGAATAAGATTCCTACATCTATTAATCTTCAAAGTAAAGGGTTTATTCTACTTTTTGTGCATGAAAGATGGTGAGGAAACTAGTCATCTGTTCTTTCTATGTACTGTTGTGAGGGATGTTTTGGAATATTGTTAAGAATACCTTCAAGTGGTCTCTATTGCCCAAAAAATGGAAAGACCTTGTTATGTTTAGATGTAAAAGGCTCGTAACATCTGATTGATTGTTCTTAATCATATATGGGTCATTGGAAACAAATTGATATTGGAAGACACCCCCTTTTTTGTTGATAAGACCTGGGACTCCATTCATCATGATATCAAATGTATTGACTGATTCTTTTAGTGGTGTGTGTTTTAGTGGGGTGATAGTTAAAAATTTTCCTACTCTGAGGAACCTGCATCTTTTTCATTAATCCGATTTGATCATTGGGGTTCCTCTGAGGCATGCATGCCCTTTATCTTTTGTTGAATATTTTCTACTCAGTTGTTGAAGACCTTATGCTCTATATTCTGGCTCCTCCCTTGTGGCTTAGGTTTTTCTCAAAGTTTTGATGTATTGGGCTCTATTTCAAGTTCATCATGTAGTTTCTTATATAATTCTCTTCTTGTTTCTTCCATAAAACTTTTACAATTATATTTCTTCTCACCCTACTATTTTGAATTGGATTGTTGTATGGTGTGGTGTTGGACCCACCACTTATTTTGATTAAATGATGCTTAGATGACCAAAAAAAGATACAAATACCATAATATATACAATAACAATGATGCAAATTAAGAGTAGTAGACAAGAAGACGTATATTTAACACCCCTAAAACTCAAAGTGGATCAAGAGTTACAGTTAGCAAACTCTTAAGTATGTCATACATCCTAAGCATGTATCTATTATTTATTTTGCGCTTAATCTATTAAGCTTATGTCCATGACATCTTATTTACATGCCTTTCATTAATTTAGTGGAGGATTCCTTAAACCTTATTAACCTTACCCATACCTCAAGAGGGTGAGGAGAAGAAAGAAAACCCTAATCCTTTAGGTCCTTATCAGAATTTTGTGATGAGAAGGGATGAATAAGATGAGAAGTCCTAAAGGTATCTTATTTCGATTCATACCCTCAGACTTTGGCCAGGCGGTCACACAGGTCCGGGAGTCCTCGTATTCCAACTAGTGGTGCAGAGGAAAATCTTGCCAGCCCCCGATCGTGATCCCTTTCTAGACACCTCCGTCTTTCAGATACTCCTCTAATAACTCCCTTTGGTTCTATGGAGTTTGTAAAATTTAATAATTATTAGTGGTTAAATGAGGAACCTATACTCTGATACCAAATGTTACGACCTCACCTTTCAGTAACCCCCAATTAAGGGAGACTAAGAGGTTGAAGCCGCACCCATTAATCCCGGATCAAAGGTTCGACATATAACCATAAACAATTATTAAATTCTAACAGATTAAACTGAAAATGGTAATAAAAAATTTCTTTGCATACCTTTGAAAAGTTTGGAACATCTAACCTCAGCTGAACTATTCTAACTAGTTCCTCCTTGTTCTTTAATTCTTGAATTCACAAGGTATCACTTTACTATTTGTTCTTTTGATTGTACCTAAAACACCGACAAACAAAACGTCAGTCAGCCGAAGCTGGTATGTGGGAGAGACAGATAATCATGCAACTATGATAACTATGTAATCATTCAATTAATCATTTAACAACCAAGATTACATTTTAAGCCAAACTACTCAATCCATACCTATCCACAACTCTGTGTTGTCCCTGTAAGGACTTATATGGTACCTCTATAAAGGTGACTTGATGGACCTACCCTCTAGGCAACCAAAGTCTTTCATGACCTGATGGACCTACCCTCTAGGTAGCCATGTACTAGGTCAGCCATTACAACACAGAGGGGGATCAGGATCTGAGCTAGTAGGCACATATCTTATGTGATAATCGTAGTCACTTTATAGTTGCAAGAAATAAATAAACATCCAACAGTTTAGTTGCATTCAATGCGATTAAACATCCGGGAAACCATCGGGAAACTAAAGTGGTTATTCATAATCGTAACCACATACCTGATCCATAGTAACTTGATGTCCATGCATTAACATTCAACACAATTAACAAGAAATCAACAATATCCTAAAAATAATGCATAACATTCAAGTGTCATTGTTTTATTCAAAACATCCTCAAGATCAACTTAGATTCCACCTTATGATTTCTAGGCCAACTTTAGGGTTTTATTAGGGTTTTAGCCTTCATTATGCATTTATCACTTTTAATGCTCTTTTAGTTCACAAACTTTAATTTTTGCATCATAGGCACAATTGAATGTCAATTAAGTCTAATATGTTTCTTTTACACTAAAACTATTATCTTTATCCTTTTAGGTCATATCCAAAACATTAAGGCTAATTATCATCTTCAGTTTCTTCCAAATTGACAAATCATATTTCATTATAGTTCAACTCACATATATGAACCTTATTTATCACTATTTCCACTTTTATACACTAGGAAACACTAATTATCCAAATAATTCACATTATCTTGTTTATTTCTCATTAAAATATCTCTTTTTTGAGAATTTCTCTTTCTTTCTCTTTTATTGTCCTCATTGGTATTTATTTTATCATTAGGAATCCTTGGAACACGAAATTCCACAAAGGATCTCCTAATTACACCTTTTCCCACTTATTTCCAACATTTTAACATTATTTTCAATCTCTTTCTTATTAAAGAAATACTTAATTAATCTTTTCTTCCCTTATTGCTTTCTTTTACAACTTTGGACTCCTTCGAACCCAAGAAACCCAAGAGACACGAAATCCTCTTTGGATTTGCCTTCTAGAGGTTTCTACATATTTCTTTTCTTAAGATTCAATTATCCATTCACTAATTGAATTTTCTTTGTTATTTCCTTGTTATTGGGCCCAATAGCCAATAAAGCCCACAATACAAACATCAAGGCTATTGTAAACTAAATCCATGTATTCAAAACAAATTATACCATTCTTTGTTCAATTATCTTTAATATCAGAAATTTCATTTCTCACCGAATGAACCCAAAAATTGGGGTTGTAACATCCTTCCCCTCTTATAGGAATTTTGTCCTCAAAATTTTCAAACAAGAAAACAAACAATTCAGGATAAGACTTTTCCATGTCCATCATTGGCTCCTATGTGGATTTGCCGTACCCATGGCATTTCCAAAGAACCTTTATTATCACATATTCTTTTCTCTGAGTCCTTTCATCCCAGCGTCTATAAACTACACAGGTGACTCAGGCCATTTCAGCCTCCCTTGGGGCTCACTAGGTTCATTGCTCAGCACATGGTCGGGGTACCTCACATAGTGCTCTAAATTGGACACATGGAACTCATCACACATTACTTTATCCCGAGGGGTAAGGTCAAACCTAACCTTCTCCACTCATCCATCTCTAATGGACCCATGTATCAGGGACTCAGCTCTCTTAGTTATAACTTAGAGGGGTCAGATTTTCATGTCACATTTTCTCCCACAGTAACTTGTATGTCAATCTACTTTGCATCTGTTCACGACTCTCATCGTCTCTAGGCTCCTTTCAGCCCTTGCACAATCAAAGTGACTTCATCTACACGCACTGGGTCCCTTTTTCTAACCATCATGTGGTACTTTTCTAACCATCATGTGGTCCTTTCACCAACATCACCTTACTGAAGTGGTGACCGACACATCCTCCCTTACAGAGCTCTATATAAAACTCGATACTGGCTATGGTGGTCATTGTCACATCTTTCATAGGACAAGAACTGTCTCTAGATATCACCCTGAACGAGCACACATGCCCTCATCAGACCCTTTAGCCTGGATCATACTAACCATAGTTAGGGGTGATAAACTATACTAACATTGAGTTCTTCATGAACCTACTTCCACCTTTTAGAAGGGAACCTTTAGTTCCAACTCAAGAACCTTTGAACTTGCTTTATAGTGTAGTTGAACCATCTCTCTCATGGGTAGTTCAACTAGATCTGTCCCTTAACCGAACTCTTCCTTTCTCATATTATCTAGGTAAGGCGACCTACCATAACCCGTATTGTATCTCGACCTTCTTTGGTCCAGGAAAGACCTATCACAACATCCATAGTGTTGAGCTCTCATTCCTTCTCAGGGATTCTTTTGTCCTCCATAACGATACACTGGGTTACTGGGGTTCGTCCTTTACCTCCTGGCTTGCATGGCCATAAACCACATGCAACCTCATCTTAAGCATCTAACGTGCTATTGCCATTTTCCATGGTGTATCATGATTTCCTGTATGTCATGATTCTTTCAAGATCGATTCCTTTGAAACCCTAAACCACTCTTGTCAGGGTTTCATCACCTTCTTTTCCAAAGAAGTGCACTTGAGGTTCTACCACCATTCTTTCATTGCATCAAGGACTAGACTGGCTAAACAAACAACCCTTAACTTTTCAACGCATCTTGTTACATCTGAGTGTTATCCAAACACCTCTCCTTTTCAAACTTAGGGTTATCCAAACAACCTCTTCTAACTTCTAGTCAAACAAGTCTTAACCAGAGCATTCATTACCACCTCTCATCCTTAGGTATTAGGTAACATTGAAGACATACACTTCCATGTATTTCACTTATTATATTACCTCAAACTCCAGGTCTATCTTTATTAAGAACACTCTCTGATTTCATCATCATGGTGACCAAACTCAACCTGGTATAACTTGTAAGTTCCACATAGCTCATGATAAAAACATCCTCATAAGGGGACTACCTCATTCCTCTTAGTGTTTACAAACCATCCATGTATCATTCACTTTACCAGGGTAGATATCTTCTCTATCCCCATCTCTTGTGGCAACATTCCAACCTACATCATCTCTTATCCTTGGTGTATGGCATGCGTAATGTCCTATCTCTCACCCCCATAACAAGAGGAAATAAGCATTTGGCTGCAGTCCAAATACAGAGTTCTTCCTATTCCAAGAGTAGAGATGGTACATCCCACCTTGCCAGTACACCTTTAAATCTAAGTTGCAATGTGCCACATATGTCTCTTCATCACAACCATCATGATATCAAAATAGTCTTGAACCTACTGAGGTTTATATCCTTGGTCATCTCCTCTAGGTCTATAGGGTACCGACTCTTTTGGGGTCATCCCTCTTCCCTCATGCATCAAGAGAGTGCCCTACTCATCTGCCCTTTGGGTCCCATGAGTTCATGAAGGTGATCAATCTCCTAACCCATGACCCTCAGACAATGATAGCTGTTACCTCCCGACCCTATGGTCATGTGCAACTGGGGAATTAGGCAACTCCTACTTTCATCGGTCTTATCCCTACCTGACCCTAGGATAGACTTAGGATTCTCCATTGCAGTACATGTTCACTTAGAACCTTACCCAAGTCTTCATCATCTCTCTTTCTGCATTCATGGGTTGGCTCCCATCCTTTCATAGGGATCATGGCAACCTGCCTACCTTGGTCAAGCCCCATATCGGTTACCTCCATGTTAACACATTCATATGCAATTAGAGATGGATATCTATGGGTATGTAGGTTCATGCTCATACCATGTACCTTTCACTTAGCCTCTCAAGATCCTATGAGACCTCTTTAGATTACCTTGAACCAACAAAACTGATATACACCCTACCAAAGGGGTCCCTCTCCCAAGATGGGAGGAAAACTATCTCTTGAGAACAAGGTCACAAAAACTCTTAGGTCCAGGGTTTACATCCACCTGAGCCTACTTAACCCCGACAATCTATTAAGGCACAAGAAAATCACCTACTGTATCATGCTAGGTCATCTGGGTTCTCATTTCTCATTATTAGATCAAGGTCATACCTTTCTTTATCATCAACCTGGCTGTGAGGGGTTCATCAAACATACCTTAAACTTAAAGGGCTCCCCTTTTCCTCTATACATGAGGAGTACCATGCTCGTTTCTATGGGAACTCAACTTCTCATCATGAGCCTGAGGTACCCCACTTCCCCTCTTAGGCCTAGGATTCCTAGGTTCATTGCATGCTCTATCTCTTATCTACGAACCAAGCATGAAAAAGGCATGACATGCACTCCTTGTCATCCTTCAACCCAAGCAACACTTAGAGTTGGGTCCTCCTTAAGGACAACCAACAAGTTACCAGGCCTCAAAACCTGTTACTAAACCTTTCTAGGTCTAAGGAACTCTTCTTCCTACCTCGGAAGGTAAACATCTATACCATAGGCACGTAGGTACCAGAAGCTTCAAGGGTTTGGTCCCTCTAAAGACAACCAAGGTATCATCAACTTTCAGGGACTGATCATGAGGCAACCACTATCATCCATTGTTTAGGGTTTTAGGCTTCCAACATTCTTGTTGGGTTTCCTGCTCTCTCTAGAGATAACCCCACATCCAACCTCACCATTAGAGGTCCTTTCTTCATGACAGATCAACCTCGAAGGCATGCTCTACATGGGTGAAGCCTATGTTCGAACTTATGGTTGCTCAGGATAACCTTTTATGCTTCATCATGATTCCTTATCTAGGGTTTCATCCTACTGTCAGCACTATGACGTAGTCTAGGTGCCAGCTATGCCCTACTTGTACAAACCCATAGGGTTTCTATGGTCCTTCACTAACATCATCATCCAAGGAGCTATCATTTACCCTAACATGCACGACCCTTCCCAGGGTTGGGTTGCAAAGGTACTAGGTCACCCATGGATCATATGGCATCCCAAAGGCATGTCCTTTCAAACCCCTGGTCCAACTCATCTCTCTCTAACCTTCACTTAGGGTTAGGGTTAGCATCATCCTCAGAGGATGTGCCAGGTCTCTACTTGCAATGGAGATCTCTATCTCCAAGACTAACTTATCCTCCTGACAAGAAGCTCCAGCCTCAGGTCTCTTCTGAGGACATGACATCTTATGTCATACGTCCTAAGCATGTATCTATTATTTATTTTGCACTTAATCTATTAAGCTTATGTCCATGACATATTATTTACATGCCTTTCATTAATTTAGTGGAGGATTCCTTAAACGTTATTAACCTTACCCATACATCAAGAGGGTGAGGAGAAGAAAGAAAACCCTAATCCTTTAGGTCCTTATCAGAATTTTGTGATGAGAAGGGATGAATAAGATGAGAAGTCATAAATGTATCTTATTTCGATTCATACCCTCAGACTTTGGCTAGGCGGTCACACGGGTTCGGGAGTCCTCGTATTCCGACTAGCGGTGTGGAGGAAAATCTTGCCAGCCCCCGGTCGTGATCCCTTTCTAGACACCTCCGTCTTTTGGATACTCCTCTAATAACTCCCTTGGGTTCTATGGAGTTTGTAAAATTTAATAATTATTAGTAGTTAAATGAGGAACCTATGCTCTGATACTAAATGTTACGACCTCACCTTTCAGTAACCCCCAATTAAGGGAGACCAAGAGGTTGAAGCCGCACCCATTAATCCCAGATCAAAGGTTTGACATATAACCATAAACAATTATTAAATTCTAACAGATTAAACTGAAAATGGTAATAAAATTTTTCTTTGCATACCTTTGAAAAGAACATCTAACCTCAACTGAACTATTCTAACTAGTTCCTCCTTGTTCTTTAATTCTTGAATTCACAAGGTATCACTTTACTGTTTGTTCTTTTCATTGTACCTAAAATGCCGACAAACAAAACGTCGGTCAGCCGAAGCTGGTATGTGGGGGAGACAGATAATCATGCAACTATGATAACCATGTAATCATTCAATTAATCATTTAACAACCAAGATTACGTTTTAAGCCAAACTACTCAATCCATACCTATCCACAACTCTGTGTTGTCCCTGTAAGGACTTATATGGTACCTCTATAAAGGTGACTTGATGGACCTACCCTCTAGGCAGCCAAAGTCTTTCATGACCTGATGGACCTACCCTTGAGGTAGCCATGTACTAGGTCAGCCATTACGACACAGAGGGGGATCAGGATCTGAGCTAGCAGGCACATATCTTATGTGATAATCGTAGTCACTTTATAGTTGCAAGAAATAAATAAACATCCAACAGTTTAGTTGCATTCAATGTGATTAAACATCCGGGAAACCATCGGGAAACTAAAGCAGTTATTCATAATCGTAACCACATACCTGATCCATAGTAACTTGATGCCCATACATTAACATTCAACACAATTAACAAGCAATCAACAATATCCTGAAAATAATGCATAACATTCAAGTGTCATTGTTTTATTCAAAACATCCTCAAGATCAACTTAGATTCCACCTTATGATTTCTAGGCCAACTTTAGGGTTTTATTAGGGTTTTAGCCTTCATTATGCATTTATCACTTTTAATGCTCTTTTAGTTCACAAACTTTAATTTCTGCATCATAGGCACAATTGAATGTCAATTAAGTCTACTATGTTTCTTTTACACTAAAACTATTATCTTTATCCTTTTAGGTCATATCCAAAACATTAAGGCTAATTATCATCTTCAGTTTCTTCCAAATTGACAAATCATATTTCATTATAGTTCAACTCACATATATGAACCTTATTTATCACTATTTCCACTTTTATACACTAGGAAACACTAATTATCCAAATAATTCACATTATCTTGTTTATTTCTCATTAAAATATCTCTTTTTTGAGAATTTCTCTTTCTTTCTCTTTTATTGTCCTCATTGGTATTTCTTTTATCATTAGGAATCCTTGGAACACGAAATTCCACAAAGGATCTCCTAATTACACCTTTTCCCACTTATTTCCAACATTTTAACATTATTTTCAATCTCTTTCTTATTAAAGAAATACTTAATTAATCTTTTCTTCCCTTATTGCTTTCTTTTAAACTTTGGACTCCTTCGAACCCAAGGAACCCAAGAGACATTAAATCCTCTTTGGATTTTCCTTCTAGAGGTTTCTACATATTTCTTTTCTTAAGATTCAATTATCCATTCACTAATTGAATTTTCTTTGTTATTTCCTTGTTATTGGGCCCAATAGCCAATAAAGCCCACAATACAAACATCAAGGCTATTGTAAACAAAATCCATGTATTCAAAACAAATTATACCATTCTTTGTTCAATTATCTTTAATATGAGAAATTGCATTTCTCACCAAATGAACCCAAAAATTGGGGTTGTAACAGTATCTCTTCATCAAAAGGGAGAAGCTTCACATTAAGGTCCAAATGTGTGTCATAAGGTCCTCAATAACATGCTGATCATATTAAATGATATTCATAGCATAATTTTGTTGATAAATCTAAATTCCCCTATCACCTCAAGAATTGTTCAATATTAAGAATTGTGAAGAAGCCTTTGATCTTAATATGTACATTTAGTGGAAGATATTTCTATTCATATTCTTTTATTATCGTCTCCTATGCTAATCATGTCATCTACATATCACAAGAGGATGATTTTTCCTCTATGAGCAAACATTGAGCAATTACTCTCATTGTAAGTATAACTAGTAGAGCAAGTGCTTGTCCACTATAATAAAAATAAACTTGAATTGCCTACCAGAATCCATTGAGGGAACTATGGAGATGCCTGACATGAAAGATAGGAACTATCAAGGAAAATGATCTATCTATACAATCTTGGATAAATCTCCAAAATAAAAGTGTTTATATATACTACATATTAGGTATAAAGTCCACTAGAGAGCTGCCAGTAGTAGTCAAGTGCACCACAAGGAACAATATATCTTCATAGTCTATCTCATACTATTAGTTGGAGTCTTTACCAATAAATCCTTTCATGTACCTATTTACAATACCATCATCTCATTGATTGATCTTATAGAGACACTCTCAATAGATATGTGTTACTCTAGAAGGAGAGAAATGATCTCATGTATGTGTTCTCAAATTCATGTAGTTACTCGAACATAGATTGTTTCCAATGTGAGAAAGTAAAAACATCTTGATATGTAAAGGATTCTCAATATGTACGAAGTGTAGTAAGGAAACATCCATATTCTATTCAGTAGTTACTAATATTATATGGGTATATCGTTGATTAGGACCAATAGTGCCCACATTTGTATCAATAATTGAAGTATATCTCACTATCTAAAAACATATTTTACGTACAAACTCATGTATAGAAGTATAAAGTTCAAATGGATATCCATACTTTGAATGGAAGATGGAGGTCTATGTGTATTATTATTTTCAACAAGGGTGTCCTCAATCCTACAAGGAGGTTCATCACGGGTGGCATCAATCCATGTGGTAGTAGATAAAAGTAGAGGCTGAACATGGATATCCTTAGTTCTACTATGAGACCCCATATACCATAATCCCTCTTTGACTATAGAATTAGGGTCTTAGGCGAATAACCTATCTAATACAAACATGTCTAAAGCTTTTTTTTCTTTGCATATCATCACAAGCTATACATGTTGATAAAATACTTTTATGCAATCATTATTCTTATAATATAATTACAAGAACTTTTCTTATACATCATTTGATACCTCATCACGTCTAATACATTAAACACAAATTTTACTAACCATTGTACATAGAAGGAAGTTACAAATCTTTATACCTGACTTATAAAACCCTTTTTTCTCTCACTATATGATATATAGACGAAGGGACCAAGACTATCTAATTCTATCTTAAAATACTCCTAGCATTCTTTTGTTGCAGCACACTTTCGAAATCCATAGTTGTCTCAACCATCAATAGAGTTGCCTAAACATTGTTTGGTAGAGTGTGAGCTACTGACATAGTGAATGAAAATTCACCAAGTATACAAGATAATACATATAATCTTTATTAAATACTAAACTAAATTAGAAATAATGTAAAATTCATCAACATATTAAATATTGAAAATAACAAATGTCTAAACTTGTATAACTAAACAAAAATTGAATCTGATTTCTTAATCTTTTGATTGCTTTATAAATGCATTGGACCCACATGAGGTGTATCACAACACATTGAAGTATCACAACAAGCTACAGTCTCACTGTAAAAGATTTAGAGTTGATCATGCATTCTAAGTCTGCTAACTAGATACCCGATCTGTAATGGGCCTCACCATGTGTGGCCTCGATGACTATATTAGCTGACAAGGTAAAATAGATTCCTCCTTTGAATGTGGGTACTTAGGAGGAGATTCAAAGCACTCTGGTTTAAATGGCCTACATTAGTGGTTCTGTATGGTTTGACTCACCGAGTAGTAATTAAACTGAGTATCATCATGATCTCTGATTATTGTTGGGTACTTATGTATAGTTGTATAGAAGCTTAGTACCACTAATATCTTTGGTTATTGTTGGGTATCACTAGGATCACCAGAATCTCTAAAAAATTTTGGGTACCCCTACTATTATTCAAGAGGTCATCCACACCGGGATTAACCCCTTGTGTCCCACCGACACGCTCTGAATTCTACTCCTAGATGCTTCCAATGGGTATACCATTTCTTCCATTGTGGCAGAATACACCAAAAGGAATGTACATTGTTCAAGGCATCTATTTGTCTAATGATTCTTTAGTTTCACTTTTAATGAGCTACTATACTGATCTTAGCTTTATCTTGTAATTAGATCATTCTATTTTCTTTTATGAATTATGTACCGCAAACATAGTATTGAATATTATACTAAACACAAAAGAGATTCATATTCTGAACAGACATTCAACTAGACTACTAACTTCCAATACTTTATTTTATATGTACTGAGAACTATAAATATCTTGTGCTTAGCACTTGAGCATTTCTAAATATACTGAAATGATATGTACTATAATATTACCACAATCTTTCATATTAAATCATACATATTCTATTCTAGCTTACCTATGCTGATCAACTGATATTCAGTACTATATATAACTTGAACTAGCTAAATCAATCACCCCTTAAATACATTTTGGAACAAATTATGCATTCTATCACCACATATTCATAATTGAAAGGAACTAATCTATATAATAACACTTCTTAGCATGTATTTCATTATAGAGAATTTAGGACAACTTGGACACCCTGGAACCTCTAGATTTATCTATATTTAAAACTCATATAAGTAATATACATTCATTTTGCAAATGAAATCATTCATCTCTCATATAATTTCTAGCTATTTTAACTCTTGTAACTTAATGCCAGGTCCACTGACCCTAATTGCGTTTGTTAGAGGTAGAGGAAGAAGGAAGAAGGTCAAAGAAAACCCTTGGTTTCTGAATCAAGGAGTTCTAAGCAAGGGAACTCAAATATAAGGAAAGATCAAAGATAAAATATTGCTTACTAAGTCAAATCTATAATGGAACCTTCAATTTCTATTGTTCTTTGTGTTCTTCCTCAAATATTGCCCTATAAGTTGCCTTCCATTTTGTATTTTTAGTGTTTTAAGGCTTTGGTCATGTTAAATATTGAAATATGAATCCAAAGAAATACATTTCATAAAATTATGATAAGTATAATAGAAGTTATATCAGCTGCTCTGGGTGGTTGCGCAGGTCAAATCTTAGATTTGGAAAATCATCAGTTTGCAAAGTTTTGGTATGCAATCATCAGGTTGGAAAACTATCAGTTTGTAAACCTTTTGTTTTTGTAGTTTTTATTTTTAACCACAAGTTGGAAACCATCAGAGTTTAATTGAAGGTAAATATGTACAAAAATGTAAAAGTGCCATAACTTCTTCATTTTAAGTCCCGTCTGGTTCATTCTTTTTGCGTTGAATTCATAATTATATTCTCTACAAATTAAATATTTTTTTGATAAAATGATTAATAGAAGTTTCTTATTTAAAATTCTCAAATGTCTATAATGCTCTTCCACAAGCATGTCTGGACTAATAAGATATCAACCAGTGTTTAAATCTCATGGTATGCTAAAATCACGACTTTAACTTATCTGAAACAAGTTTGTACTAAACTAATATAAATCAACCAAGTGATAACATAACATGTTAATAATGGTAAATAAGGGTGTAACTAACACCAAAATTATCTTAAACCCTCAAATTATCAATAAAATAAGGCATAAATTGTAACAATGAGGCACAACAAGAGTGGTCTAGATCTCAGTAGTAGTAGAACTAAGCGGAGTAGGATTTATAGAATCAACATGAGTCATGGTGGTGTGGTAACGTTGAAAAGAATTGTCCATGTTAGTATAAGTGTAGTAAGGTGTGTCTAAGAGAAGTTATATGTCTCACAATGGGAAGCTGATGCGAAAAGGGTAAAAAGAATAACATCCCTTATTATCATCACTATGTTCAAGAGAAAAATAATGAATACAAAAAAGATAGCGTGTTTAACTCATGTTAAAGTAATGGAATAAAGAAAATACAACCAAAGATGCAAAACTACTTACAAGATGGAAGTGGTTGATACGCTTCTCGCATGGTGCAATTGTAGTAAGACCATGTGTGAACATTACTAAGATGTGAGAATGAGATCAACTAAAAAAATGATGAGACATACTACTAAGAAGGAAATATGTAGTGGTTTCTAATGTGTCGATATGTGTTCTTTAGAAGCCCCTCTCTACTAGTAGGTGTAATGATAACATTGTTAAATAAGGTATATTGTGAGTCTAAAATGAATTATGGTGTTGGATGTGTACCATATTTCTTCATTATCATGAAATGCATGAATAACTTTGTTATATTCGTCTTATAATAGTTTCATATATTGTTGGTGTATATGGGGTAATTCAAATCTATATTAAACAAGGTAAGCCAAATATACTTAAAATAGTCATCAATGATTCTCAAATTCTATTTTAAACACTATCAAACATCACAAGGTTAGGTCCATGAATACCATAGTGTTTAAGATAAACAATATTTGTCAGACCCCATATTACATAGTCCCTATTAGACTACATGATTAGGGTTTGAAGTGATTAATTTATCTAACACAAACACATATAAACTTTTTATTTATTTTTATTTGCATATCTTTGCAAGCTATGACACATAGATGGAATACTTTTAAGCAATAATACTTCTAATAATCAAATTATAAGAACTTTTCTTATTCCTCACTTGATATCTTATAACATTCTAATACATGAATTACATATTTTACAAATCATTCTACAATGAAGGAAGTTATAGATCATTATACTTGACTAATACAACCCTTTATATTTCTCATTATAGGACATAGAGTGGACATTGACTAAAACTATTTAATTGTACCTTAAAATATTGAAAATATTCTTTTGTAGCAGGACACTTATAAAATCCATAGCTATCTCCATCATCAGTAGGTCTAGAAAAAAATTCAACAGAATGTGATCTATTGGCTCAGTGAATGGAAATTCGCCAAGCAGACAAGATAATACAAATACTCTTTATTATGTGGACTACAACATAAGAAGACATATGCAAGCTACTAAATATTAAAATAAATGAGAAATAATGTAACATTCATCAACAAACAAAATACTGAAAGTAACTAAACAAACATTTCTTGATCGGTTAAACTGAACAACAATTGAATTTGACTTCTTAATCTTTTAGTTGCTTTATGAATGCCCTGGACCAACATGAGGTGTAATAGAACATGTGTAAGAAACAAGATACAATATCACCGTACAAGGCTTAGATTTGACCTAGGATTCTAAGTCTATTGACTACCTACTTGGTCTGCGAGAGCCTTGCCACCTATGGCCTTGACAACTATATACACCGGCTCATTAAATTGGACTCCTTATAACTAGGGTACTCAGACGGTGAATCAAAGCACTCTAGCTTAAACTTCCTACATTAGTCATTCCACATGGGATGACTTACTAAGTAGTAACTAACTGAGAATTGGCAAGATCTTCAATTTTTGTTGCAAATTCATGTATAACTATATTTAAACTTGGTACCAACAAGATCCTTAGTTATTTTTGGGTACCATTGAGTATCACTTCATTTTCGGTTAACATTGCATACCCCTACTATTATTCAAGAGGTCATCTACACTGAGCTTAACCCCTCATGCCTCACTAGCACGCTCCAACTTCCTCTTCTTGACACTGCCAGTAGGTAAGCTATTTCCTCCATTGCAACGTAGACCTTCGCAAGAATTTATGGTGTTTAGGCTATCTAAATGTCTAAAGAATTTTTAGTTTCACTTCCATTGAGCTACCAAACCTTTCTTAGCTTCATCATGTTATTAGATCATTATATTTCAAATCTGAATTCTATATTGCTTCCATGCTATTGAACACCATACTAAACATAAATAGGTATACAAATATTTTGAATAGACATTCAACTGGATAGCTAATTATTAATACTCTATTTTGCATGCATTGAACACTATAAATTGCTTATACTATGCACTTGAGCATTTCTAAATATACTGACACGATTTATGTTATAACATTGCCATATATCTTCCATTCGAAATGTTTTATTCTACTTTATTTGTATCGATCAGACCATATTCAGAACTATATATAACTTGAAATGGCTAAATAAAATATCAAATAAATAAATTCTACAAGAAATTATGCATTCTATCATCTCATATTTATAATTGAAAGAAAACCAAGATATATAATAGTACTTCTTAGCACATCTTTTATTACTAATAATTTAGGTCAATTCGGATACAACGACGCCTCTAAATTACTCTATATTTAAACTGATACAAGTCATATACAAACATTTTGAACTTAAGTCATTCAACTCTCATATATTTTCTAGCTATTTTAATCTCATGTATCATAGAAATTCGAACTAGAACATACCTGGTCTAAGAACAATATAACATTAAAGTGGACAATATATGTTTTTCATTTTTTAATTTATGTTATGCAAAAATTATAGCTAAAACATGAATTTCAACTCACCCTTATTCAATCTAGCTTACCAATCTTTAGTTTAGTCTAGATAGACTCGGATTCTAGTCTCCTAGGGTTTGATTTGAGCTCTAAACCTCAAAGAATAGATATGAGCAATATTTTTCAAGTCATAGACCCGAACGACACCCGTTCGACGTAGGATCCGAAGGAAAAGGTCAAGAAAAATGTTTAGTTTATGAATCAAGGAGTTCTGAGTGATAGAACATGAAAATAATGAAGGATCAAGGATAAATAACTAATTTCTAAGTTGAATCTACAACAAAATCTTTGATTTCTGTTGTTCTTCATATATTCCCTAAAGATCACCCTAATAGTCATCTAATCGTTCATATTTTGTATGGTTTAAAGGTTTGATTATGTAGATGATTGAAATATGAATCTAAAGAAATAAATTTCATCAAATTTCAATAAGTATAAAAATGATTATGGTTGTTTTTTATTACCAATTATGGGAAGATGGGTAGGTCAAAGCTACAGTTTACAAATTTTTAATTTGCAACAATTGGTTGCCAAACTATCCTTGCACTTGCAAGCATCAGTTGGCAACCGGAGGTAGTTCTGTATGAAAACTTAAAAGTGTCATAACTTTCTCATTTTAACTCTGATTTAGTTCATTCATTTTGCATTGTATTCATAATAAAATTCTCCATAATTTTAAATAAAAAAAGATAAATAATTAATGAATAATTTATTATTTATTAATTCCTCAAATATATATAATTCTCTTCCCCATATATGTGTGTGTTATTGGTATATCGACTTTGGTTCAAATCTCATAGTATGCTTTAATCATTGCTTTTAACTTATAAAAGAACTAGTTTAAGTTAAACCAATTTATAAATAAACCAAGAGATAAGAAAAAGTATTAAAAATGGTAATTTAATGTGTAATTGACACCATAGTTATCTTAAACCCTTAGATTACTAGTAAAATAAGATATGGGTTGTAACAATCTCTCTTCTGTAAGGAGTTTAATCATCAAAACTTATAGGTATGCAAGAATATTATAATTAGAGTATCAATTTGTATATTAACTAATATGTCTTTCTTACTTTGGAATTAACATCTTCAAACTTTTCTATTTAACTTCCAAAGTAACAATCATGGTGTAGTAAACAATCTCAAGCAAAAAAACAATGTTTTTATCTCATACTAAATTACAAAAAATAAATCTTGCTTTATACTGAGAACTCTTTTGTAGGTCTCTACCAAAAACTAACATTCTGATCTTTATTATATCATCTAATGCAATATGCTTTTCTATAAATCTAAACACTTCACAACTTAATAAAAGAAAGCATAATTTATCCAGTTTTATCATGCTAGGATTTGAATCTAGAAACCCCATCAACTATAAACATGAGTTAAGACAACCAAGTTAACATGGACTACTAACCAATCAAGAATACATGAGTAACTGACTATTCCTTTATTTTGTACATTATACCCATATAAATGGATGGAGTTTCTTCTACATCCTTGTTATGATATTAACAATCATGTTCTACAAATTTACCATTCTAAAAGGTACTTCAAATGTTCCTACATGCCTCCTTTCCCATCATTACTTGTTTTTTCATACTCATCCTTTATTTTTAGTTCTATGATAATGAGTTATCTAAGTTGGAAGGATGATCCTATGGTTAAATATGTTGAAACATTTAGGAGTCACTCTCCTCACTAGATGAGATAATTATTACTTCTCTACCTAAAATTTCCTCATTTGAAGAAGGGCACTCTATTTATGGTGGTTTGAAGGGATTAAATTTCACTGCATAAACATAAGGATAATGTATCTTTCCACTCTTTGACTTAAATGGCATACCAAAATTAGAAGGGACACACCATAAAAAATTCAACCTATCACCTAATTCTATTTGTAGGAGAACTCTTTTCCAGAGATTATCACACAAGAATCCTCCACTTGAATTCTATTTAACATTGATCTAGAAGTAGCTAATCAATGATAAGCTCAATATGACTTGTGCTTTGATGTGGGACTCTAATATTCCAATCAAGTGAGAAGAATAGTTTCTTTGCCATCATTTCCTTACTATGCTATTGATAGGTAAATATGTAGTTGTCACTACTAGAGCAATATATGGTAGAGGAACAATAGAAAGGCATCTAAGAGTAATAGGGATGAAAGATAGTTCAGATATGCTATTACTACTAGTACAAACATGTATTATATAACCATCCTATCTAGAACCTATGTAAAGTCAGATAAGGTCGAGTCTAAATCCTATATGAACAAATACAATAGCTCTCTCAGGCTGGTCCAATTTTTCTAGAATTTTCAAGAGTACATAGATACTGACAATTCATAGAATAGGACTAAGATGGTATCCTTATCTAGGTATATACGTTTCATTCAACCTTAGTATTGTCAGAATATTAACTCCATCTATTTTAACTTCTCATATGATCCTTTCTATTATAATTTTTCCCTATTCAGGGTGGCATTTTCACTTTTTATTCAACTAGACTTTTGAAAGTTCCTCTTATTTTATCAGTGGTTCACCTTCAATGTATATTTGTTTTCATTAATTCTCAACCAAGGTTTACTCAGGAAAAGGAGGGTATGGTTGTGAAACAGATAATCAATCCTTCCAAAAAAATCTTACTAACTACCTCTCATCCAAGATAGTAGATGAATCTTTGTCATGTACCTTAAATCATTTAATTTTTTTCTCATTCTTCACATTTTCTTTAACAATTGGATATCTTTGATCTTACCATCACTATATCATCTTTATGAAATAATAATCCTTTTATCTAACATTACTGCTTTTCCCCTTAACCTTGTTCATAACCATGATTATGAATTCCATAATTATGTTTCTTAATATCTCTTAATTATCTTTACACTTCAATCTGAAATCAACATTCTCCTTATAGGATTCATATTTAATCTCAATACATAAAATTTCTATTGTCCAAGTCATACAAATCATGTTAGGACCAAATCCCTTTTTATTGGTAGATCTAAACGATATCATTGAGAAACCATTCAAAGAAAAGACTTTTAAATGCAATCCATTAGTTGTCACCTCCGACATGCAAGCTATCAGTTGACAACTATTAGTGAAACTAAGAACATGGTTTGTGTGACCATCGGTAGTGCTACGAGCGAAATCTTCATCTAGAAAACCATTACTTGGTGGCTATGTAGCACAACCATCATTAGAATACTTCTTGCAAAAACCATGAGAAGGTAGCATCCTCGCAATCTAGTTGAGGGTAGCCTCCCTGCAAAGCCTCAAAAAGAGACTTTAAAGAAGAATCTAGTATTGTGAAAGCTTCCGTCTGTGGAAGCCTCTATGAAAAAATCAATTTGTAAATCGATGATTTTCTAGTAGAAAACTAAGGAACTTGTGACCACTAAACCAACGAACTATCTAACTCTATAACGGTGAATGTCAATGGAAATCGATGGTTTCTCTACATATTACTAAAACCTTAATAACTCATTCATTTCAACTCTAATTTGTCCCATTCCTTCTTTATCACATCTTTGTATGTATTTCCCTCATCTTGTCATACCTTTTCATATTTAGTGTTTTTCATGTGAGGTTGATTATAAAAATCTTAATTCTGTCATAATCAACTCTTTTCTATACTTTTCTCATCTTATCACAATTTTTGAAATTCCCAAATTAACCTTATTATAATTCTCTTTAGACCTCTTTTTTACTCATGAAACTATTTGTAAGACCCCTTACCTAGATTCTTGGCTAACAATGTTTGATTAGCACAATTAGATACTTTAAACCTTAATATAATCATGTTATGTGCCTTAATAACATGTGACATGCTTATGTTTTCAGTTCGGTCCAGTTCGAATAATGCTTGAGCTAGTTATGCTATATGTGTGCTTGTTTTGGACCTAATTGCAATTTACCCATGTTTGGGGTTTATCTTGTAATTTTTCACATTCTTGATGTTCCTCACATGTTTTGGCATCTAGTTTAGGATAGTACTTCTTGAAGGTGCCTTGTTGTACCTTATTTTGATGAGGAGGGAAGTGGATCACCTTGGTGTAGCGGTCGCTACCTTAGCTTGGATACCTTGGTTCTTCTTCGACCGATGGGCCTTCTTTGGTTGTGTCTTGTAGCATTCAAAGGTGTTTTGAGTGTGATTTGTGTTCCTTGCGGTCAAAGGGTCTTGAGCCCCCTCCTCTAGGTTTCTTCTTCAACTGAAGTGCCTTGAGGACCATGTTGGTCGCTAGTATACCTTATTTTTCACAATCTTAGTTGCATGCATGGTTTTAGTTGATGTATGGTTGAGATATGATGGAAAAGTGGCATCCTTTATTGGATACCTAATATCTCCAACCTCTCTCCTACCCTTGGGAATATGTACCCCTATCTTCCCATGCATATGATTCTTTTACACTCTCTCTTCCTTCTCTCATCTTTGGAAATCATCCTTGGTGATATTGGTGGTGAATAAGAGCTCACCCTTGGAGCAAGGTGGTCGAACCCTTGCATGTGGTGATCTAGGGTTGGAGCATCTCTATTCTTTGGTGGTCTTTTCTCCTTGGTAAGTGATCTTCACTCCTTGACTTTGTTTTCTTGCAAAACACTACCTCTTTTTTTTCTCTTGGCTAAACCCATGGATTTCCTTGGATGTGCTTCTTGAGGAACACCTCTCTAATTGACTCAATCTATGGCTCTCCATGGTAGTGTTGGATCTCCTCTGTCCTTCTTGTTCTTTTTCAGCCTAGAAGCTTTAGATCTCTCCTTCTTGCCCTTTAACCTAGGGTTTTCTTCTCTTTTGAGGTGGTGACTACATTGGTCGTGGAGGTCATGAAATATAGGTTTCTCTCTCTCATTTGGGACTTATTTGCTTGGAGTTTGTTTCTTCATAATACAAGGTGAGTTATATAACTTTCCCCTCTATTATTGTTGCAATCATCTTGCATGTTAATAAGCTACCTCTAAAACGTGGTTATGAGTATTATATTGATGGTGATCCTAGTGTAAATAATCTCCTTGATAAACCTAATCCATATGGACAAACTCTTATTGATGAGGGGAATAGTGATCCTTCATGCATGTTCTTAAGTTTGATCTTCCCTTGAATAGTGCATTTGTTTCTTATTTCATAATGAAGGTTTTTGAGACATGGATAATGTCCTACACATTCAATTTTATATCTCTCTTAATCTTGGTTTCACACTCTTCTTGAGTGGTAGTCGAAAATTAGGGTTTGGTTTGTTTTTCCCTTCATGGTGATGATCTGATTCTAGGGTTGGGAGGATGTTTCCCTTGAAGTACCTCACTCCTTGAGGTTTCAATTTCATGTTTGTAAATCAACTATTTTGATCACGCATTGGTAGTGATTTTTATTCTCATGATGTTCTTCATGATATAGTCCAAGTGGTCAAAAGATTTGTGATGGTTTTTGGTTTCTAAGATGGTTTTCTTGAGAAGTTACATAGATGACTCTTTCTTGCTTCTTCGATCACTAGGTTTTCTTCAACCTACCCTCTTTAGTCAAAGGAAATTCTACATTCTCTTCATTCGCAGAGGCGGACTTCTCTCTTTGGTCACTACACATGAGTTTTCTATTGTGGTCACTACATAGGAGGGAGGTCGCTATGTTTTATGACCATGTTGGTCTCTATGAATGACCTAACTCTAGTGGTCACTAGTGCACCTTATTTGTAGTGGTCGCTAGAGGTGGTTACATCTGGTTAGTTGCTACACGTTTTTGGTTACATGATCGATTGGTTATGGTAATAATTCTTAATCTAACAACTTCCAAGAATGTGGGAGGTGGTGTACTATAGGGTATGATGTTAAGTGTTGTTATGAAAACCTTAAGTTAGTTATAATGTGAAACTCTAACCCTAATGTGAGTACATAATAATATCACTTAGTTGCTTGAGAAATTTGTGTGTAGATGAAGTATCTTATCTCTCATACTAGTTGTAATATAACATGCAAGTTGAATGAACATCATAGTTTAATGGTTTATATGGTGTCATATGTGTGACACATGCATGGTGATTATGAGCCTTTATGAGGCATGATGAGATCATGATGTATGTAGGAACTATGTGATTAGGTCTTATGACCTTGGTAGAGGCTTAATGCCTAATATTGAGGTGATTTCCTTTAGTGATGTGATGAGGGATTTGTTATTCTAGAGTGGTGAGATAATGGAGATGGCCTTGTGTATGTCAATGAGACAATATCATGTGGTAATGTGATCAACTTTATGCTTAATACTTTTTATATCTTCTAGAGTTGCACTCTACATTTATCTTTGTAATATCTATTAAGGGTTTGTACGTTGTAACTTGATTGATGCAATAAAAGATACCCAATTGGATTAACTAATCAAGTAAAACCCTAATCATGTAGTTCCCTGTGCCATAGATCTATCACAATGTTAGGATTTGTTGGATGGTGAAACGAGCATTCCTTTCATGGAAGCTCAACTTCGTATATTATTGAGTATATGCATTTTACAAGGATGATTATTGTCATACCCATGTACGAGAATAGTTGAGTCCATATCTCAGATGATGTGATTCAATATATGTGATATAATTTGAGGATGGTTGTGGTCATACCTCAGTAAGAGAATGGCTATCATAGTATCTCATTTTCACTAGTGTCATGACCTATATACCAATGGTGGACTAGGTTATTTTGTAGTTTGACCTTAGGTGTCATTGTGGCTGACTTGTACTGACTGAGGGCAGATGAAATCTTAGGACACTGGTATTGTAGATGTTATGCGGAACTAATTTTGACTTATTAGTGGTCAGCTAGAGTTTGAGTGGTATACCTCACTCTCCCCAGGGCATAATAAAAGATGTAATACAACCATGTAGTATATCCGTTTAGAGTTAAACATGATTCACATGGGATGTTTACCCATGGCTTGTGTGCTTATACTGTCTAGTTGCTATATAATGTGGAAATAGAATTCTTCATATTCCTTCTAAATACATAACATGTTCTACTTATCTGTTGTAGCTGCTTAAATTGGTGAGTCTGTGAAGTTAACCTAAAGTATTACATTTTGCTGAATCTTCTCATCTTGTTAATAATGTTATTTTCCTGCTTAGCATAATATGTGTTTACAATAGTTGTTGGTAGAGAGTTATATCTCTCACTAGGACCTGGGTCTCACCTTGTGGGTTTCCACACCTTTTTAGGTGGTCGTCAGTGGTCGGGTGGAGATCATGTTGTTGAGGAGGAGCAACTTGGAGATCAATGAGCATAAAAGGTTGGATAAGCTGTTGCATTTTCTAATGGAGCCCTATGTGTTGTCCCAATTGATTGTAGCTCCTACTTATGCAAAAGTAGAAGAAATGTCCAGAGAACATGAAGAACATGATGAGAGTAGTGTTGATACACCCAAAGGTGGTGCCAGGAGGTAGGCCTGGGTAGATGGAGTGCCTGAGATGCCTCAGTTTGACCTAACAACTATGGCCAACCCCACTTTTCAGTGCATTCTTGGATAGTTCATGGCCACTATTATGCATATAGCACATAGGATACTTGTACCCCAAGCAAGGGCGGTTGTCCCCAATGAGGAATCTCAAGGTTCTGGGAAGATCATTGAGAGTTTAAGGAGTGTGGGGTGATAAAGTACACTGGTACGATAGATTCAGAGAGAACAAATATGTGTCTGACAAAACCGGAGAAGGCCTTTAAGATCCTCAACATTCTGGAAGAGGATAAGGTGAAGCACGCAGCGTACCTATTGAAAGGCAGTGTTGGCCATTGGTGGGCCATTGAGGTGGAGAAGAGACCTGGAGTTGCGATCGGTTGGGAGGATTTGTGGTAGGAGTTAGTGAGCTGATACTTCCCAGAGACATATCTGGATGAGAATATCATGTAGTTTGAGAGGATCTGACGGGGATCGATGATGATCAATGAGTACTAGGAAAAGTTCATGTAGTTGTTGAGGTTTTTGTCCTCACATGGGATTAATGGATAAGAAGAGAATACGATGTTTTGAGAAGGGTTTGAGCATCAATTTGATGTTAGTGTAATATTTAGAGAACCAGGAGCGGCTTGCAATGTTTGTGGAATCTGTGAGATGGATAGAGTGGTTGGTTGTTGAGAAGAATGAGTCGAACACCAAAAAGAGACTAGCTTAGTTCCAAGGGTAGTCTTCTGGAGGCTTCAAGAAGCCTTGATTTTCATCACCTCATTCACAACAAAGGTTTGGAGTGCCATCTTAGTGGTCACTGATCAAAGGCAGAGGTCATACTTATCCATTAGTAGGAGCCCATTGCACAAGGTCAGTGTCAGTGATGGGGTTGTCTAGGCCACAGTACGAGACTAGGACTTGTCACAAGTGTGGCCAAGTTGGACATTTAAGGTGTACGTGTCCTATGAAGGATGAAGAGGTGATCCATCAACCGAGGCAAAATTAGAGAGGTTCTCAGTGACGATAGTTCAGCAGTGGTGGAGGCTGAAGACACAGTCATGCATTACAAGCTGGTTCTTTTGGACAAGCTAGTAGAGGATGGGGGCAACAACAAGCAATGGCTCGATTCTATGCTATGAGTCATCCAGAGGGAGTGGTCAACCCATAGGTCATGACAGGTCAGATGGAAACTTTTCGTTTTGATTTGTTTGCATCTTGTTTCATATCTATTTTGGTTGACCCAAGTGTGATGCACTCTTTTATCACTGGAGAAGTGATAGCTAGTTATTCTTTTTCTATTTGTCACAGATCTGATAGTCTACTTCTAGAAACCCCTTTGGTTGATTTTGTCAAGTTGTGGTAGGTGTGTCCATCCTATGTTCTTTCTTTCTCGAGACGCAACATTCAAGTGGACCTTATGCCACTTGACATGCATGGATTCAATGTGATCCTTAGACTGGATACCGTGGAGAAGTATTAGATGGTATTAGACTATAGTTCCAAGACGGCAATGTTCTTTGACGATGATGTTTTGTGGGTCTTCCAAGGAGATAGGAATATCCTTCTGATGTGCTTGGTGTCAGCTATGATAGAGAAGAGGTTGACGAGGTAGGGGTGTGAGGGTTTCTTGGCACATGTGGTGGATACCAAGGTAAGGAGTCCTAGAATCCAAGAAGTGCCAATGGTACATGAGTTTGAGTATGTGTTTCCTGATGAGTTTCTAAGTGTTCCCCCACCTCGAGAGATTGACTTTGAGATCAATCTAGTTCCTAGTATACAACTGATAGCGCAGTCCCAATACAAGATGGCACCAGCTGAGATGTAAAAGTTGAAGAAATAGTTATAAGAGATGTTGGAGAAGAGCTTTATCAGACTGAGCACTTCCCCTTGGGTGCTCCTATGTTGTTTGTGAAGAAGAAATACGATTCTATGAGGTTATGCATAGATTACCGGCAGTTGAACAAAGTGATAATCAAGAACAAGTACCCTTTTTCATGGATAGATGATGTATTTGATCAGTTGTGAGGTTACACGGTGTTCTCAAAGATGGATCTAAGATATGGATATCATCAGTTGCAGATCAAGGTAGATGGCATACCCAAGTCATCTTTCAGGACTAGGTATGGTCACTATGAGTTTGTGGTTATGCTATTTGGGATAACCAATGCACCAACCACGTTCACAGATCTAATGAATATGGTGTTCAGGCCTTATTTGGACCAGTTTGTGGTAGTGTTTGTAGACAACATTCTGATATACTCTAGAGACATCCAACATCATGAGAAACATCTACACCTAGTGTTAACGTTGATGATACAACATAGTTTTCCGCTAAGTTCAGCAAGTGTGAATTCTAGTTGAAGGAGGTGTCTTTTTTGGGACACATGATATCTGCTAAGGGTGTTCATGTAGACCCTAAGAAGGTTTAGTCTTTTCTAGAGTGGGAGCAGCCGAACAAGCCGATAGAGGTTCACAATTTCCTAGGCTTGGTAGGCTATTACAGGAGGTTTTTTAAGGACTTTAGTGCTATAGTGTTACCCCTAACAAAGATGACAAGAAAGGTGTGCCTTTTGTCTGGGATGACAAGTGTTAGCATTCTTTCTAGCTTTTAAAGAAGAAGTTGACTAGTGCACAGGTGTTGGTGTTTCCTGAGTAATGGGAAGGATATATCATCTTCGTTGATGCATCAAAGAGCGACTTGGGATGCATGGTGATGCAAGATTAGTACATGATTTCTTTCACTTCGCAATAATTTAAGAAACACAAGGTGAGATACCCAATACATGATCTAGAGCTCGCTTCTATGGTCCATGCTTTAAAGATTTGGATACACTACCTTTATGGCGAGAAGTTTCAGATCTTCACCAAACACAAGAACCTTCAATACATCTTATCGAAGAAAGATTTGACATGTGGTAGAGACGCTGGATGAAGTTGATCAAAGACTATGATTTCACCATAGACTAGGATCCAAGGAAGGCGAACAGGGTGGCTGATTCTTTGAGCAGGAAGTCTTCTTTGTCATCATCTTCTGATAGAGCACAATTGTGTTCTTTGGTGTGCCATAAATGTGACATGTTGATATCCTTGCGTCAAATGAATGTATAGTTAGAGGTGTCTCTATTAGTAGGCTTGTTAGTGCAGTAATAGGTGAAACCTACGTTGAGGCAGCATATCAAAGATGCACATCGAGTTGATATTGTGATACAATAGATCTGAGTAGAGTTTGGAAGTCAGAAGCATGATGATTTTCATGAGTATAAGGATGGGACAATATGTTTCCATGGCAATGCAATGGTGCCCAATATGAATGATTTGAGAAAGATGGTTCTGGAGGAGGCACACTCTTTGATGTTTGCTATGCATCCAGGAAGTACCAAGATGTACCACAATTTGAAAGATATGTACTGGTGGCCTGGTTTGAAGCACACCATGGTTGAGTTCATGGTGAGGTGTCATGTGTGTCAACAGGTCAAGGGTAAACATCAGAAACCTATAGGGACATTGCAACTGTTGCCTATACCATAGTAGAAATGGGACATGTCACTATGGACTTTGTCATTGGTCTTCCTAGAACAACCAAAGGTCATGATTCCATCTGGGTGATAGTTAACAAGTTGACCAAGTTAGCAGCACACTTCCTTCCAGTGAAGACAATTTATATAGCGAAGAATCTTTCCCAAATATATGTTGATGAGATAGTTTGTTTGTATGGTATCCCAGCTACCATCGTGTCTGACAAAGGTCCTCAGTTTACCGGTTGCTTTTGGGAGAATTTTCATGCAAATGGGTACACAGTTGAGGTTCAATAAAATGTTTCAACTACAGACAGATGGCTAGTCTGAGAGGACTATTCAGACTTTGGATGATATGTTGAGAGCCTGTGTTCTATAGTTTTTGGGCAGTTGGGATGTCCACCCGAGCTTCAAAGAGTTCGCCTACAACAACAATTTCTAGAGGAGCATCGACATGGAACCGAATGAGGCTTTGTATGGGAGACATTTTCTGTCTTTTTTGTGTTGGTACAAGACCGGTGAGTATCAACTTTAGGGTCATGAAATTGTACAACAGACAACAAAGAAGATTAAAATGATACAACAGCAGCTAAAGGCAGCCTATGACAGACAAAAGTTGTATGCCAATAATCGACATCGAACCTTGGAGTTCAAAGTGGGAGATAAGGTGTATCTTAAGGTCTCTCCTTGGAAAGGAGTGTTGAGGTTTAGTAAGAAGAGTAAGCTAAAACCCATGTTTATGGGACCTTACCTGGTGGTGGCACGTGTTGGCAAGGTGGCTTACAGGTGGGAGCTACCGCCAGAGTTGCACAAGTTGCATCTAGTGTTCCACATTTCTATGTTTATGAAGTATCACCCATACACAAATCTAGTGTTGAAATGGAGGTTGAGTTGAAAGAGGATGTGTCCTATGTTTAAGGTCATGTGTTGATCTTGGATGGAAGGGTGAAGAAGATGAAGAAGAAAGATATAGTGTTGGTTAAGGTTTTATGGCATCATCATGGTGTGGAGGAAGCCACGTGGGAGTCAGAGGAAGAGATGCATAGGAAGTACCCATCTCTTTGTTGGATTTTATGGCCTCAGAGTAGGCAGTGGAAATAAAAAAAATTCTGGCCATTAACCCATAATAGGAGATCGCATCAACAACTATGTAATGGGAATGATAGTTTTAGCGAGATATACTTGGTCCTTGGGCTTGCTAGTGACATTACCTCACATTCATGTGTGGTATTCAATGCCATGTCTTGGATGGTGTTTGTGCATCTCTTAGTCTTCTCCATGGACTATGACCTCCACCACAGACTGTGACTAACGTCTCCTCCTGAGCGGCAGACATCTCCCACCTCTGCATATAGTCAACACATACCACATGGAACTCCTTCCATTCTATAAGAACTGGAAGGAAGGAGACGACCCTCCTGTTGATGTACTAGCCAACCTGCTCTCCCAAACTCTGATGACTTTTCTACAGTTGTCTTTCCCTCGCTGTGCCTCCCTAGTCAGGTAGCACTTGCTTGGGCTCTCGTGATTACTAGAACCAGAGAGGACAACAATTTTGTACAACAACTGATGTTCTAAGTTATGTGTTCTAAGAAGCCCCCAATACCCCACTATTCATAGTAGAGGGAAGGGTCAGGGTTTCCAGTCTGTTCTGGAGTAGAAGGATCCAGAAATTCCATGAATAACTTGCACTGCGGTAGGCAAACTGATCATTTCACAACTGAAATTGTCATTTGGCAAGGTGAGCCAATTGGTTCACTAGTGAACTGGATGGTTGGGAGTGTGAACCTATCGGTTCACTAAGTGAACCGTTCGTTTCACTTCTCATACTTGCCTACAATTGACTTTTCTTAATCGTTTTGAATTAATTCAAAGATTAATCCTTATTCCAATCGAATTGAACAAGTGAAATAAGAAAGTTTTCCTCTAACCAGGAAAATCCATATTTCCTCAGTTGGAAGGACTGTGAGCCGCTCAGTTCACCAAGTGAACCATTCAGTTGGCTCATACCAGCCGATCAGATCACAAGGATAAACCAGTCAGTTGGAAGTCCTAACATTGCCAATGCATTCTCCAATCAACCTGACACTCTAACTAGCTAGTTCAACACTTGAACTTGATAGTTTTGAGTCCAGATAGTCAATTGTATGTTTAATTGAGTACCTAAACACATTTAGCCTCAATCTAAACATCATTCATGGACAATCTCCTCTTCCAGGGGTATCCTATGTGTGCGACCCTATAGGTTCCAATTTATGTTGGCAGTGAATGTTCATAACAACTTGTGACATCACAAGCAATGAGCAGAATCTAGTAACACATCATTGCTATCCAAGTAACTCAGAAAGTTGGAGAACAACTTCAACCTACAATTTGTGATTAGTCTTACCATGATCGTATAGTTCCTTTATCTTTGACATTCAGATTGAACTCGAGGCATGGAACGTCATCCTATTCAACATTCATCCCATGTTCCTTGACCTAGAGTAGACTGTATGAGATGCATGTGAATTCACATATCATATATTGAATCACATCAGTATGGCCATACAATTCTCAATCTCACTTATCAAGGGGCCCTAGATATCATACTCCTTGTAGGAGAGACAAATCTCATATCTATCACTCATAGTCATGTCCCCATGTGTCAAAGTCACCCAATCATCACCGTTATAACAACCCATTTTTCAGGACTACGTTTGATGATGTCAAAGTGTACCCAATCACATGTGATGAGTGCAGTGATTTTAGGTCTAAGAACCACAATCATTACCATCACCATGAGAGACAATTGTGACTACTATTCCATGGTATCTATGTATCACTCTCACGGTGGGTCTATCCGATATACTATTCTCTAACATATATCTTGGTGCTTGATTTGATATCATATATCATGACTAATGAGACTCTGTCATCAATCAACACACACTCTAGTCTTATGTATTACTGTTGTCTATTTTTCTTCCACAATAATATCTGACTAGGGACATAATAAGAATGTATGTACTCTTAACATACATATAGTCTCCTTGTTCAGGTCCTTAACCGAAAGACATATGTCATTGAGTCACATCATTCTTTAGACATCTATCATGTACGTGTCATCATCTTATGAGTGAGACAAACATAATAGATGAAATTACCTTTATCATTATCAAATCAAGTATCTAATGCCTCATCATAATCATCATATGATTGGCTCTCTGGGCATACCATACCAACAGACTCCACTTGCACTTAGAGCCAATCACCCACGAACCATATTTCAAGTGGTCTTAACATGTCCATCATGTTTCTACTGCACAAGCACTTTTATAGTGGGTAAGCAAAATTTGCTTCAAGTCGGTATATTGCATGTTTCACATCCCCTAGCTGTATGGAAACTAATATGAGATGGAAGTGCCATAGTATGCTATTTGCGATTCCTTTGCCTAATCATTAGCTCCATTGTTGTTGCAATATTACTACTGAGTCATCAATGGTCGGAACCTCCCACAAGTTCATCCATATGAACTTCTAGATCCATATAGTATCCTTCATAGTGTTCGTAACACTAAGGTACTCAACATCTTATTGTAGAATTAATCAGTTGTCTTATGTTGGAACATTTCCAACTTAACAATTCTTATTCCAAGATCAAACACAATTTTGTCATTTCGAAAGCTTGCATCGGTGTAAATCTTTACACCCAACTCTTGCTTATTACCATAACTAAATAACTAATACTTTTAGTACTTCAAAAGTACATAAAGATGTCCTTCATGGTATTCCAGTAACTCTTACTAGAGTTCGACAGATATCCATTCGTCATGTCCAATATATACGAGATAACTGGATATTTATATCATCTTGTCATACAAGATGATGACTTCATATCTTCTTGTCATGTCCAATACATGCAAGATGATGAGTTCGTATAATCTTGTCATGTCTAATACATACAAGATAATTAGTTTATATTTTCTTGTCATGTCCAATACATACAAGATAACGAGATGAGTTCATATGTGATAGATCCAATTGTGAATGCTTATGGCATCTATCTATGTGTTCCTTATTCTTAATAAGAATTAGGACACTTGGCTCTTAAGAGACTAACTCCATGAAACATGGATAGGTTTTCTCTCACCATGCTAAACTCATTCAACATCTAGCCAAAGTATGTTCTCTTTCCTAGAAGCCCTCTTGATCTATCTCTATAGATCTTGATTCCTATCACATATGATGCTTCTCTAAAAACCTTTTAGAATGCACTTCGTTGCCATATTTTGTAGTGTAAGGATGATATTCCGCATCAATATGTGGAATATTCATATGCTCCCACGAAATTCTTGTAATCACACATTACTTCTTTATTCTGAATCAAGTCAAACTGACTTTCTTGTCAAATTGAAGATCCAGTTCTGAGGTACTTGCTTCAATCCAAAGTTTGATCTATGCAACTTTATAGACTTTATTTGCATTATTGGATTTATAAAACCTTTAGGCTGTGTCATGTACACATCATGCATAATATTCCATTTAAGGAATGCAGTTTTAACATCCATATGCCAAATATCATAGTCACATTAAGCTACAATAGCAAGCATTATCATGATGGATTTATACTTGGCAACTGCTGAAAATATTTCACCATGTTAACCACCTTGAACTTGTTAGATACTCTTTGCAACCAAATTACCGTCCATGTCAGTCTTCTTCTGGAAGACCCAAAAGTACCCTATGGGTGTTACCCCTTCAGGTGGATCAACAAAAGTCATACTTTGTTGATTTACATGGAGTCCATCTTGGATTTCATGGCTTCAAGCCATATCTCAGTTTCTGGGTTCTCATTAGTATCTAAGTAGACTTTTGACTCATCATATGATCAACTCACTGCCTTCTTGTCCATAAGATATCACATATCATTCAATCTCTAGGTGTGTTCTACCAGAACCATGAGTTCTATGTGTTACTTAAAGAACTTTGAGATTCCATAACATTTTGTGATTCTCTTTATTCCCAGTGTTAAGCATGTGCCCAAAAGGAAACTTGAAGTTTATCTAGTAATCACACTTTAAATTATCAAGGTGTGATTCTTTCATTTTGATAAACTTCTCATGATATACTATCACTATGTTTCAGATGGAGTCCATCATGATACATTATCACGATCTTCCAGAAGATTCTCTAACTCTTGGTTCATAGTATCTCCAAATCAATCATATCGAAATTTAATACTTATACCAAGATAATTATGTACTTCGTTATGATCTTCTAGAACACTTCAAGAGATTCATGTTTGTATTTCACTAAATACAAACTATCATATCTACTGATGTCATCAGTAAATATATTGAAGTACTATTGATTACCTTTAGCATTTATTCTAAAAGGATCATATACATCAATATGTATAATCCTTAATTGAATAATCATCCTCCCACTACATCTAGTTAAGAACCTTTGCCATATTGCACAATGAATGAGATTAGCATGTATCTATTGGTTCAATAACCAAAAGAGTCTAGATATCCATCATATGGATTCTAGAAATGCAATTCCCATTTATGCGCTCTAGATGACATCGATATAGACATTCAAGTTTGGGTTATTTATGTCATTCATTACATGTGCCATACACATGTGTCTCTTCAACTATCAAGTATAGTTATTGAGACATAGGCATTTCCATAAAATATCATATCTATAAAATGAAACATCAGTCCATAACACTCTTCCCATACAAGATTTATGATGTTTTCATTGATGGCAGGTATATAATAGTAATTCACTTATTCTATTACATGCCCATGAATGTCGTAATGTAACTATAATGATAGCAACTCTTTGCTCCACACAATTTCTAGCTTACTTCCTCTCAGGTCCTGAAGTACAGATCTCTATTTCTATCATCTTCTCGATATCCTCTATAAAGAGGTTATTTCCTTTCCTACTTAGCCCTCTCTATATCATGAGTGATGAAGACTTGGACCTAATCTTGGATTCAGATCACTTCTTTACCTTGCTTTAGTCTATGGACTTCACTCTATTGATCATTATCATAGGTTTTGTCCTTTATTCATTCATGCTTTGGCATCAACATGCCAAGCACTTCAGACAGTGGTTTGGCCAAGTTTCTCAACATTTGATAAACCGGCTATATGATTCACACAACAATTTGTAGAATCATATGTTTGGTCAACTCTTGACCTATAAGAAATCACGGTTGATCTATATGCACAATCACATTGAGCATATGATTTTATGTTTGATCTCCATCTATCTGATTATACTCAAATATCACTTTGAAGACATTATACCTTTCACGCTTTACATGATTCTTAAGATGTATAACCATCTCAAGAATGTCCATGCTTCAAGCTATTTATGCAACTCATAGTTCATATAGCTCAACATAAGGTTCTTGATGTCTTAGGCATCATTGGCATACTTCAAGTAAGCATCCAATTTTAGCCTTAGGTGCATTTGGAGAGGTTCTTCTGGCTCTGGTCTTTCAAGGACTTAGAGCTTTCACTCACTCGAGAGAACACTTCTCAAAAGGTCCTAAACCAGATTTGAAGTTTATCCCTCTTATGAACTGATCGCAATGATATTGTATTTGTGTTTGTCATTTGGATTCTACAAAAGAATTTGTGACTTTTTCAAAACATTTTTAATTTGTTTGATTTGATGAATTTGACGATATTAATTTAGACTTTAATTAATTATTTCTCCGACTATTTTTGTACAAACTGATAACCCTCAAGTATCAATTTGGAATATTGTAGTGTACAACCTTCTAGTGGTCAAGATCCATATTTCATCAAACTATGAGTCAACTTTGGCTGATCACCCACAACTTGATTATTTAGGTAGGTCATCATACCAATTGCATCATATGCAACTCTTGGATATATGACATGCACAACTCTTTGCCATGATCATTTGCATACCTCTGTATCTTAGACTCTCTAAGAGTCACTAGTTAAGTTTGACCCAAAAGCTGACACGATAAACATGCACCCTGCTTTGGCAGAACCTACATGTCTACCATCACACTTCCACAAGATAGACTGTACACCACGCTTTGGTGTAACCTACACTTGGTCGATCAAGCTTTTCCTGTGTGTCACTAAGGGAAGGCATCTAAGACTTTAATATTTTATTTGAGGTATTTTATATAAGTACATATACATATCCAATCACCACATATTTATAGTATGTATCATATACATGCTATAACCATAATAAGAAAACATGCAAAATAGATAAAAGTGATGATTATGGCCATCCTATTGTAATTACTTAGAGCCACAAGGAATTACGATCATCTAAGGTCTACATCATATGCAACCTATTATTGATGAAGATCTTTGTGCTTGAACCATTTCGGGTTGATCGTCTCATCCTATGACATGATCGGCTCGCCTCCTGGCTGGTTGGTTGGACAGTCTAGCTTCCATTGGCTAGACACCTCCAACAAGCGGTTGGGCCATCAGTCGGTCGATCCGGCTCCTTCGCAATCCTCCTTGATCCTCCAGGCGGTTGGCTCATCTAGTGCTGAGCATCTTCTTCTTCGATGTAAAAGAATATAAACTATCCTACTGTTACATAATCATTGGAAAACCTCGAGTTACATTCGAGGGGAGAAAAGGTAGAAGAGAAAGGATCTCGAGTTATCTCGAGTTACATGTGGAATAGAAGGTAGAGGCTCGGTATGCAAACTGAGATGCAAACAACCATAACCAACCAAACACACATAGCGTTTATAGGCTATAACCATGCTACACATCCACCATCAAAACCATTTTAGGGTGACACGTATCATTTGCATATATACCATATCATATATGTATATTAGTTTGTGGTCGCATATGGTATTTAGTCAGATATGCATATTAGTCATTTCAAGTATTCACATCGTATGTAATAAGTAAATTAAGATAAAACCAAAATATGATCATATCGATTTATCCCAAAACACAGTATGTTAACATGGCTCTGATACCACTGTCGGATTTTATGGCCTCAGAGTAGGCAGCAGAAACAAAAAATTTACTGGCCATTAACCCATAACAGGAGATCGCATCGATGACTATGTAATGGGAAGGTTGGTTTTAGTGAGATATACCTGGTCTTTGGTCTTGGCCAACAACAATACCTCATAGCCATGTGCGGTCTTCAATGCCATGTCTTGGACTGTATCTGTGCAGCTCCTGGTCTTCGCCATGGACTCTGGCCTCCACCAATAATTGTGACTATTGTGTCCTCTTAAGCGGTAGACCTCTATCGCCTTTGTAGATAGTCCACATGGACCATCTAGAACTCCTGCCATTCTATAAGAACTGGCAGGAAGGAGACGACCCTCCTATTGGTGTACTAGCACCAACCTACTCTCCCAAACTCAGACTGCTTTTCTACAGTTGTCTTTACTCATTGTGCCTCCCTAGTTGGGTAGCACTTGCTTGGGCTCTCTCAGTTACCAGAACCAGAGAGGACAAAAAATTTATAGAGCAACTGATGTTCTGAGTTGTGTGTTCTGAGAATCCCCTAGTACCCCTCTATTTATAGTAGAGGGCAGGGTCAGGGTTCCCAATCTGTTTGGGAGTAGAATGATCTAGAAATTCCATGAATAACTTGCATTGCGGCAGGCGAACTGATCATTTTACAACTGAAATGGTTGTTTGTCTAGGTGAGTCGATCGGTTCACTAGTGAACCGGTCATTTAGGACTGTGAAGCGGTCAGTTCACTAAGTGAACCGGTCATTTCACTTCCCAGACATTCCTACAATTGACTTTCCTTAATTGTTTCCAATTAATTCAAAGATTAATCCTTATTCCAATTGAATTGAACAAGTGAAACGTGAAAGTTTTCCTCCAACTAGGAAAATCCATATTTCCTCAGTAGGAAGTACTGTGAGCCGCCCTGTTCACCAAGTGAATCGGTCAGTTGGTACAGACCAGCCGATTGGCTCACAAGGGTAAACTGATCAGTTGGCAATCCTGACATTGCCAATGCAGTCTCCAATACTCTAACTAGCTAGTTCAACACTTGAACTTGATAGTTCTGAGTCCAGTCAGTCAATTGTATGTTTAATTGAGTACCTAAACACCTTTAGTCTCAATCTAAACATCATTCATGGACAATCTCCTCTTCTAAGGGTATCTTATGTGTGGATCCTACAGGTTCCAATTTACGTTGGCAGTGAATGTTCATAACAACTTATGACATCACAAGCAATGAGCGGAATCTAGTAACTCATCATTGCTACCCAAGTAACTTAGAAAGTTGGAAAACAACTTCAACCTACAATCTGTGATTAGTGTTACCGTGATCGTATAGTTCCTTTGTCTTTGACATCTGGATTGAACTAGAGGCATGGGACATCATCCTCTTCAATATTCAATCCATGTTCCTTGATCTAGAGAAGACTGTATAAGATGCATGTGAATTCACATATCATATATTGAATCACATGAGTATGGCCATACAATTCTCAGTCTCACTTATCAAGGGGCCCTGGATATCATACTCCTTGTAGGAGGGACAAATCCCATATCTATCATTCACAGTCAAGTCCCCATGTGTCAAAGTCACCCAATCATCACCGTTATAACAACCCATATTTGAGGACTACGTTTGATGATGTCAAAGTGTACCCAATCACATGTGATGAGTGTGGTGATTTCAGGTGTAAGAACCACAATCACCACCATCACTACGAGAGATGATTGTGATGACCATTCCATGGTATCCATGTATCACTCTCACGGTGGGTATGTTCGATATACTGCTCTCTAACATATATCTATGTGCTTGACTTGATATCATATGTCATGACTAATGACACTCTGTCATCAGTCAACACACACTCTAGTCTTATGTATTATTGTTGTCTATTTTGTTTCCACAGTAATATCTGACTAGGGACATAACAAGAATGTATGTACTCTTAACATACATATGGTCTCATTGTTTAGGTCCTTAACCTAAAGACATGTGCCATCGAGTCACATCATTCTTTAGACATCTATCATGTATGTGTCATCATCTCATGAGTGATCTAAAACATAATAGATGGAATTACCTATATCATTATCAAATCAAGTATCTAATTCCTCATTGCAATCATCATAAGATTGTCTCTCTAGGTATACCATGCCAACACTCTTTTTGTGTAGGATTTCGGGGGTGAAATCCTTGTTAGGGGTTTATGGTTGTAAGACCCCTGACTTAGCTTCTTTTCTAACCTTGTTTTCTTAGCATAACTATATGCTTGAAACGTTAATATAATCATGTGATGTACCTTAATAACATGTGACATGCTTATGTTTTCAGTTTGGTCCAGTTTAAATAATGTTTGAGCTAGTTATGCTATATGCGTGCTTGTTTTGAACCTAATTACAATTTACCCATGTTTGGGATTTATCGTGCAATTTATCACATCCTTGATGTGCCTCACATGTTTTGGTATCTAGTTGAGGAGAATGGTGCTTGAGGGTACCTTTTTGTACCTTGTTTTTATGACGAGGGAAGTGAATCACCTTGGTGAAGGGTCGCTACCTTTGCTTGGTTACCTTGGTTCTTCTTCGATCGTTGGGCTTTCTTTGGTTGTGTCTTGTAGCGGTCGAAAGTGATATGAGTGTACCTTGTGTTCTTTTTGGTCAAAGGGTCTTGAATTCTTTCCTTGGTCACTAAGGATACTAGGGTTTTTTCCACTAGGTTTCTTCTTTGAACGAAATGCCTTGAGGACCTTGTTGGTTGCTACCTGACCTTGTTTTTCACGATCTTAGTTGCATGCATGGTTTTAGTGGATGCATGGTTGAAATATGATGGCCAAGTGGCATTCTTTGTTGGAAACCTAATCTCTCCAACCTTTCTCCCTTCCTTGTGTATATGTAACCCTCTCTACCCATTCATATGATCATTTTGTACTCTCTCTTCCTTCTCTCATCTTCGGAGTTCATCCTCGACGATCTCAATAATGAGTGGGACCCGAGAGGGGATCCACTCCCGACTAAAAATATGAATTTGAAAACTTCCATTCCAAACACACTCAAAGGTATGATGAAATAGGTGTAAATTTTCAAATTTCAATAAATGGTATTCAAAACAACTAAAGTGTAGCAGCAGAATTAAATAAATGACTATATTCAATTTTCACAAAAAGTACATCATAATATCCCATAAGGATTTACATGTATGATACAACTTAATGATCAAAGTAGAGGGAAGTCTAAACTACTTCAAATATATCTCCAAGCAACATCTCCAAGAGCTAGGTCCATGTTGGAAGCTATGTTCTCCTTGGTCATATTCAACACCTTGATCTAAACCTGGGTGGTTAGGAAAACACCCAACAAAAGGGAAAGGAAAACAAAATATGTGTCAACAAATATGAATAGGATATCAAGGTAAGAAAACATGTAAATAAAGGCTAGTTTTCATAATAAGATGAAGATTTCAAGAGTATGAGGCATACTCAGATAGATGCTTGCCACATCAAGAAAAACAATAAAAGATTTCCATGCATGATTAATATTGACTACATTAATTAAGTAGGGTTGAGACACCTACCAGACCTCAACCTATAGGTGAGGGGAGAATTAATACATTCCTAGTCACCTACACATATTTGTACAGGGGAGAATAAGACATTCCCCGGGGCGAATTAATACATGCCCTATCTATGGGTGGTCGTACATAAAATACCAGTACTATAGCTAAATAGTACATAAAATCAACATGCTAGAAAATAAATCATGGCAAGTAAAAGCATAATATACTTTAAACATAGTAGTGGGGTACAAGACCCACGAAAAAGAATATCATTACTGCTTTTGAGGCAATTTAAAAAAATAATCATGAATAGAGGAAATAGGGTTCATTAAAGCCTCTTTAGGGAAATATATGGTTCGATTGCAATTATCCCAACATAGGTTGTAAGGAACGCATATACTTCTCTTACTGATATTAATTACTAACTTTCACCACTTTAATTGAGTCCAAGTTCCTCTTTACCTATTTTCTATGTATTAACATGTATTAGAGTACATAATGCACATTAATGTATAGAAGCCCTAATTTTAGACCTTTTTAGAAAAACTCATATGTAGACTCTAAAAACCTCACCAATGAACATATTAGATTCTCCTGATCAAGAAAATAAAATTTTTATGTTAATTTTGGAGTTATGATGATTAAGATGGAATTTTAATGGATTTTATGCATTAAGTTCATTTTCAAAAACATCACCCTTTGTAAAACCTCAAAATCACCTTGAAAATATTTTTCTTAAATATAGATTAATTTTTTGATTCCAAAACATATTTATTTGTCAAATTTGGATAAGCGGATTAAAATATATGAATTTTTCAATTTGAACCAATTAGGAAATGACAAGTCGAAATCTTCGAGAGAGAGAGAGAGAAAGAGTGAGTGAGAGAGAAAGGGAGGGAGAAAACACCATTTGACACAAGATCAGGGTTGGAGATGCATAGGTAACCAAACTAGATCTTCTAGAGAAGGTAAAATGTCAAGAAACCAAAACCCTAGAAGAACATGGTAAATAGAGATGAAGATCATCGATTTTAAACATAGAAGAATGAGTTTTAAGCATGTAGTAAGCAATATATGAGAATGGGGTTATAAACCTCACTTCTAGGAAGGTGGACAGGTTCAAGCAGCAAGTTTACTAATTTAGAGAGGCTGGTTTCTCCAACAAAGCTCCTATCTCAAGAAAGAAGTACCTTCTCCACTTTAGAGGTGAAAAACACTAGCAAAAGAACATGGAGATGAGGTGTTTAAGAGCTCTAGGTGGGGTTTCACCATGGAAGGCCATGGTTCTAACCTGGAAGAAGGTGGGAGGAAGACAAAAAGCATGAAAATAGGGAAGGAAAGGAGGAAACTTACTAGTTTTGGTCGAAATCACCAAGAAGGAGATTTATAAACCCTAAATAGAGCACATTCGGAACCCTAGGAGCCTTCTTCACCAAGGTAGGTACCCTCTTTTACCTTGGGACAACACCTTCATGGAAAAATAGAGTAGGAATGATTCTCTAAGCTGGAGTAAAGAGAAGGAGAACACGAGTTTTTGAATTGGGAAGTGGGAAGGGGTAGATATGGCTTTATAAAGAAGGGGACAAGCATGAGATGTCTAAGGGACTTTCCATGTGTCCTTAGCCTAGGGTTTCATGGCCATGCAAGAGGAAAACTCACAGAGGCTTCTTGAATATCAAATGTCAGTTCTAAAAGACTATGAAAACTTCTAGGCCATCCCCACCATCCTCCAATAAAAGAAATAACCCCAGTGGTTGATAGCTTTTAAAGATAAGCTCATTTATAAAGAGGGTAATTCGGGAATATCTAATGATTATAATGCATGTGATAATTTGCAAACAAAACCTACCAATTGGGTAAATTGCATAAAAGTCCAGAATGTACCTCAAATTGCATAACTTGCACAAACAACATCTAAATTGAACCAAATTTGAAACTTAGGCTCATTTTATAATTTAAAAATACATTAAAAAATTATATTAAGGTTTACAAAACCTAACTAAGGTCCTTAAATAGACTTTCACTAAGGTCTTTGTGCATAAACCCTTTTATTAGTACAAATAGTGAATAAATGTTCACCAAACGACTATAAATTTCACAATTTAAACATCATGGCCAAAAAGGATAGAAAGGAAAGGAAAAGCTCGAAAAAGTGACAAAAAGAGAATATGTCCAAGTTTTAGAATGTTACAATCTTGGTGATGAAGAAGAGCTCACCCTTGATCTATGGTTGGAGCATCTCTGTTCTTTGGTGATCTTTGTTCCTTGGTAAGTGATCTTCTCTCCTTGATTTTGTTTTCTTGCAGAACCCTACCTCTTTCTCTTCTCTTGGACAAGTGCATGGATTTCCATGGATGTGATTCTTATGGAACTCCTCTCTACTTGACCAAATCCATGGTTCTCCATGTTAGTGTTGGGTTGAGTTGGAGATATCATCTCTCCTTCTTGTTCTTTTTTGGCCTAGAAGCTTTGGATCTCTCTCTCTCTTGTCTTTTAACCTATTGTTTTCTTCTCTTTTGAGGTGGTGACTAGCTTGGCCGTGGAGGTAATCAAAGTTAGTTTTCTCTATCTCCCTTGGGGCTTCTTTTCTTGGAGGTTGTTTCACCATAATCCAAGGCGAGTTATATAAAATTCCCCTCTATTATTGTTGCACTCATCTTGAATGTTAATAATATATCTATAAAATGTGCTTATAAGTATTATAGTGATGATGATCCTATTGTAAATAATTTCCTTGCTAAACCTAATCCATGTGGCTGAACTCTTGTTGATGAAGGGAATGGTGATCCTTCATGCATGTGATTAAGTTTGATCTTCCCTCTAATAGTGCATTTGTTCTTGTTTGAAAATTAAGGTTTTTGGGAGATGCATAGTGTGCTACATGTTTAGTTTTCTCTCTCTCTCTCTCTCTCTCTCTCTCTCTCTCTTGATCTTGGTTTCACACTCTACTTGAGTGGTAGTTAAAAATTAGGGTTTTGGGTTTTCTTCCTTCATGGTGATGATCATATTCTAGGGTTTGGATGATGTTTCCCTTGAAGTACCTCACTCCTTGAGATTTTGGTTTCATGTTGGTAAACCACATGTTTTGATTATGTATTGGTACATGTTTTCACTCTCCTGATGTTGTTCATGATATGGTCCAAGTGGTCAAAAGGTTTGTGATGGTTTTTGGTTGCTATGATGGTTTTCTTGGGAGGTTGCATAGATGACCTAGGTTCCTTTGGTCGATGAACCTTTCTTGCTTCTCGGTCACTAGTTTCCTTCCACCTACCCTTTTTTGATTGAAGGAAATGCTTTGTTCTCTTCAGTTGTAGAGGTGAACTTCTCTCTTTGGTTGTTACATATGAGTTTACCATTGTAGTCGCTACATAGGTGGGAGGTCACTATGATTCTTGAGCATGTTGTTCGCTATGAATGACCTAACCCTAGTGATTGCTAGGGAACCTTATTCCTAGTGTATCTAGATGGTTATGTCTGGTTGGTCATGACACTTTTTTGGTTACATGATTGATTGGTTATGGTAATAATGCTTAATCTAATTACTTCCAAGAATGTGGGAGGTGGTGTACTATAGGGTATGATGTTAAGTATTGTTATGAAAACCCTAATTCATTTACTATGTGAAACCCTAATGCTAATGTGAATATATGATAATATCGCTTAGTTTCTTGAGAAATTACTGTGTTGATGAAGTATCTTCTCTCTGCTACTTGTTGTAACCTAACACGCAGGTTAAATGAACATCATAGCTGAATGATTGATGCAGTGTCATATGTGTGACATGTGCATGGTAATTATGAGCCTTTATGAGGCATGATGAGATCATGATGTATGCAAGAACTATGTGATTAGGTCTTATGACCTTGGTAGTGGCTTAGGGACTAACATTGAGGTGATTTCCTCTAGTGCTGTGATGAGGGATTTGTTATTCCATAGTGATGAGATAATGGTGATGGCCTTGTGTATGGTAATGAGATAGTATCATGTGGTGATGTGATCAATTTATGCTTAATATGTTTTATATCTTATGGAGTTGCACTATACCCTTATCTTTGTAATATCTATCTAGGGTTTGTACATTGTAACTTGATTGATGCAATAAAAGATACACAATTCGCATAACTAATCAAGTGAAACTCTAATCATGTAGTGCCCTGTGTTGTAGATCCATCACAATGTCAGGATTTGTTGGATGGTGAAATGAGCATTCCTTTCATGGATGCTTAGAGTCATATATTGTTGAGTATATGCATTTCACATGGATGATTATTGTCCTACCCTGGAAGGACAATAAATGAGGTTGTAACTCAGATGATTTGATTCAGTATATGTGATATAATTTGAGGATGGATGCGGTCATACCTCAGCCGTAGGACGACTGCGGTAGTATCTTAGTTTCACTAGTGCCATGACCTATATACCAACGGTGGACTAGCATATTTTATAGTTTGACCTTAGGTGTTGCTGCAGTTGACTTGTATTCACCGAGGGTGGATGAGATCTTAGGACACTGGTACTCCAAGATCTTGTATGGAACTAATTTTGACTTAGAATAAGTCAATTGGAGTTCGAGTGGTATACCTCTTTCTTCCTAGGGCATAATAAAAGATTTAATACAACCATGTAGTATATCTATTTAGGGTTAAACATGATTCACATTGGAAGTTTACCCTTGCCTTGTGTGCTTATACTGCCTATTTGCTTTATAATGTGAATAGAGAAATCAGTTGTTAGACATAACGTGTTCTATTTATATGTTGTAGTTGCTTAACTTGTTAAGCTTGTACAGTTAGCCTAAAGTATTTCATTTGGATGAATCTACTCATCATGTTAATAATGTTATTTTCTTACTTAAAATAATATGTGTTTAAAATAGTTGCTCGTGGAGAGTTATATCTCTCATGGGGATGTGAGTCTCACCTCATGGGTTTCCACTCCTTTTTAGGTGGTTGTCAGCAGTGGGGTAGATATCCTATTATTGAGGTGGAGCAGCTTGGAGATCAGTGAGTGTAGAAGGTTGGATAAGTTGTTGTGTTTTGTAGTAGAGTCCTATGTTGTTCCTATACTCTCATGTCAATGAGGGAGTTTCATAGATGTTGTACATCGATACATGGTTTTAGGTAAAACGAGTTGCTTGTATATGTGACTTGTATATGTGGCTCTTACATATGAACGAATCCTTTTGTAACAGGACGTGGATACGTACCAAGTATACAATTGTAAATACCTGACTTGGTATGTTAAATGGTACAATGTGTGGACCTTGATGCAATATTTCCACGTATGTTGGTTATATAAGATCGATTATAATTTACTCCATTTAGTGATAATGTGGTTTTTAGTTGATAATTCCACATTTTGGTTTTGAGTAATCTCATTCATGTGGCATCATGTTGTCACACTATCAAACTCCTTTTTATTCATTAAAATGACTGTACCTTTCTAATAAGAATAATATTTCTTCCTTGAACTATTTTTGAAAATAACATCATCCTCTTTCCTTCTCTTTTGTCATCCTATGTTATGGTTAGCTGACTCTAATTATATCTATTTTTTGTCAATCTAGATGTACCAGGGGTCCTTATCATTCCTTTAATATATTATTCATTTTTTAATTTGCTCCATACTAATTTGTGTCTCAAATTATGTGCTTTCTTCATTTATTCCTCAAATTAGGGTTTCTTATTTGATGTTCAAAACTGCACATAGTTATTATTTCCAATGAAGTTTGGTTATTCCATCCATTCCCTTAGGTCTCAATGTCTTGGTGTGTTACATTTTGAATTTACTTTCTTAGATTTTACTCATGTTGGATTGTTAATTGGAGTCATTAGATCCCAAAAACACTTCTTACTAGTAGGATAAGATTGAACTTGCAATCCTAAAGCCAAGACATACTTAGGCATAACCAACTACTATTTATGTCAAACATATGAAAAGAAATTCACTAATGTGAACTCATCTAAGAAGAACTTTTGGCCTACTCCATGTCAAGAATAGAAAATAGTATCTAATGTAAATTCTGAATATACAACAATCTTAATCGAAATGTATACTTATGAATATTAAAATTCTAAAACTCACATAGATGGAGCATTTCTATTCATTTCAAATAAAATCAACAATAAAACAAAATTCATATCACATTATATCTTTATAATCTTATTCTTTTCTCACTTTTTAGTCTTCCAGCCCTAATAATATTGACTTGAAAGTTCTACATTGTCCATATTTTGATAATGACTTAACCATTCCATTCCTATGTATCTAATATGTTTGTTCAAGATTGATATCAAGCTTTAGGTACATGAAAAGGATCAAATTACACAAGCCCTAGCTTGTTCAAGTTCAAGTCAAATACAATGCAAGTGCACGTTTTGGGAAATCACTCCAAATCACCTTAGATGATTTTTGTAATCACTTGTATTGATGATATGATTTGTAACTAAGATGAGAAAAACCAGGGACACTTAACTAAAATGTATGATCACTCAAATTTCAATTTAGAAAATTTGTCACAGGCTATTTATGGTCGAGTTGGAAACTCAACCGATCTAGTGATGGATTTTCTAAAGAGACCAATCAATCGAGTTGCTTACTCAGAACTCGACTGACTGACTCACTGAGAAAAACATATTTTAGCTCATTAGTCGAGTTTCCCAAATAAAAACTCGATTGCTAGTTTGAAAATTAGCTTTGTCATTTAGTGGATTGGTCGAATTACCGTTATTGAAACTCGATGATATGTACTATACAGAAAATGCAGAAAAAGTGATTATAACCATTGGTGAGTTGTTTTGAGCAAGAATAGATCCGTTACAACTTGGAAAATGGATCTATTTTTTCCCTTAAGTGATCCCACACTCAAGGGAACACCCCCAGCCATAAATAGGACCCCTTGGAGTTCATTCCAAGTTTTCTCATCCATGCTATTCCAAGTCCTTGCTATAGTTGAGTGTGTCACAACTCCTTGAGCCCCTTTCTCTCTCTTGTTTACACATCATTTCATGATAATGAGTGAGTTAGGATATTTTTAAGAGAGCTACTTCTTTGTTCTTGTAAATCTCTCATTCCATTCCATCTTCCCTACCTCTTTCCTCAATGAAGCAAAGGTGAAGCAAGCTATTCCATGTGAAGGTGGAGTAGTTCCTATTCTTCTTCAAGGTTGAGGAAGAGGTGAAGATCTTCTCCAGGTGAAGGAGAAGGTAAAGGCTGAAGATCCAAGAAAAGTGGGTAAATCCCTTAAAGACTGAAGACTTGTGCAAGAGTAGGTAAGTCCTTGGAAGAAGGTGGAAGACACTTTAAACGTGGGTAAGTCCTTGGTAAGGTTGAAGACTCTTTGTATTGGATAGGTAAGTCCTTTGATGGGTCGTGTTGTAACTCTTATTTGTGAATATATAGAGGAAATCACTTACAAAGTCCTAGAGGTTGACCTCTCTAGGTAGTATATTGACTCTCTCCTAGTTTGGAGAGTGGAACCAATCTAAACGACCTTGTCTAAGTGCTTGTTTAATTTTCTCTCATCCTTGCTATGCTTATTAGTTAGGACTTCAAATTGCACTTAAGCTAAATGTTTTGATTGATATAATTTGAAGGTCTAATCTATCTATTGAGAATTTTTGAAGATCTATTCACCCCACTAGAGCCCTAGATCCAACAAGTGGTATTAGAGTCAAGGATATTCTCCATCAATCTCCCACGATATAAGAAGATGGGCAACAAACTACTTGGTTCACTCAACCTAGATGGAGGCTTCTCCATGTGTCCTCCGGTCTTTGATGGCACCAACTTCCTCTATTGGAAGAGGCGTATGCAATTCTACATTCAAGCCATGAACTTTGATATGTCGAAGGTGATGGTCACACTATACAAGGAGACAATCAGAGCTGTTGCAACATGGAGTGAAGATGCACTTAAAGAAGCCCAACTCAATTCTAAAGCCATAAGCACCCTCTATGCAACCCTTACCCCAACAAAGTTCAACTGCATCTCATCTTGGGACACCACCTATGAGATTTGGGACAAATTGTGCATCACTTATGAGGGAACAAAGAAAGTCAAGGAGTCTATCATCTACATGTTGAATAGCCTTTTAGAGAACTTCAAGATCAGCAAGAAAGAAGGGATTGCGGATATGTACTCAAGACTCAATGTCATCGTCAATGGGCTGGCTAGATTGGGAAATACTTTGGATAGAGGTGTAATCAACTCCAAGATCTTGAGGACTCTACCAAAGAGATGGGAGTCAAAGATGACCTCCATTAAAGAAGTGAGGAGCCTTGGTGACATCCCAACCGAAGAGCTCATTGGAAACCTCCAAGCCCATGAGCCAAGGTTTGACAAGAAAGAATAAGAAGCTAATCAAGAAGAGAAGGAAGCCAAGAAGATCAAATATAGTGCTTTCAAAGCACAAGTGGAGGCGGTCATCCTTCAAAAACAACTTGCTTGTCGGACTTCTCATTCCTTCTTTTGTGAAGATGATGGCCCAAGTGAGAATGAAGCCAACTACATCAAAGGCAAGCACTTCAAGGGAAAGCAAGCATCCTCCTCTACTCCTAGATGCTACAAGTGTGGACAAAAGGGACACTACAAGAGTGAATGTCCCAATTCAAGAAAGTCACACCACAAGGGCAGCTCAAAGAAGGAGAGCAAGTACAAGAGGAAGGATAAGAAGGAGAAAAGACACAAGAATGCAGCTCATGTAGCTTGGGAAGCTTCATCCTCAAGTAGCACAAGATTTGAAGATGTTGGAGAGTGCCACCTTACACTCATGGCCTCTAATAGTGATGAAATTGGTGAGGTAAGTGAGGTAAGTGAGGTAAGCTTGCATGAGTTATCTAAGGAAGCTATTATTGATATGCTTATTTCTATCCGTTATTCTTTTGCCAAGTGTAAATCTAAAAGAAAAAGGTTTGGAAAAATTATTGATGATTTGTATGCTAAACTTGAAATTCTTGAGCTTAATGAGAAAAATCATCTTGAGAGCAATGACAACTTACAAGGCCAATATCTTCATCTTGAGCTCCAATACAATGGAGTTGAGGTAGAGAACAGTGACTATCTTAAGAACATTGAAACTCTTAAGGAAGACAACCAAAAGTGCCTAAAGGAGCTTGAAACTCTTAAAACTAAAAATGCTGAATTTAAGCTTCTTGTTGTTTCTCATAAGGTTTAAAGAGATGTTTATCTTAAGCAAATTCAAGTGCTTAAATCTGAAAATGCTAGGTTGCTTGGTTAAGTTAATGATTTATCTTCTAGACCTATCTTGCCTAGTAACGATATTGCTTCTATTTCTCTTAAGAAAGATTCTTATTTGACTAAAGCCCTCTGTCTAGAGGCCACCTTATTCATGCTAGAGACGATATTGCTAGTTCTTCTATACTTTTGAACACATCATAAGTTAACAATAGAAAACAAATGTATCCTACTTTTCCACACTAGACTTCAAATATTGAAACATCATCAATTAAGCATTACTTATGACAACCAAGATGTTTATTGGACTACTAGCCAATAAAAAACACATGAATAACTTATTATTCCTTTTATTTGTACACTGTTCCTATGTACATGTCTGGAGTTTCTTCTTTATAATTATTATGCCCTTAATAATTATATTTCTAGAAATTTTACCATTTTAAAGGTATTTCAAATGTGTCTACATGCCTCCTTTCACATCATTACTTGTTTATTCTTACTCATCCTTTCTCCTTTAGCTTTTTGACTGGGAGTTATGTATGTTGAATGGATGACCATCTGGTTCAACATGTTGGAACATTTAGGAATCACTTTCCTCATTACATGATATAATTATTACTTATCTATCTAAATTTCTGCGTTAAAAGAAGGTTAGCCTATTTTTGGTGGGTCTAGGGGATCCAATCCCACTGCATCAGTGAGATGATAATGTAGCTTTCCTGTCTTTGACTTTGCTGACATACTAATATGAGAAGACTACACCATACAAAACTAAACCTATAATCTTCTTCTATTTGTTGGAGATCCATAACTCTTTTTCTGAGATGGTCACATAAGAATGTCCCTCTTGAATTTTCTTCTTAACATTGATCGAGAAGGTAGATAAATCAAATTCAAGCTTAATATGACATGTGCTTTGATGTGAGGCTCTAGTATGCCAATCAACTAGGGAAGATAAGACATTCAATTAACATTTATTTACTCTGATATCGATAGGTAAAGATATAGTTGTTACTACTGGAGCTAGACATGTGTAAAGGAATGATAGCAAGGAATCTAAGAGTAATAGGGATGAACGATAGTTTGGATGTGCTAATAATACTAGCAACAACATGTCTTATATAGGCATCATTTCTAGTGCCTATGTGAAGCTGGATAAGGTCAAGTGTAAAGCTTATCTGAACAAAGATAGAATCTATCTCAAGGTCAACCAAATTTTCTATAGTTTTCAAGAGAACACAGATACCAAGAATCCACATATAAGGACTAAGACATGTTGTTCTTGTCTAGATATAGGTTTTTTTTTCATCCTTAGCATTTTATGAATCTTAAGTCCATGTACTTTAACTTCTCCTATGACCCTTTTTGTTACCAGTTTTCCTTAAATAGGGTGGCACGTGAAATTCTTATCTTAGTCTCACATCCCACCATTTTCTTCTTTCACTTTTGTATTCAACTAGCATTTTGAATGTTTTCTTATATTCTCATTAGTTCGCCTTCAGTGTAATTTTTTTTATATATTCTCAAGCAAGGGATTCTTAGGAAAAGGATGATATGATTGTGAAATTGATATTCTATCCTTCCAAACATTATCTAAATACTTCACTCTCATCCCAGTCTTTTTGATGAACCTTTGTCATTTACCTTAAATTTTTTAATATTTTTCTCACTCTTTGCATTTGTTTAACAACTAATTATCTTTATAATTACCATCCCTATATCCTATTTTTGGAACATTCTAACCCTTATATTAAGCATTAGTAATTTTCCCCTTAGTTTAATTTATAACGATGATTATGCATTCCATAATTATGTTTCTTAATATATATTAACTCAGTACATAACATATATTTTTCCCAAGTCATATCTAAACTCAGTAAATAACATATCTTTTGTCCAAGTCATATAACCCATATTAGGGCAAAACTCCTTTTTTTAATTGGCAAAGCTAGACGATATCACTAAGAAACCATCATATAACTCATGAGTATGTTTCTTTTTAATTGGAAAATTTGGATGGTATCTCAACCTAATCTCTGACACCAAAGCTGTCAGACCTCATATCCCATAATTCATCTTAGACCACATAATTTGGGCCTGAGGTGATTAAGATAGCTAAAACAAACACGTCTAAACTTTTTCTTTCTTTTTTTGCATATCTTTACAAATCTATGACATGTAGATAAGATCCTTTTATACAATCATTCTTCTCATAATCAAATTATAAGAACTTTCCTAATTTATCGCTTGATATAGTATCATGTTCTAATACATGAATCATATATTTTACAAACCATTATACAAATAAGGAAGTTAGACATTTTTGTACTTGACTAATGCAATGCTTTCCTTTTCTTACTATTGGATCTAGAGTGGACAAGGATCGAGACTATCTAATTCTATCCTAAAATACTACTAAAATTATTCCATAGTAGGACTCCTTTGAAATTCGTAGCTATCTCCATCATCCACACAATTACCTAAAACTTGTATGTGAGCTAATGGCTTAATGAATGTAAATTCACCAAGTAGACAACATAAAATAGATGCTCTTTATTAAGTGGATCGCAACATAAACTGACATATGCAAGCAATCAAATACTAAATTAAATGTGAAATAATGTAACATTCACCAACGTACTAAATATTGAAAAAAACTTATCAAACATTTTTAAATCTGTATAATTGAACAACAATTGAATTTGGTTTATTAATATTTTAATTGATTTATTAATACCCCACATGAGGTGTACTATAACATGTGGAAGCATCACAAAAATCTATGATCCCACCATATAAGACTTAAGTTGACTCGGGATTCTAAATCTTTTAACTAGCTATCAGGCCTACAACGGGCCTCGTCAAGTCTAGCCTTAGTGGCTATATTAACTGATCACATAAGCTGGACTCCTCCTTACAACTTGGGTACCCAGATAGAGAGTGAATGCACTCCGAGTTAAACATCCTACATCAGTGGTTTTAAATGGGTTGAGTCACTAAATAGCATATGTATTTCTACTTTTATTGATCTAGTTCAAAATTGGAAGATCTACAGTTTGCAATTTTGCAAATCACACAAACATGCAATAATGTAGATGCATGCATTTCACTTGAAACATTTGACTATTTATGATATTTAAGATGAATGACAGATACATAAGTAATATATGATTCCATTGCTTTAGGGACAACATGACTCTCGAAGTAGTGACATCAAAACAACAAAATTTTATAAAAGTCTGATCCATGCGGACAGTGACCTTGAACATGACCTTTCTAAAAATATTGCTCAAGGCTTGTCAATTTTCAACATTGTGAATACTTGACCCATGATCAGTGCATAGCCAAAAAAAATTGCAATATAACTTTCTACCATTAGTTTTCCATAAAACCTACCTATCAGTTGGGTGATAGAAGTTCCACTTCAAGTCAGACACCGCTTCAACCCCCCTATCCTATTCTTCCTTCTACATATATTGCATTTGAATTTGTCTCCTTTCTACCTTCATCCCATCTTCTTCTTCTACACTCTTTTTCTTATATGTTCTCTACATTTCACACTATGGAGAGGATGCCAGCTGGAGCAAAACACACATCGTGGCATTGATATGATCCTTAGAAATTGCGGGTTCATATATCAATACTTGCTTATTTTACTTTATTTTGGATTAAACTCTAACATATCAACATATTTCATGAAAAATATAAAAATTGATGATTTCAACAAAACTAACTACCGTCATGTTCCTTATAATGTAGATGTTTCCTCCCACAACATTCCAATTCAAATGCCGACATTGAGGGTCTTCTAAGGATGAACACAATTACATGCCAATAAAAGTATGTTAAAATATTATGACAGATGCCATCTAGAGATACTATATATATTCTAGTTTAAATCTTGAGATATACCTAAGTCTAACTTCCAATCTAAGCAGCACCACAATCATTACGATCAAGCTATGCAACTTGGTTCTTCTTTAGTTTGTCATCTTCTAAACGATGAGCTATACAACACCAACTGCCATAGTACACTCCCGTTCTAAAATATCACCATTTTATAATTTTGATCTTTTGTATAGTCTCTTAGCAATAATATTAGAATACTATACAAGCATTTCTTTGGTTCCTATGTAATTAAGTACTAGAAATAACCTTTCATTATATATAATTTGATTTCAATTAAGAACAATTCTATTACAGTAGGTAAATTGAGGGAATTGTTTATCTTACCCCTTGTGTAGTGTATTTACTTGTTATCATTATATTTCATATCTTTTATAATATAATTTTTACTAAGCATTGTTCATACAACCCTTTCTTATAACTTTTAGAACCATGGATTGTTTTCTAAACAAGGCACATGCATAGAGTTCCCATTTAGTGTCATGATTATATTTGTATCCAAATCATATGTGTGGAGGTCCATCATCTCTTATTCCTTTTTAACAAACAATGTCAAATGATATATATTTCTTTTTGATGTAACAATACTAAATGTTATAAAAGGAGAAAACATTTTGATTGACATATACATTTCTTATTGTTGCATTAATCAGAGCATTGAAAGTAGAATTATGTGAAATTTGTAGTAGAATCTTTGTAGTATGTGTGGTTCTAAAATTTTGTTTCTTATCGTGTTATGATTTTATTCCATGAAAGGTGTTATATTCTCTTTATGGGCATGTATATCATGTATTATCAAATTGAAACACAAATTTCTTTTGTAACACAGAATGATGTTAATATCGATGAAGGTATAAGATTGGTGGAACTACATGACAAAGCCCCCAAGGATGAAATATCTTAGGTTGTTAGGGAAAATAGAGGAATTAGATTTGTTTATTGACTTCTTATATGTTTTATTTGAAACATTTGTTAAAGAATGTGATATGGAACATGATGGTATGAGTGCTATGTTGTAGTTATTTTAAAAGAGACAAGTATGATTGATACAATTATATGCTATTAATGTAGATCTTACATTTGAGAATTGAATAGAAATATTATTATACTTCTTTTTTTGTCATGTGGTGAATGTTGAGTATTTCTCATTTTCTAAAAATTTAATATGTTGTGAATATTTAAAAACAAATTGTAAAAAGTCAAATGCATTTATTTACAATTGGTAGTGATGGGCCTCAGATAAGTTATTGTCTAGGTATCAAAATTTATTTAATTTTGTTGATTGCTAAAGGATTCAATCTCTATTGGTTAGGGATAGGACCTAGACAACCACTACTGGTCACCAAAATTTTGTTGAGGGTTTTTTGGTTTTCAGTTCACCTTGATTTCCACTAATGGTCAGGGAATTCTAGGTACTGGTGAGGGATTTGTCCTTTCAATCTAATGAGTTTAATACTAGTACGTGAGCATTATTTCATCATGGTATATAGAGTAATATAATAATATAATTCACCAACTCTAGTTGTGCCTCCGATCTCCTACCTTAATTGTTCTCCTTTGCAACATAAAAAACATAGTCAAATATGAATTTGAATACCAAATCATTCATTGTAAAAAAAATGTATCATTAGTATATTGACTAGGAAGATGGTGATCTTTAGGTGAAGTAAGATGTCCATAAGTATCATATTGGACACCAAATATAAGATATGATGATGAGGGATATGTTAGCTATATCAACTGGATGACATATAAATAATGTAGTATTTTGTCAAACTAAATCATGAGGTTCCAGGTGGTTACTGACTCCACAACCAAGAATCTAGGTATTATGGTCTATTTCAGATACAAAATATTATGGGCAAGTAGACCCCCAACATATGAGGAAGTTGAACCTACAATTATGAAGCCTTATTTAAGGCAAGCGCTTGAGAGTGTAAACTTTTTTGGGGTGTATAGCGCATAGAGAATAATTCCCAAGGAAAATATGTTGAAAGCAAATAAAGATAATCAAAGTACATTTGAATGATCAAGTTTCAAACAAATACTTAACTTGATTTTTGTTATGATGTACTTATGTGTTTTACAGTATGAATTTAGGGTTTTGGTGTGGACTAGAAGTAATCTCATACTTATTACATGCAAAAAAAGAATCAAATAGAGATGACAAGAAGATACTTCTAAATAATGCATAAATAACATGAAAGAAATTTCAATTGAAATCAATACTTACATATGGAAATATTATCAGTCCAAAAGATATAGTATAGAAATTAATTAACATGAAAGTCTAATACGAGCCAAAAATTCAATTATAAATGTAAGCAAGATAATCATAATGTTGAAGTTCAAATATCTAACTAAGGGAGGTAAAAGCATATTAATGTGAGTATTATTGAATGAATAAGGAACACATATAAGGATATTTTGGGTTGTTATCAACTCAAGACCGGTCATTAGTAACTTGACTTTGAGTCATAGAATGTTGATAGAAGAGAATCTATAGTTCAAATGTATGAAAATTGTGTTAGATGTTTATATAAAACTATAATTTTAGGGTTGTAAATGAGAAAAGTAGATGTGTGGTATGGAAATAACTGTTAAGAGAAAATAATAAAAAATCTAGAATATAAGAAGACTAATTTGAAGACAACCAATAAATAAAGATATTTTTTCCCAAATTTTTAATATTTCAACACCCAGTCAACTACTTTTCACAATAATATTGAAAGAACAATGATAAGTAAAAATAAATAAGAAATAATGAATAAGAAAGGAGCATACATGTATCTTATTTATGTGTTTGTGGAATCTAATAGAAGTATAGCATGCTAAAAGAAAATCTCATATACCATTTTGTTTTATTAATTCATGTTTATTCAAGGTACTAAATGGAGAGGATGGTCATTTTTTAGTTATTAGATAATAAATAATCCAGTTAATATTAGTATATTTTAGTTAGTTATGGTCTTGTATCTTATGGGAGAATATGAATTAGAGTAACACAATGATGACTACGAAGATTCTATAATGAACTTGATTATGATAAGGAATGATAATAAATAAATAACTTTACAACCTAAACTGGTTAGATAAGAATACCATTTCAACAATAAAATATTAAAATGCATGCCAAATTTAAAGAAACTCTAATATCAATAGATCACATGAAAGAAAAAGGCGCAGTTGACATTGGAATAATTTATTACAAATTTTGTTTTGATTGGAAGATAAAAGGAGAACTCAGTGTAGAGTTCAATATTCTAATAACAATTACAAAATACATGAATTGTCACATATCACTCTTCATTATTAATCTATGTATGTACCCTTTTATTACACATTAAAGTTTTAAGAGAGAACCATTTGAAGGGGAGAGGTTTATACAACCCTTTTACAACTTAGGGGGTAGTCTAGAGTTTAGGAAACTATAGTCTCATATTATTAGATTATTTTAATTTCTTATGTCTATTTAAATTTATTTTGAATTATTACTATATTATACAAATTCTATCTAGGTTATGGATAAAACCTAAATTCACACAATTAAATAAAGTGAAACCCTAATTCATCAAAATTGCATCATAATTTAAGTGTATCATGTAAACACAAAAGATTGTTATTAAAAGTTTTATAATAGAAGGTACACCCTAATTAAAGTTGAAAAGAATAATAATTTGACAATTAAAAGCCTCCACACCTCTACGCAGACCATCGGGAACTCCACGTTGCACAGTAGAGACAACGAGAAGGAAACATCAATCTTCTAGAGTTGATTCACTCTCCTGTGTTGTCTCTCCATTGCTATCCCTCCCTTTTACGGGTAGGACTTTATCAAGTTGTCTAGTTACCACAACTAGAGACAACAACAATTTTCAGAGCCTATTGTTTTATCTTCTAGAATCCTTGACTACCGCTCTATTTATATGAGGGCCAGGGTTAGGGTTTTTAGTTCAACTAGGAGTCAAAGAGAAGGATTCTCATGAATTTTCCAGAAGTTGCAAACCTAAGACTAACTGGTTCGAACTTGAATTGATTATTTCAAATGTGAAATGATTGTTTCACATGTGAAATGATTGGTTCACATACAAAATGTTCGGTTTAACACTTGGCCCACAGTTCACTTGCTTTCCTATTTTCAATCACATTGTCTTTCAATATTTGAATAATGCACATCATAACATCAACATCAATCCTTGATCCAATCATGTTGAACATTGAACCAAGTGGTTCACAAAATGAACAAATCATTTCAGACTTTAAATAGCTTGGTTCACTAACTCAACTGGTCAAGACATGTCCCAGTTCAGACGATGTTCAAACAATGTAGTTTAAATTGATCTAACACTTGAATCAATTAGTTCAACACTTAAACTAGTTGGTTCATAGTCCTATCAGACATTTTTCAACCATTTTTGTTTAAATTGAATACTAAAACCCTTTAGTAATCAAGTTTGACCATATTCATGACTAAACTCCTATTCCAAGTGCATCCTATGCATGTGACCATGTAGGTCCCATGTTACATCAGTAGTATATGTCAATAATCAATTTATGATGTCACAAACAATGAGCGCTATCTAGCAACACATAATTGCTACCGAAGTAATTGGAAAGTCAGAGAACAACTTCAACCTACAATGTGTGACCAGTGTTACAACGATCGTATAGTTCCTTTATCTCTAATATCCAATTGGAACTCGAGGCATGGAATTGTCATCCCCTTTAATGTTCAATCAATGTTTCTTGAACTAGAGTACATTGTTGAGATACACATGAACTCAATATTTAGTATTGGCTCACATGATCATGGCCACGAATTTCTCAGTCTCGCTTATCAAGTGGCCATGATATCAATCTCCAACAGGAGGGACAAATCCTATCTACATCACTCATAGTCAATCCCCATGTGTCACAATGTACCTGATCACCACTTTTATGGCAACCCTTTTTCAAGGTCATGTTGGGTTGTGTCAAAATACATAAAAGAACATGTGATGAGTGTAGTGAATTTAGGTATAAGAACCAAAATCACCATTATAACTATGAGAGATGATTCTGACTACCATTCGATGGTCTCCATGTATCACTCTCAAGGTGGGTCTATTAGGTACATTGTTCTCTAACAAGTACCTATGTGCTTGGTTTGATATCACATATCATGACTAATGAGATTCTTTCATAAACCATCACACATTATAGTCTTATGCATTATTGTTGTCTATTTTTCTTCCACAGTAATATCCAACTAGGTACATAACAAAAGAATATGTAATCTTATCATACATATGCTCTCATTGTCCAGGTCCTGAACCTGAAGACATATGGCATTGAGTATCATTATTCTTTACACATTGATTATATTACATCATTATCTCATAACTTAATAAAACAAAATAAGCGGAATTGCCTTTTATTATTATCAAATCAATTACATCATGCCATATCCCAATCATTACATGATTGTCACTCTAGGAATACATGCCAACAAACTCCCTCTAGAACTTAGAGACAATCTCTCATGAATCTTATTCCAAGTGATCTAATGTGTCCATCATGCTTCTTCTATGAAAGTGCTTTTGTTAGTGCATTAGCAACATTGCCTTCAGTCAGTATTCTACAAATCTTCATAATCTCCTCGCTATAAGATATTTTGTATGAGATGGAACCACCATAGTAGTGTTTGGAATGCCGATGCGATCTGGGTTCCTTAGCTTGTTCAATATCTCCATACACTAGTACAGAAATGACGTATAACATCACATTTATAGGCATCAGTTGCATTACAAAAACTGATGTCATGAAAATATGACGTCGACTGCAAATACAAACTGACATCTATATGTGAAGACCGACAGATTTTCATAAGACACAAGTATCATTTTTTATTTAGCGTTGGTTATTCGATAAGAAACTGACATAAAAATCACTCGTGAAATAAAATTTTTCCAATGAAAAAAATTACCTCCAAAATTTCATATACAGCGTCAGTTTTTGACCAAGTAACTGATGACTAAAGATTTTTTGCGAGACAGAAATTGGCTCCATTTTTTTCGTTGGTTTTTTTACATGAACTGACGTAGATGTGTGTTTGCGCACTGTCCCGTGAAAATTTTTACCCCCCAAATTGTCCAATTGGCGTCGGTTTGGGAGCGCAACCGACGACTATGGTTGTAACACAAGAACATCGATCGGTCTTCAAATATAAGTGCCAAATTTTTATAATAATTGACGTCAATAGTTAACTTAATAGCACCCGCACGAACCATACTCTTCCCCTTCTCTGTTTCTTTCCCGATTTCACTAGCTAGGTCTGGCGATTCCATTGCCGCTTTTCGTGCCACTGCTGCTCTTCTCCTCCAGCCGAAGCCGTCGTTCCTACTCTTCTCCTCCAGCCGAAGCTGCAGTTGCTACTCTTCTCCTCCAGCCAGAGCTGCCACTGCGGGTCCTCTTCTCTGCCGCCATCGTTGGTCCTCTCCTCCAGCCACCAGAAGCCAGTGCTAGTAGTCTTACTATCGGAGTGAAAGCCAACACCAATAGCCAGTGCCAGTAGTAGTAGTTGGAACCATAGCTCGCCATTGTCGTCACCACCGTCGTTGCCTACTGCTGCTCATGGTCTCCTACTAATGCTCATCACTGCAGCAGTCCATCAGAGCTAGCCACATCTAGGGCTGATAGTTTACCCACAACACTGCCACTGTTGTCATTGCCAATGCTATAGGTAAAGCCTCCAATTGACTAGGTTTGCATTATCAATTCATCCTTAAGATATGTTAATAAATAATCCCTATAAACATGTAATGTTTATTTAATAGAATTGATGATTGGCTTGGTTATTAATAATATATGAAAAAAATAAAATGCTTAATTTTAACATATATCCTGGATAAACCTTGTATATATGTGTTTGCCCTAGCAACCTTATATTGGATCTCACAATAATATTTAGTACAAGAGCTATTTTGAAATTTTGAAATAAATGATGAATGATAGGATACTTACATTTATGTGTAATGATTATCTTGATGATGAACATGCATGTACATTGGGGATGTTGAAATCAATGTTATAGAATATGATACTAGTCTAGGGTATGATTATGACTACAAATGTTGCTATTATAAATCTACCTAGGATATGAACAAATGAACGTAGGATCATAGGTATATAAATGAGAACATTATATTATGGCCTAGAAACTCGTCCAATTAGGAGTAAATCTTAGACAGTCCCCAGTTTGGGACTGTTCTTGAACACTTAATCTCACTTAGGATGTAAGTGTATAATGTGTATTGGGTTTTCAAGAAAATTTCAGTAGCATTTCCCCATTTATTCTCTAAGTACATATGTACTTGGAGAACAGCGGGGAAATGCTGTCGAAATTTTCTTGAAAACCCAATACACATTATACACTTACTAGTGATATTAGGTGTTCAAGAATGGGATATGTGGTACACATTTATTATATATAAGACCATAAACCCTAAATGTTTAACCATAAACCCTAATCTTTTAACCCTAGACCCTAATATTTTAACCCTAAACCCTAATATATACTTGTTTTCTCTTTGATCATAGAATGGATACATCATGGATGTCCATTCCAAATCACTGCACCCTAGAGTTTATTCCTGGTCTTGATCAGTTTATTAGATTTTCTGAGGAACATAGGAAACAACCTGGAGATAGGTTCTACTATCCATGTAGGTATTGCGACAACAACTTGAAAGTCAGCATTGGTGATGAAATCAAAAGTCATGTCATGTGCAATGAGATTGTACAACGCTATACAGAATGGCACTGGCATGGAGAGATTTCAAACCTGAAATTAGTGGATGTCGATAGTAGTGCTTGTGTGGAAGAAGAAATTGCCTCCGATGACGTAGATGTAAACAAACCAGTTCCAGTAGACATTGTTGATGCGATGCTAGATAGTTGTGGGGTAGAGCACACTAATCCACCTCCCATGTTTAGAAATATTGTGCATGATGGTGAGATACCATTATACATAGGTTGTACTAAGTTTACGAAGCTTAGTGTTGTGTTGAGATTGTATAAGCTGAAAGCTAACAAGATATGGAGCGACAAAAGTTTCACGTCATTCTTGTCTTTGTTGAAAGAAATTCTTTCTGAAGGAAACGAGCTGCCAATCTCAACATACCAGTTAAAGAAATTGTTGTGCCCAATGGGAATGGAGGCCAAGAAGAAACACATGTGCCCGAATGATTGTGTATTATTTCCAAAGGACTATGTGGATTTGAAATATAGTCCAAAATATGGTGCGTCAAGGTATAAATTGATGACTTTGGGGGAGTCCAAAACCGGTTCTCCTTCCAAGGTGATGTGGTATCTACCTATAATATCATGGTTTCAATGCTTGTTTTCCAATCCGATAGATGTAAAGAATTTCAGGTGGCATGCAGATGTTAAGAAAAATAATGATGGGATCCTACGACATGCGTCTGATTCCCCACAGTGGTAGAAGATTGATTTATTGTACCCTACATTTGGTGAAGAAGTCAGGAATCTAAGACTTGGGCTTTGTATAGATGGGTACGGGATATTGAGCATCCAACATAGCACTTTCCAAGTTATGCTTGTTATATACAACCTTCCTCCCTGGTTGTGTATGAAAAATAAGTACGTTATGCTGTCATTGTTGATATCGGGCCCTAAGCAACCTAGAAATGATATCGACGTTTATCTTGGATCTCTGATTGATGACTCAAAGAAACTCTGGGGTGAATGTGTTATGTCCTATGATGCTTCACGAAGAGAGACATTTCGTTTGCACGCTATGTTGTTTTGCACTGTTAATGACTTTCCAGCATATGGGAATTTTTCTGGATATAGTGTCAAAGGATCTAAAGCGCGTCCTATATGTGAAGATAACACTGATTCAATACGACCAAAACATGGCGGAAAACTGTATATCTTGGTCATCGAAGGTTTCTTCCAAAATTCCATTCGTATCGTAGGTTGCGCAAAGCATTCAATTGACGAAATGAGGAACAAAGTGCACCTAAACCTGTACTAGGGGAGGTTGTTTATGAAAGAGTAAAAGACTTTGTCAATGAATTTGATAAGAGATCACAATGTACCATGGCCACACAGAGTGACAAATCTTTATTCAAGAAAAAGTCAATATTTTGGGATCTTCCTTATTGGAGTTCTTTGGCATTCAGTCATTGTATCAATGTCATGCATGTTGAGAAAAATGTCTGTGATAGTGTCATTGGTACTCTATTGAATATACGAGGTAAGACTAAAGATGGGATAAAATCCATAATGGACCTACATGAAATGGGAATAAGGACAAAATTAACAGAAGTGATTAGTAGCGATTGGAGAACATACTTACCTTCTAGTTATGTCAAATGCTAAATGTTTGATTTTTTAATGACACTTTCAAATGGCTGAGCATGAGCATGATGACCGTGATGATGATTACCATGAGGGTGAGGATATCAATGTGCCGCCTCATAATGTAAGTTTTAAAAATATATCCTATATTTCTATCTATATGTCCATTTATAGTTATATCCTGTAAGTGTGTTTATTTTGTCAAATTTTAGGTTGATGATGTACCCCCTGAAGAACTTGGGGCACTTGATGAGAAACAAAAAAAATTGAAAAAGTGAGGGGCATCACTATGATGAACAAATTACTACAACAAAGGGGCAATGGACCCAAACTGGCTGTGGATTTGGATCATGTAAGAAATCTAGTTGGAGTGAATCAAAACTCATTTATTTCATATCTTGGGGTTCTTACTCATAACCATTGTAGTCTTAATGTAGAATCTTGGCATAAAGTTCCTAAGGAGAAGAAAGACTTAGTATGGAAGGAACTATGCATGATTTATTATTATTTGCAATTCTATTTTGTAAATTACTAATTTTTAGGATACTAGTTAATAGAAATTCTATTTTGCGGAGTATATTTGAACTGGATGAAAAGATGCATCGTAAATGCATGATGCAACACTGTGGGAGGGTCCTAAGGAAGTATAGGAAAAATCTCACCTAAGATTACATATGAAATGCTGAGAAGATGAAGAAGCCAACCACTGAGTAATGGAACTACCTGGACCCCAATGTCTGGGAGGAGTTTGTTACCAAAAGAAAAACTGATGAATACAAGGTATTAAGCGCCACTCCCAGTTTAATTAATATACATTCTTATATATTCCTATTCAAGATTAACCTTTAGTGTTACTAACCAAATCAATGTACTTACTAACAAGGCTATCAACGATGCTTAAAGATCAAGGCATGCACTAAATGTGCATGACCACACGATGGGTCCAAAAGGCTATGCAGGCATTCGCCAAAGACTACAGGCTGAGTCTACTTCTCAGTTTTCTTCTACTTAAGAGACTGCAGAGTCCTCTACTATTGGTCCCGTACCTCTGCCTCGCCGTGCTATGTGGATAGTTGGGAGGCAAAATAAGAAAGGAGATATAACCAAGCCCACAACTGCTGAGGTGGGTGTAAAAATGATAAAATTCAACTCTTAGAGCAATTGATATTGATTATGGTTATGTTTACTTACCAATTTCTATTGATGGTGATTAGCAAGAGCTTCACGAGCAGAGGAAGAAAGGCAAGTTCATCCCTGAGGGCACAAGGGAAGAATTGATAGTTTCTCTTGGTAACCCAGAGCATCTTGGACGTGTTAGGGGTGCATGCGCTGGTGTGGGCATAAAAGCATTCTTTGGGCCATCACAATGCAAACCTATCCCAAAAGCGGGATTATCAAATGTTGAGGTAACCTATTCTTTTTTTAGAATGTTATTGCGAAAGAGAATTCAATAATCAAAAGCTAGCGTTTCTTTTATCGATGTATATGTAGATGAGTTAATTAATAAGAGAATCCAAGAAGCAATGGTGAAGTGGCAGGCATCTCAGGCTGCAACTCAGACAGTACTTGTGGCGTGCCGCTCTTCTCCTACTGTAGAGGTTGGGAGTAATCCTATAGACCCACCTAGCACATCCTCTGTAAGTAGTTTTATAGCATAGTAGCTAGTCTTTTCAAGATGATATGTTTATGTATATATGTATATAACATTCTTTACGTAAATTTGTAGGGGTTGAAGCCATGTCATCTAAAAAGTCAAGAATTTATCGTTGCAAAGGCCGAGGCTTACCCACCCCTTCCAGGGGACATGTTTATGGGACTCCAGTACCAGATGGTGCGGTTCGTGTGAGCCCGATACATATACACCCCAATTGGAGGGATCTTCCATTGCCATATGCCCACCCAAATTCTGATACGCTTGGTGAAGAAGAAGGTAGAGTGATATTGTAGACTAAAATAGATGTCGTCTATACTAATATTGTATGGTAAATTTACATTACATTAATTTGTTAGTGTGTATATATGATTCAATTGATTTAAAATTATATATAGGTCAAAAGGAAGACACCCGCTACATCTCAGCCTCCACCTCCACCTCCTAAAGTATCGAGTTGGCTTCTAAGGGACCTATATTCCTCACTAGGTCCTAATTGTAGGGGTATGGTAGTATGGATAGGCGAACATAACCTAAATTGTCCTATACATGTTTTTCAATTCCCTGTCGGTGAATCATACAATAACAATCTATTTATATAAGATATTTTGGAGTTGTTTCATTATGATTGGCTGAATACATGAATGATAGAGCTATGGATATGGTGAGAACTTATTTATACATCCATATACCTTGTTTTATATACGACGATCTGGTTTCTTATATATTAATGCATTCATAATACATGTTTTGCAGACACTTACACATGATCTGTAAAGATTTTTTATTTTCCCATGTGGGATTTCTAGTTCCATCTTTGATGAGTCTTGTAGATAAAGACCCTTCATCAGTTACCTCATACTACTCCGATGCTTTTAAATATTTTGGTAAAAAAAAAGAAGACGGTGATAATAGCTCCATTCAATGTTGAGTAAGTTTACTTTGTTTATAATTTGGAGTTAAGAAAATTACATTTTTATTGTGGATTTTGAGTTATTAATTTTTAACTTTCTTACCTCTAGTGGTAGGCATTGGGAGTTACTGGTTATTGTCCCCAAGACGTTCACTGTTTATTATCTAGATCCAGTGGGGAAGGAATTGGACACATTATATGGACACCTAATGAAAAGCCCATTATTCACGTGAGAAATATTTCATATTTTTATATCCGTTAATATCTATTATTACATTACTATTTAATTATGCAATTTAATGTTTACATTAACATGTAGGGCTTTAAGAGAGTTCAAAAAAGCTGGAGGAAACATCTCCAAGAAAAAGAAATAGTTACTAATTTGGGAGAATGTGAAAGTAATTTCCTGACTCCAATGTATATATTATTTGTGTGAACTATTCTTGTTTGTATTTTTGAACATTTTGTATGTTTCAATTTATAGTGTGTTAAATAAGACAACGACTGGGCATGTGCATACTATGTGATGCAATATATGGACCTAATTATCAAACATGCTGCAATGGAAATTGATACCATAACAGGTATTATGTATAGTCTCACTAGATAATATGAAATATATCAATCTTATTATATATTATTAACTATATATATACACCATTCTCTTTGCAAGTGTCTAAAACCTATGACTTCACTACAGGTGAAAATTTATTAGATGTACATACTCCCTATACAATGGAAGAATTAGATGATGTAAGAGAATAATGGGCAAAAGCCTTACAAGTAGTGGGAATTTTTTTATTATGATTGGGATACTTATGATGATAATGACGATGATGATAATAATAAAGAATGATATTTCTAACTTTGTTCTCATAATTATTTTTTTATATGATGACATGTGAATGATTTTTTTTGAATTGTCATATGTGTGAATGTGAAGATGATCAATACATGAATGTTTCTACATGTGTCTAAATGTGAAAGAATGAAGCGGGGTAGGAGGTCCTGTCATTAGTGTTGGCAAGAGAAATAATGTGAAGTGCTACAACTTCTTAGTACTTTCCCTAACTCTCTGGGCCCTAAACACATATGTGTGAAGGTAGATCTATCCAAAGATTTGACTCTGCTAGACGTGATTATATCCTCTTTATCATGGTTCAGATGGGTTTTCCTGATTTCTTACTCAATGGGATTAATGAGTGCTTTGTTTCTATCTCTTTCCAAGTTCTTATTCATGAATCCCCTTCTGTTCCATTCCATGCTAGTAATGGGGTTAGACAGGGAGACCCCATTTCTCCCTACTTATTTGTGATAGCAATGCAGGGTTTTTCTACTATTCCTAACAAATCTATCATAGACAACCAAGTGATTCCTATCAATTTTAATGAAGAAATGTGTGTCTTCCACATCATTTTTGCTAATGATTTTCTCCTCTTCACCAAATCTAACAAGGTGAATGTTGTTGGTTTGAGTAGTATCTTGTAGCAATTTCATCTTATTTCTGGTCTGAAGCTTAATAATGACAAAACACAATTGTTCCTTAGTAAATATAATTTGGATGATGGCATAGGTGACACTTAAAATCCATGTGTCTCACTGTCCTATTCATTATCTTGGCCTCCCCCTCTTCACTGGGAGGCTCACTTAGGGTATGTGTCTTCTCATTATTGATAAAGTCAAATTGAAACTCGATTCTTGGAAGGGGAGAACCCTCTATTTTGTAGGTCGTGTAGAGCTTGTTATTTCTACCTTGTCCACCAACAATATCTTGAGGCCATCTACTTTTCCCAATCCCAAATCGGTTATTGATGAACTAGAGAAGTTAATGAGAGATTTCATTTGGAATGATGAGAAAGATAAAAGACATATTCACACTGTTTTGTGGAATACCATGTGTAGACCAAGGCATGAAGGTGGGCTTGGCATCCGATTGATCAAGGACTGGTCCAATGCATGGATAATTAATAATCTTTGGGACCTTGGTAGTGAGAAAATTCTATATGGGTTAATTGGCATCATGAGAAGTATCTGAAGCATGAATCTATTTGCTTAGTTGTAGGAAGATCAAATGACTCATTGTTATGGAGAAAACTCCTGAGCAAAAGAAGCTCACTGTTAAAACATGCGGTCTTCAAGATTGGTGATGGTGAAGGTACTAATCTATGGAGGGACCCATGGTTACCTTATAAGAGGTAATTGTTTGAGGTGGTTGATTGGCAACTTGTTTTTGGTTATCACATAGGCATTAATTGGAGGTTGATCACCTGCATCGAGGACAATCACTAAAAAAGTCTTGAGTTTCATGGATCTGATCTTATCAATTCCATTCTCAAGAAGCTACCTCCTCCTTCAGAAGGAAGGGATGTCATTTTGTTCACTCATGACTATACTTTTAGGCTGAAATATTGTTGGAACATAACTAGATCTTCTCATCCAACTATTGTATGAGGCAAATAGATTTGGTCAAATGATGTCCCTAGAAGATGTGTTCTATGATTTTCTGTAAATGCTTCCTCAACATGCTATCAAAAATTGACACCTTAAAGATGTTTGGTTTTTATCTAGCTTCAAGGTGTGTTCTATGTTAAGACCATGAAAAAAAATTTGATCATCTCTTCTTTGGTTGTAAGTACTCTATCGATATTTAGCATAACTTTCATAGGAGATATGGCTGTAGATTCAGTTTTATCTCTAAAATATGTTCACTAAGGAAAGAAGTAAAGGTTGTTGTTACTCTTCTTTTCTATCACATTTTTTCTGAAAGAAATTCCAAAATCTTTCTTGGAGTTCAAAAGAGCACTGATAAGCTATGAGATATATTTACAATGACATTTCAGCTGTGTAGATAGTTTGATGTATAGATATGGTCATTTTCCTTTCTTTTTTTGTCTTACAACTCTTGCTACACTCTGTAACAAGACTTTTGTCTCCTTTTTTTCTAAAATGAAAGAAGCCTGCATGGATCACCAAAAAAAGATCCAACTTTAGTGGATTGGAGAAGGATATTCTTATATGAAATCCCTACACATGTTATGTAGTGGACATAATAGAATAAGGATTATACAAACATACAAATGTGGTGAGGGAATACTATTAACAAATATGATATACTACACTAGTTACTTCAAGAAACTCTTCAACTATTAAAGTATTTTTTTTACCTAATACTAAAATGAAATGTGATGAAGTGATCATAAAGGTTGCCCCTTTCAGCTAGTATGAGGTCAAGTGGGCTGCTTTGTCACTGGGTATAGACTAATCTCTTGGCCCCCATGGTATTGAAATGTTATTTTCTAGACACAACTAAGACATTCTTAAACAACCGTATGTATTATCCTTGAGGATATTGTTGGGAAATATGGACATAGAGAAAGGCAGCAAAAACAAAATTTTATCTATTCGTGTTCCCCATAACCGCAAGATTGCGTCAACTACTGTGAAATAGCAAGGAAGGTTCAACGAGTCTATAACTGGTCCTGGAGCAAGTACAATGACTACAACTCATTGCAATGCAACTATCTTCTAATTACTCTTGGACGATGTCTATCCAACACCTGGTATTCAGCATGAACAACAGACTCGAACGACATCTGCAATAGCTCCTGGTCTCACCAGGGACTATAGGTTGATGTTGTCCTCCTAGTCACAAATAAGCAACCTCCTCACCTCTATAGAAGTCCACATGGACCAACTAGAACTCCTGTCATTCTAGTAGAATAGATAGGAAGGAGTTCTCCCTCCCATTGGCGTACTAGTCACCAACTTGCTCTCCTACAATTGTTTCTCCCTTGCTATCCCTCTTTTAGTGGGTAGGACTTTCTTGGGCTCCCTATCAGTTACCATAACCAGACATGACAACAAGTGTTAGAGGAAATTGAGTTGTGTTTAAGGAATCCCTCAATACCCCTCTATTTATAGGAGGGGTTAGGGTTTGGGTTCCCAATCTGTGTGGGAGTGGAAGGGACCGGAAGATCTTAAATTTTCACAACCTACAACTCCTAAAACGGTCGATTGGCAACCGAACCAGTAGGTTCACACGCGAGATGGTTAGTTCATAGCGTGAAATGGTCATTTCATATGTTTTCTTATCACACATGAATTTGGTAAAATCATTTCCAATAAATACAAACATTAACTCCTTGTTCCAATCAAATTGAATAAGTGAAACGAGCAATATTTTTCATGAATTTAAGAAAATTACTAGAGCCATCATTCGAACCAGCCGAGCCGATTGGTTCACCAAGTAAATCAGTAGTTTCTCTCACTCAAGCAAATCATTTCATCCAGTGAGCTGACCAATTGGTGCCTTACTCATGTAAAACTCCACCCAATTCAGTTCCAATCATCCTGACACTCCAAATGGCTATCTCAACTCTTGATCCGATCGTTGGCACTCCAAACTGCCATCTCACCCTACGAGTCGATCGACTTTGCTACACTAGATACAACAATGTACTTGGCCTTTGTTTATAGTAAAAATTGTCTCTTTCTTGGAACTTTTTGAGCTCACAACTCTATTGTTGAGGCAAAACACAAATCTTGATTTTGATCGATAATCATCTTTGTCAGTTTGGGAGCTTACACCTGTGTAACCATTGACACCCAACTCTTCTCACCACCATAAACAAGAAATTGATCCTTAGTTCTTCTCATGTACTAAAGGATGTTCTTTATAGTAAACTAGTGATTCTCATCAAGATCTGACTAATATCTATTGGTCATGCTCAAGGCATACAAGACATCAAGACGAGTACATAACATTACATACATGATAGATCCAATTGTAGACACATATGGAATCTTATTCATGTGTTCCCATTATTCAAAAGTATTGGTACATTTGGATTTAGAGAGGCTAATTCCATGAGATAAGGGAAAATTCCCTCTCTTTGAGTTTTTCATGTTGAACCTCTTCAACACTTTTTCAATGTATGTACTCTGTGTTAGGCCAAGAAGCCTTCTAGATCTTTATCTATAGATCTTGATTCCTAAGATATAGGATGCTTTGCCTTAATCTTTTATAGAGAAGATACTTCCCTGCCAGTTCTATACCATATGTAAAGTAGGAATGTCATTCCCCATCAATAGTATGTAATTGACATATAATATAAAAAATACAATTATGCTCCCACTGACCTTCTTGTTCACACAAGGTTCATCTTCATTTGGACTACAGACAAACTCTTTGATTGTCTAATAAAAAAAGATTCCAACTCCGAGAGGCTTGCTTCAATCCATATATTGACCTTTGTAGCTTACAAACTTTATTGGCTTCCATTGGATTTATAAAACCCTCAGGTTGTGTCATGTATACATCCTCAAAAAGAATCCCATTAAGGAATGTGGTTTTAACATCCATCTTCTAAATCTCATAGTCATAATAAGTTGCAATGTCAAGAATGATCCTTATGGACTTAAGCATGGCAACTGGTGAAAAAGTTTCATCATAGTCATCACCTTGAACTTGTTTGAAACCTTTTGTAGCTAATATTTCCTTATAGGTTTGTACATTACTATCCGTTTTGAACTTCTTCTTGAAGACCCACTTTCACTCATGAGTTGTACCCCTTCAGGTGGATCCACCAAGGTCCATACCATGTTGGTGTATGTGGATTCCATCTCAGATCTCATGGCCTTAAGCCATTTCTCAGACTTTGTTCCTTTAGTAGCCTCTAGGTAGGTTGTTAGATCATCATCTATGACCAACTAACTACCTTCTTGAGTCACAAGATAACCAAATCTTTTAGGATCATGGTGTGTCCTACTAGATCGACAAGGTTCTTGTGTTACATGAGGAACTTGACATTCCACAACAATTTTTGAGTCTCCTTGTTTCATTGTGTTACCTTCTTGTTTCACCTATACCTCTATAGGTTCATTTTTTACTTGTTGGTTTTGAAGCTCTTTGAGTTCTACTTTCCTCCTACTAATTCCTTTGGAAATAAATTCCTTTTCTAGGAATGCAACATCCATGACAACAAAGACTTTGTTGTCATATGGGTTACACAAGTAGTATCCCTTGATTTATTTGGGATATCCAACAAAATATCATTTATCTGATCTAGGGTAAAGATTTTCATGAAACAATTTCCTCACATAAGCTTCACACACCCAAATTCGCATAAAAGACATTTTGGAATGCTTCCCAGTCCATATCTCATATCATGTCTTTTGAACTAATGTAGATGGTATGCAGTTAAGTGTAAATGCTACAGTTTCAAGAGAATGACCCTAGAAAGTAGTCAGAAGATCAGAAAAATTCATCATTGATCACACCATATCTAGCAATGTGTTATTCCTTCTTTTTGATACACCATTTAGTTGTGGTGTTCCATGTGGAGTCCATTGTGATATGATATCACAGTCTCGTAGAAGGACCTCAAACTCTTGGCTTAATTATTCTCCACCTCGATTAGAATGAAGTGCCTTAATACTTTTACCAAGCTGGTTCTATACTTCATTCATGAAATCCTTGAACTTTTCAAGGGTTACAAACTTATGTTTCATCAAGTAAACATTACCATACTTACTAAAGTCATCTGTAAAGGTAATGAAGTATTGATAACCACCTCTAGCATTTATTCTAAAAGGGCTACACACATTAGTATATATGAGTCCTAATAGATTACTTGCCCTCTCACTATTACCAGTAAAGGGAGTCTTTGTCATCTTTCCCAACAAACAAGACTCACATGTCACTATTGATTCGAAATAAAAAGAGTCTAGATAACCATCTTTATGGATTTTAGAGATGCATTTCTCATTTAGGTGCCCTAGATGACAATGCCAAAGGTATGTTTGATTTGAGTTGTAGAGTTTTAGTCTTTTGGTATTTATGTTATACATACTTGTCTCCAGATATATCAATTGTAGACCATAATTCATTGGGGCACTTCCATAAAAGATCCCATCTTTACTAATCGAACATAGACCATTCTTTATAATAAATTCAAATAGATCTTGTCCAAACAAGATACATATATAATCTTCCTATAAATGATAGGTACATATTAGCAGTTCTCTAACTCTATTACAAGCCCACTCAACAGAGATAACTCGTAGGTTCCAGCTGCACTGGTAGAAACTCTTGCTCTGTTGGAAACATGTAGTTCAATATCACCTTTCTTCAAAGGTCTACTTCTGTTCCGATCCTTCACATTTGAGCAAACATGTGATCCACATCCGATATCTAGTACCGAAGATGATAGAATAGTGAAGTTAATCTCAATTACATATATACCTGAAGTACATATTTCTATCCCTTGCTTCATCTTCCATATTCCTTTCGAGTGAAAAAGACATATTCCTTTTGCACCTACCCTTCTCCTTATTTTGAGTGCATAAGACTTTGACTTCAGCTTAGCCTCAAAACACTTCTTGTCCTTTAATTTGTCCTTGGACTCTATTCTGTTGATCACCATCATGAGTTTGTACTTCCTCATATGTTCTTTTACATTTATCAAGATGTGAAGCAACTCAAGCCATCTTATTCAAGTGATAACACTCGATAAACTGGCTATATGATTCAGTCAATGATTGCAAAATCATATCCAAAGCCAACTCTTACCCTAAAGGAACTACCATTCGCTTTAGATGTTCCACATGCCTAATCATATTGAGCACATGGGGCTCTACTAGATCTCCCTCTCTTAGTTTTCACTCAAACAATGCCTTAGAGACTTTATACCTTTCTTGTTTAGCATGTTGTTTATGCAACTCATAGTTCATACAACCCAATATAAGGTTTTTGGTGTCAACAACATCATTGGCATGCTTAAAGTAAGCATCCACTTCAAACTTAGGCACACATGAAGCAAATTCTACTGGGACTGGTGTTTTAGGAACATAGAGAATACTTCTCAAAGTCCTGAACCAATTATGGAAGTTTCTCCCGTTTAGCTTGTCCTTCTCAAGGACCGATCACAATGATTGTGTGTTTTTCAATTTATATACAAGAGTAAGTTTTGCCCTTTGTCAATTTTTTTTATGTGACTTGATAATTTTGATGATATTAATTAGGCCTTTAATTAATTATCACGCCCACTATTTTGTTCAAATTGATAGCCCTCACTACCAATTTAGACTATTGCAGCATACAATCTTCTAGCGAGCCAAGATCCATATTTTGTCAAATTATGAGTCAACTTCGGGAGATCACCCACAACTTGACTATTTAGGAGGCAACTTTTGCCAATTGCATCTAAATGTAACTCTTGGATAGATGGCATGCACAACTCCTTGTCACAATCCAAATCTATTCTTTTAGGCACTTAATCTCATTACGATCACCTAGTTAAGGCTGACCCAAAAGTCAACACAATAGAATATGTACCCTACTTTGGTAGATCTACATATCTACCATCACACTTCCAAAAGATAGATGATGCACTATGCTTTGGTGTAATCTACACTTAGTCGATCAAGCTTTTCATGTGTGTTTCTTATGGAAAACATCAAAGGATTAATATTTATTGAGGGATTTTATATAAATACATATACATATCCAATCACCACATAGTTACAACATGTATCATATACAAGCTATATCCACAAATGAAAAACATGCAATTATAAAATTTGAATGATGGTTATGGCCACACTGATGCAATTACTTGGAGCCACAAGGAATTTCTACTACCTACCTAAGGTCCACATCATATGTAACAACCTATTAATGAAGAAGATCTATGAAGGAACCAGTCTGGATCAATCGACTCAACTCTTGAGCCAATCGATTGACCTCCTAGTCGGTCGGTTGGTCTCTTGAATCGCTCAAATGGTCTCCAGTTCAAGAAATCAATGGAATCCTCCAGTCAATCACTTGGGCCACCAACCAATTGATTGGCTCCTCTTGTCGTTGGCCTCCTCAATCTTGCGATCGATCGATTCAACTTCTGAGTTGGTTAGTTTGTCTAATGCAGAACACCTTCTTTACCATAACGAGAAATAAGACTATCCTATTCTTATTTAACTTATTACATTGTAATAAAAAACCTCAAGTTACATTCGAGAGAATCATAGGAAGGAAAGAATTAATTTTATATATAGAAAAGAAGAGAGAGGCTTGGTATGTAAATTGGGATATAAAATAAGAATAAAAAACCATTTATCCAAGCACACAGATCACTGGGGGTTTAGCCATAACCACACATACATCCAACATCAAAATGCTTTTATGACAACACATATAGATTGCATATATATATATATATATATAAATATATAAATACATATATATATAAATATATATATATATATATATCAGTGTTCTGAAAAGCGGTAATCGGTGTATGGGCGAAGAGGGTACCGAATAGAGTATATACGGTATGTGGGAGTATAAGAGGGAGAATATTCAGTTTTAATCAATTTTGATTTTTTTTTAATATTAACCATAAAGATATGTAAATTATATATTGACCATATATTAATGACAATGATAAGTAATTAGAAACATTTATAAGTAATAGACTAATATTGCATTCATAAGTAATTAGAAACATTGATGAAATTAGAGAAGAAAACTTTGATAAGTAATTACAAACATTGATAAGTCATAGACTAATATCACATTAATAAGTAATTAGAAACATTGATAAGTAATAGACTAATATTGCATTAATAAGTAATTAGAAACATTGATAAGTCATAGACTAATATTGCATTAATAATTAATTAGAAACATTGATAAGTGATAAGACTAATATTGCATTAATAAGTAACTTGAAACATTGATGAAAGTAGAGAAAAAACATTGATAATTCATAGACTAATATTGCATTAAGAAGTAATTAGAAACATTGATGAAATTAGAGAAGAAAACATCAACAGTAAGGATCAGTTCAATAAACACTAACTATAAACTTATTGCGAAAACATGAGGAGAAGACCAAATATGTAAATTGGAAGAAGAGAATGTAATTGTAATGACCAATAGTAGTATTAGAAAAAATTAATGTAAAAAAAATTATTACTAGCATTTAATTTTGAAAATCATCGATTAATCGGCCGATTATTCCCCCGATCGGCCGATTAATCGGTCCTGACCGATTATAGGACGATTATTCATATTCGGAGCGGTAGACCCCCAAAACCGATTATTCGGCCTAATACATATATATATATATATATATATATATATATATATATATATATATATATCTGTGTGTGTGTGTGTGTATGTGTGTGCGTGTGCGTGTGTGTGTGTGCATTTGCATGTGGTATTTAATCAAATATGCACATTCATATTTTAAATATTTTCATCTCTATAATAAATAAATGATAAAACAAAATTCAATCATATCAATTAAATCTCAAAACATAGTAAATTGGTTGATTCTGATACCAATGTAGGGAAATATGGCATCAGATATGGCTAATGAAACAAAAAGTTCTTTCCATATTCCCATTGAATAGCAAATTACACCTACAACTATAGATTGGGAAGGAAGGTTGGTTTCAAAGCATATGCCTGGTCATGGAGAAAGTCCAATGACTTATCCTTACAGCAACATGCTTCTTTTACAAGCAACACTTGGACTGTTGTTGATGGCGGCCTCCTAGAGTATCACCACAGATGGTGGTTTATGACATCCTCCTAGCGGGTGGAAAAGGCCTCCACACCTCTACGTAGTCCATGTTGACCACCAAGAACTCCACGTTGCCCTACTAGAGACAATGAGAAGGAGTTATCCTTTGAACGTCAATCTGCTTGAGTTGATTCACTCTCCTATGTTGTCTCTCCCTTGTTGTCCCTCCCTTTTATGGGTAGGACTTACTTGGTATCTCTAGTTACCACAACTTGAGATGACAACAATTGTTATATCTTATTGTTGTATTCTTTCAAAGCCTTGACTACCCCTCTATTTATAGGAGGACGAGGGTCAGGGTTTCCAATTCAATTGAGAGTCAAATAGACAGATTCTCATGAATTATCCATAAGCTGCAAACCTTGAAGCAATTGATTCACACCTAAACCCATTGGTTCACATTTGAAAATATTGGCTCAACACTTGAACCAGTCGGCACACTTGCTTTCCTATTTTCAATCACATTGGCTTTCAATATTCTAATAATGCACAAAATGACATCAACATCAATCCTTGATCCTATCACATTGATCACTGAACTGGGCGGTTCACAAATTGAAATGATCATTTTAGACTTTGAACTAGTAGGTTCACTAATTCAACTAGTTGATCCATGTCCCAATTCAGGTGTGTTCAGCCAATGTAGTTTCAATTAACCTGACACTTGAATTGATCATTTTAGCAATTGAACCAGTTGCTTCACAATCCTATCAGTCAATTTTTAGCCATTATTGTTTAAATTGCATTCCTAAACACTTTAATAATCAAGTTAAACCATATTCATGAGTAAAATCCTATTCCAGGAGCATCCTATGTGTGTGGACCTATAGGTCCTAAGTTACATTAGTAGTGAATGTCCATAAGCAATTTATGACATCACAACTTATGAGCGGTATCTGGTAACACATTGACACGACTTTACCAAGCATATAACGCAAGTGCACGCGTCAACGTAATATAGGTCTTGTGAGGCCCGAGTTGAACTCATGGAAATGTGATTTTCAATAGACTACTACTAACTACTCACGATCTGCTAAACCGATTGTAAAAGTTTGGAAGTTGTTTTGAAAAAGAAAAAAAAAACAAAAGAAAACAAAATAATCGATTAAATGGTTGGTTTAATCAATTCAAAAGAAATCTCTAGGATTGCGGTTTCACCACGGGTTCTCATTGTACTAATTCCTTCACAATTATCACAATTCGTCTCCCTTTCCGAATAGTGGCCTGTAGCCAGAATTGTTCGCTTCTGCGATACAATTCACTACCTTAATCTAAGTCGGTTCCATTCCATTAGTAACCTATTCCCTAAACTAGGTGCATGAAAAACATGTCTCTGGGTTCCCACCATTAACTGTACATCCCCTTTTCTAAAGGATTTATTATTTAATGTGATTACCACCTCTTTTCAACCATTAATTCTTCGTCAAAAGCAATTAAGGGTATTAAATTACCATTATGGTGATCAAGCACAATGATAGCAATGGAGAAAATGATAGCATACCACAGATTTGAGGAACAAATTGTGATAAACTATATAAGAAGAGTCATACAATGATTTCCCGGGCTACTCCCGGTCCTAGAGACAAAGGGAATTCGCCCCACATGTTCATCTCAATACAAAACACCATAAAGGAAGGAGAAAACATGGATAAAACGTGGATGGAGATGGTGTAACCCCTGAATGGAGAAGAACCAGGTGATCCTCGGTGCGGGATGAGCATTCTGTAGCCTTCTGATGGTGGAAAACTTTATCTACATCTCTGGAGTCTCCTGGGGCATATCTCTCTGCTCTGTTCTTCACTCTCTCCTCCTTCGAGAATTGTGCAATGAAAAAGAACGTCAATGATGACTTTGGGCCGTCTTTTCCTAGGTATAGGTACCACTTATGGCTGCCAAAAGAACACATCCATCCGATTGAAGTCGTGCTGGACAAAACTCTGATCCGACAGCGTCAATACCATCGACGGGGTGTCGATGGTATCGACACCTTAGGGTATCGATGCTTTCTTCAATTTTTGGGAGCCTCCTGAAGCCTTCTCGATACCATCGACCGCTCTCGTCGATGGTATGGATGGAGTGATATCTGGCTCACTGTTGGACTTTCGAGACCATCGACAAAGTGTCGATGGTATCGAACTATCTGCTTCCTCTCCGACTCTGTCACTGTTGTTCTGTCGATGCTATAGACATACCGTCGATGGTATCGATGGGTCCAGAATTTTGAATTGCCTAAAAATGAAAGAAAAACACAAATCAAATCCAAGAAATATGATAATCTATACAAAACAATGTAAAACAAGATGAATTTGATGCAGGCAAGGATAATAGGCTAAAGGAATTTAATAATGCGATATTAACCACAAATATGACCAATAAGAGCATAAAACGAGTGTAAAACTAGCCCATAAAAGTGACTCAAACCCCCTGCATCAAACTCCCCCAAGCTTGAACTTTGCTCGTCCTCGAGCAACAAAACTATAGAATATGATTGCAAGGGTCAACTAAAGAACATAATCACATAAAAGACATCACAATATGATTCCCACCTACAAAGCGCATACTACCCTAAAGGTGACAACGATCATCAATGAGAAATGTCCACCCCATAATCAATGAACACAATTGAATAAAGCAGATAATATAATAAATTCCTCCGGTTCATGCATGGTGCATCTTGCGATCTCCTATCTACATTGTTCACATCGTAACTACCATCTATAATGGAAGCAGATCTCCTGATATACAAGAATGAGGAGATAATCATGGGTGGCCTACCATTTTGAGCAACGGGTGGATGGAATGGGCGGCTGTGAAAGAACAGAAAGCACAAAACAATTTACATGCAAAAATAATAAAAATGACCTAAATGATGCATAAGCTATGAAAATGACCTAATGCCTACATTTTAGGTGGGGTGATGCATGCTCTACTATTCCGTCTTAATGTGAGATAGAATGTCTACAAAACAACATCATGTGCTTATTCTTCCTATTATGCAGGTGTAACAAGTTCCTTCCTCCCTCTAATCTCTACTTATTTTTTTCTTCTCTTTTCCCTTTTTTTTCTTCAAGCCCTTATTTTTCTCAATTGACTACGGAAATATTTATAAAACATAGTTTTTTTTCGGGCTTATTTTCACATAACTGCTACAATTAATGCATTGCAATTTACTTTTTAGAGAGTATAGAACAAGTTACCTACTTTTCTTATTTTTCAGAAGAAATTAGGCACATAATGTCCTATATGCTAAAAAATATGCAAAGTGTAACTACATGAAAGTTATTATGCAACTACAATGGCATGCACTCTAGAATGTGTGCATGCATAACTGATCTACACAAACTTTTTATTCTTCATTTTTATGCAAAATATAACTACAATGCAATCCTATCTAAATGACATTCAATCAAGAGATGAAAAATTGTAGTGTGCTCCCACTTCTTTTTGGTGGAGTATGAATGAAGTAAGGTGGATGGACCACAAGACTAAATGACAGAACCATTAGAAAAGATTATATGTCTCTTCTTACTGACATGTGCATAGGGTAACTAAGAGGTTTCTCTTTCTCACTTCAAATTAAAGTCCCATTACCGTTTGGTCAATTAACGATCAACATCCATATCCGTCCTCATTTCTTGAACCGTAAGGATATAGAATTATGATCATATGTTTTAAATTTGACCTACCCAATTATTTTCATAAGTTATGTGCTCAATCTCAATCAATTCACACATCAGACCCATATGAAAACCATTGAGATGACACACTTACATTAGACACCCACAGATTACACTAGATAGAAAGTGGGTCCTAAAAAGCCATAAATAAAACAAATTACAAAGCTAGTAGAAAAATTGCAAAAAACTAAGAAAAATGCTCAACAGAAGAAAATAAAATAAAACTAAGATAGAAATTGTTCCATCTGCCCCCCAAGCTTGAATTCGACTATGGCCTTATAGTCAAGAACAAACTCAGAAGGTGGAACAAGGATACCCTGCTACTACTAAGGTGGTGGGTGCGGCATATACTGGTGGCTATGGGGGTTCCACTCTGGATACTTCCCCTAAAAGTTGGGATCATAGGGTGACATGGGCGGTGGTTGTGGGAATCCCCCAACGTAGTCTCTGCTCCAGTAATGATCATAGAAAGGTTGTTTCTACTGCTCAATCCTGCCCAACCTGTCGTAGACCTACTGTTAGTTGGTGAAGAGATGGCACTCATTCTCAAAGATCGCCTGCTGATTTTCATAGAGCCTATTCTGCGTATCCTGGATCCCTGCAAAAGTTGTCTGATGTGACTGCAGCATGGTCTGCTGGGACTCCTTGAATGACTGGAGCATGGTATACATCCCTTGCATAGAATAGGGGTGATCTCTTTCATGGGAGGGTTGTGGTGGTGGTGGCTGGGAAGAAGAGGATGCTCCATAGTTTCGTGTATGCTTCCTGGGAGCAACTCATCGTCGAAGAGGAATAGTGGCTTCCTCCTCCCCTTCTTCATCATCGTCGCCCTCTGGAGCCTCCGCCTCTTGAGATGCTTCTTCTTCCTCATCATCAACATCAATGATCAACCATCTGTAGCTTTGGCCTGGTCAGATGTTGAAAGTAGGGTTGGGCAATTGCGCCCTTTGAAACACACCACACACATGACATGTGGCATAAGCGATGACATGTCGGGCTTCAAAGAGGCCGGAGTTGAAAAAGTGAGAGAGGTTGAGCGTGTTCCGACTCTCTATCTTATCGAGCCCAGAAAGATCAAGCCCCAAGTGTGTGGCAAGATGAGTTATAAGGCCCCCAAAGCAAATTGGAGCCCGTCGAGAAACATTATTCTTTACCACCATCATGCACATGAGAAGGAATGCTCTAAAATTGATCGGCGTCCTCTCTAGAAGATAATGGAGAAATAAGAGATATGTCTCTTAGACCTTGCTCTGAGACAACTTGGACCTTACAAAGAATGACTTGGAAATTATCCGATGAAGAATCCAGACAACAGAATGCTCAAAATCCACTACAGCAGTGTGGTGCCAGCTGATAGAATACCCCTCGGGTATGGTGACCATCTTTGCATACATCGCCTCATAATCAACATTCTGTGGTGGCTGACGCATTTCGTTATGGGCCCACCCATAAATCATGTTGAACTCACAAAGGGTAAGATTGTAGTCACAATTGTAGAGACGGAAAGACACACTCCCCTCCTTCCATGTTGTCTGTTCCAGCACTAATTCATTGGGAATGACACAAATATCGAGTGACGCCAGGAACTCGATTACAATTAGCTTGTAAGTAGGCCACCCACTGAAGAATGGATAACTATCAGCGTGGTCACGGAAAAACTCAGGGGACTCACCCAATTGTCCTTACAACACATAGGCCATATTGGCCTCAAAACCCAGATCCTTGATCAGCTCACAGTCACCATACTGGGTTGGCTCGATGGATCACTTCCATAGCTCCTCATACACCTTTTTGACCTCCAACGATGGATGGACTAGCCTCGGGCGAGGAATAAGCCCTTGTTGCGGGGCAGGTAGGGTAGGTGCATCCCTAGATGATGACGCTCCTATTCTCACCATGGTTTCACGACAATGAGTGAGGAAAAGAAAAGAGAATGGAGCTCAGAGAAGACAATCGAGGCACTCGGAGAAGATGCTTGGAGACAAAGATCCGCAAAGCTGAAAAAATTGCTCGGAGACGATCGGTGGTGGTAATCTTGGTTGCTCTTGGGCGCCCAGGGATGCTAAGTCTCAGATATGGGAGGTAGGCAAGGAGATTGTGTGATTGGAGTGAAGATTTGCCCTCCTTTTTATAAGGGATGGTCGGGTCTGGTGTCGGGGCGTCGATACCATCAACAGTCCCATCGATGGTATCGACGACTGTTGGAATTCGCCCCTCGCTGCAATCGACGGCTGTTGACAGTACGATGTGGGGACCCAAATTGGCCTCGTGTCGATGGTAGTGACAGGCTATTGATACCATCGACACATCCCACGGATAGGCATTGTGGACCGCTTGATGAAGACCTCAGATCACTGACGTGTCATCGATACTATCGACCCATGTGTCGATAGTATCGACACATGTATGTTCCTTCGATCCTCGTGACATCTGACCAATTCAATGGCGCTATAGACATGTCGATACCATCAATCAGTGTGTTGATGGTATCGAAATCACTGAGACAATTTCATATGAAAATCACTAGAAAACTCACTACCATCGACGACGAGTCGATACAATCGACGCCCAATCTTTTTTCTCCTATTCCAGTTTTGATACCATCGACGAGGCCATCGATGGTATCAACGGAATGAAATTTCAGTAGACTGATCGTCTATTCCAAATTTGATACCATTGACCCAAATGTGGATGGTATCGACCGTTCCCCAGCCTGCACACTCAACAAACACATAAGGGTATAATTTTTAGAGACTAAGTGTTAAATTAATTAAAACTACCTAGGAATGCAAAAAATTCAAAGAAACAAACATGTACACTACCAAGGTTGGGTTGCCTCCCAACAAGCACCTCATTTAACATTTTGGGCTAGACACATGCATTCTCCTCATTCCTCATGTAGTGCCATGAAATTTATCTCATGCACTTTCCTTGTGTAGTCTTCCCCATAATAGTGCTTCAACCTTTGACCATTCACCAAGAATGTTCTTTCACCATCTCTCACCATGATGGCACCATGGGATTGCACCTCCTCTGTAACAAAAGGTCCACTCCATCGGGATTTCAATTTCCTAGGATGTAATTTTAACCTTGAATTGAACAATAGGGCACTCTCACCCTTCTTGAACACTCGCAATTGAATGTGGCGATCATGTATTTGCTTTGTCTGCTGCTTATGGATCCTTGAGTTCTCATATGCATTCATCCTTAGCTCATCCAACAAATTGAGCTCTACCATTCTCTTTATCCCTGCATCATCCATACTCAAGTTCAACTTCCTTAGCGCCCAGTGCGCCTTATACTCTAATTCTATCGGGAAGTGACAAGCTTGCCCGTAAGTCAACCTAAATGGCTTGGTGCCTATAGGTGTCTTGAATGTGGTTCTATATGCCCATAGTGCGTCCGGTAGTAATTCACTCTAATTCTTCCTTAAAGAGGCCACAATGCGCTCCAATATCTTCTTAATCTCCCTATTGGATACCTCCACTTGGCCCTGCATCTGTGGGTGATATGGGGTACCTACATTATGCTTGACCCCATATTTTCTCAATAGCGTAACAAATTTCCTATTCATGAAGTGGGTGCCTCCATCGCTAATGATCATCTGTGCACACCAACCTACAAAAAATATGCTCCTTCACGAACCTGCACACTACCTCAATGTCTTTAGTCCTTGTGGGTATTGCCTCTACCCACTTCGACACATAATCAATAGCAAGCAAAATATACAAATTGGAATTAGAGGACAAAAAGGGTCCCATGAAATCAATGCCCCACAAATCAAATACCTCAACTTCTTGAAATACATTGAGGGGCATCTCTTGCCGTTTTGATATGTTACCTGCCCTTTGACATGAATCACACCTCCTCACATAATCATAGGCATCCCAGAAAAGTGTAGGCCAATAAAGGCCACTCTCTAATACCTCCTATGCAGTCCTCGTACTCGCATGTTGACCGCTGGTAGGCAATGTATGATAGTGACTGAGCACACTATCATATTCACTTTCAGGTACACACTTGCACAACATTCCATCCCTGCACTTTCTCAATAAAATTGGGTCATCCCAAAAACAATATCTCAAAGAATGGAAAAACCTCTTTCGCTCTTGATAAGTCCAATCATCCAGAATTTCTTTACAAGCGAGATAATTCACGATATGTGAAAACCAAGGGTCCTTAGATTGAATGGATTGGATTTGCTCATCCGAAAAGGTCTCGGTAATGGGTATGTTGGTAAATCTCTCATCTACCCGCTCTAACCGAGATAAGTGGTCCGCAACCACATTCTCAATGCCCGCCTTGTCCTTAATTTCAATGTCAAATTCTTGTAAGAGTAAGATCCACCTAATGAGTCTAGGCTTGGCATATTTCTTTTCCATTAAGTATTTTATGGAGGCATGGTCCGTCCATACCATAACTTTATAACCCACTAAATATTGTCTAAATTTTTCGAATGCAAAAATCACGACAAGCAATTCTTTTTCAGTGGTGGTGTGATTAAGTTGGGCATCATTCAAAGTCTTAGATGCATAGAAAATAACTGTGGGTTTCTTCTCAAGACACTGCCCAAGAACAACCCCCATGGAAAAATCTAACGCATCACACATAAGCTCAAAGGGCTTAGTCCAATCCGACATTTGAACAACCAGTGCATAAATCAACTTTTGCTTGAGAACTTCGAAGGCATGCATGCATTTGTCATTGAAATAAAAAACCACATCCTTCTCAAGTAATTCTGATAATGGCTTAGTGATTTTAGAAAAATCCTTAATAAACCGGCGATAAAACCCCACATTACCAAGGAAACTCCACACCCCTTTCACCGATTCGGTGGAGGTAGTTTAGAAATAACCTCAATCTTCACTAGATCTACCTCCAGTCCCTTGCTAGACACTTTGTGTCCAAGCACTATGCCTTCGCTAACCTTCATATGGCATTTTTCCCAATTGAGGACTAAATGTGTGTCCTCACATCTTTGTAACACCTTTTCTAGATTATACAAGCACTCATCAAAAGATGCACCATAGATAGAAAAGTCATCCATAAAAACCTCTAGACAGTGCTCCACCATATCTAAAAAGATAGCAAGCATGCAATGCTGAAAAGTAGTTGGTGTGTTGCACAAACCAAACAGCATCCGGCGATATGTGAAAGTCCCATAAGGACAAGTGAAAGTAGACTTCTCTTGGTCTTTAAGGTCTATGGAAATTTGATTATCGCCGGACTAACCATCTAAAAAGCAAAAGTGAGAGTGACTAGCCAGCCGCTCTAAAATCTGATCAATGAATGGGAGAGGAAAATGATCTTTTAAAGTGGAAGAATTCAACCGTCAGTAATCAATGCAAACACGCCACCCAGTTACCAATTGGATGGTTACAGGTTCATTAAAAAAAATTGAGTTACCATGATCCCCCCTTTTTAGGGACTACCTGTGTTGGGCTCACCCATGTAGAATCTGAAATACCATAGATGATGCCAGCGAAGAGAAGCTTGACCACCTCCTTTTTCACAACCTCCATCATGATGGGGTTGAGGTGACATTGCGGTTGAATCAAAAGTTTAGATCCTTCAGCGAGCCAGATCTTGTATTGGAAAAGTGTGTGGGAGATCCCCTTGATGTCAGAAATTGACCACCCAAATGCACCACGGTGGTTCTTCAACACTATCATCAATTGTTCTTCCTTAGTGGCACTCAAATATGTTGAAATTATCACTGGAAGCTTTGCATCAGCCGCTAAGAACACGTACTTCATGTGAGGAGGTAGCGGCTTAAGCTCTAACTCTGGAGGTCTGACCAAAGAAGATTTAAGCGGTGATGGCAACGGTCCTAGTTCTTCATAGTGCTTGGCATAGTAGCAAGGAAGAACTTGGAGCATCTTCACACATTCTTGTAATGATGTGCTTCTCATCCAATCATCCATGATGTTAAACAAACAAGCTTCAAGGGTAGTTGTGGGTATGAGTCAAGCATGGAGACTGCTATAGAATCATCCTCAATAGATGGTGGGACTTCCTCTTATTCATCATTGGGATAACCCACAACTTTAAGAAGAGAAACCACCTTTGTTTGTTCCATGATGTCCACCGCAATTGTTCCCTTATCTACCTTTGTCATGACATGAGCCATATCAAGAAACAACTTCCCTAAGCAAAGAGATATGTTATGATCAAAGTGCCTCACTTTATGACATTGCTCCTTCGCTTGTGACTCCTTTGAATTTGGTGGCATGAGTATCTCAAATCTATAATCAGATATACCCATTGTCAACCGGCCTCTACCCATCTCCAGTATCATATCAACAGGGGCCTGGAAGGGTCTTCCTAAAAGTAGCTCATTTCCTTTCTCATCTTGCATCTCCATGATGACAAAATCAGCTGGAAACATGAACCGATCAACTTTGACTAAGACATCCTCGCAAATACCATATGGCCGTACCATAGAATTGTCCGCAAGTTGAATTGTCATGTCGCTTTGTTGAGATTCTTTAAGACCAAGCTTTTTAAATGTAGAGAGGGGCATCAAGTTGATACTCACCCCAGAATCACACAGTGATTCACCAAATTTCACCTTCCCAATATAGCATGAAATATTGAAACAGTCTAGATCTTGTCACTTTGGTGGTAATTTTCCCAGAATAAAAGTGCTGACTTGTTCCTTGAGCACCACCACCTTAGTGTCTGGAATCTTCCTCTTCTTGGTAATTATATCCTTCAAGAACTTACCATATGAGGATTTCTGCTCAATAACATCTAGAAAGGGAATATTGACCGAAAGTTTCCTAAAACTATCCAGGTACTTTTTGAATTGTGCATCAACTTTCTTTGCCTTTAGACTATTTGGATAGGGAACCGGGATGGTCTTTACCCTCTAATGTGGGGGCACATAAGGCGTCCTCTTCTCAGCCTCTTTCTCTACAATGGGCTCTTCTGTGGCCTTCTCTACATCATCTTCCACGGTCTCTATAATTATGACATCCTCTGCGGCCTCACCTACATCTTCTTACTGTGGTGTGTTTGGTTCATCGGCCTTCGAGTTTAAAATTTTCTTTCCACTCCTCAATAGAATGGCCTTAGCTTGATGGTTCTTTCTGGGAACATCAGTATTACCCGGGAAACCTTGCATTGTGGGCTTCTATAGACTCACAATCTCCACTGCCATCTATGCTAACAATGTCTCAAGTGTCCTCATTTGTGCCATGTGGCTTTGTAGCGTCTGTCCAAACTGATTCATAAATTCCCCTGAGTTTGCTGCTGCTTGCTAAAAGTTCTCATGAGTTCTTGGTTTTGTTTCACAATTTTATTGAGCAACTCATTACTCTTCTCCTCTAAAGTGGGTTGTGGTTTGGCATCCAGATCCTGCAGAAAATTATTGGGATCCTTCCATGAGAACTTCTTATCCTTCCTCCAAGAGTAATCATTATTCCTGTACCCTTGTTGTTGGTGCCTAAATTTGACCTGTGCCTCATCATCAGATCCTTCATCCTCTTTTGCTAGCAATCTCTTTTATATCAGGTCCATTTTCTCACTTATCTCTTTAATTTCCTTTGATTCCCCTGCAACTCTAACTTGTTCCGGTGCATCTCTATTACCCCACGACTGCTTCTTGGCCTTGTTCTTCAAGATCTCCCAACACCTTGTACCTGTGTTGTTCAAGAAGAAGCCCGATCCTGGTGAATCTAAGTTGCTTCTATCATGCTCATTGAGATCAAATTAGAAAATTTTAACTTGCTTGTCCTCATCCAGACCTTGATGTGGGCACTTCCTTAGCATGATCTGAAAGCTCTCCCATGTCTCTGAAAAAGTCTCACCGGCGTTTTGACAGAAGTTATGGATCTTTTTCATGAGGTCATCCATCTTCTTGGGCGGGAAGAATCTCTCTCGAAGACCTCTACCATCTGGTCCTAGGTCTCGACGTGCTCGTCATCAAGATTGTGCAGCCATTCACATGCATTCTCCGCTAAAGAACTGGGAAAAAGCTTTAAGTGCTTCTTGCGGGAACCTGTCGATCTTTATCATATCACAATTTTCCACAATTGTGCTGATGTGGGCCACTGGATCTTCATTATTTAGCCCATGAAATGCATTAGATTTAACCAAGTTTATCATATCACAATTTTCCACAAATGTGCTGATGAATGTTGATCGCCTGCTTTTTGATCGCCCCGTTAGACACAGATGAGGGAGAAGCCTTGATCTTCTCTCATATTGTCTGTTCCTCAGCTATTACTTCGAATTCAGAATATGTTTCTAAGTCTTCGGGTTGATTGTGGATATGCTCCCCCTCATCACCCGATCCCGAAGGTGGAATCTCTGGTGTCGACTGTGCGTAGTCCGTACTATGCGTCTTCACCATGCACTAGTACCTAAAATGTGAAAAATTGATCAAGTACAGTGCTAGATGAATAAAAAATTTAAAAAACAGACAATTTACTCTCAATTATAAAAATTATTAGAAGTGGCCTAGAGTGGCCGCTTGTAGCACTCGTAGTACTAAAAATTGTCATTTCCCTGGCAACGGCGCCAAAAACTTGACACAAATTTACTGAGCGTATAACGCAAGTGTACGCGTCAATGTAATATAGGCCTTGTGAGGCCCGAGTCGAACACATGGAAATGTGATTTTCAGTAGACTACTACTAACTACTTGTGATCAGCTAAACTGATTGTAAAAGTTTGGAAGTTATTTTTAAAAAGAAAAATAAAAATGAAAGAAAACAAAGCAATCATTAAATGGTTGGTTTAATCAATTCAAAAGAAATCTCTAGGATTGTGGTTTCACCGAGGGTTCTCATTGTACTAATTCCTTCACAATTATCACAATTTGTCTCCCTTTCTGGATAGTGGCTTGTAGCCAGAATTGTTCGCTTCCACGATACAATTCACTACCTTAATCTAAGTCGGTTCCATGCCAGTAGTAACCTATTCCCTAGACTAGGTGCATGAAAAACATGTCTTTGGGTTCCCACCATTAACCGTACATCGCCTTTTCCAAAGGATTTATTAGTTAATGTGATTACCGCCTCTTTTCAACCGTTAATTCTTCGTCAAAAGCAATTAAGAGTATTAAATTACCATTATGGTGATCAAGAACAATGATAGCAATGGAGAAAACAATATCATACCATGGATTTGAGGGACAAATTATGATAAACTATGTAAGAAGAGTCATACAATGATTGCTCGGGATACTCCCGATCTTAGAGACAAAGGGGATTGGCCCCGCATGTTCATCTCAATACAAAACACCATAAAGGAAGGAGAAAACATGGAGAAAATATGGATGGAGATGGTGTAACCCCTGAACGGAGAAGAACCATGTGATCCTCGATGCGGGATGAGCATTATGCAGCCTCCCGATGGTGGAAAACTCCCTCTGCGTCTCTGGAATCTCCCGGGGCATAGCTCTCAGCTCCGTTCTTCACTCTCTTCTCCTTCGGGACTTGTGCAATGCAAAAGAATGTCAATGACGACTTTGGGCCATCTTTTCCTAGGTATAGGTACCACTTACAACCTCCAAAAGAACGCAGTCATCCGATTGAAGTCGTGCTGGATAAAACTCTGATCTGACGGTGTTGATGGTATCGACACCTTAGGGTACCAATGCTTTCTTCAATTTTTGGGAGCCGCCTGAAGCCTTCTCGATACCATCGACTGCTCCTGTCGATGGTATCGACAGAGTGATATCTGGCTCGCTATTGGACTTTCGAGACCATCGAGAAAGTTTTGATGGTATTGAACTATCTACTTCCTCTCTGGCTCTATCACTGTTGCTCTGTCGATGCTATCGACAGACCATCAATGGTATTGACGGGTCCAGAATTGTGAATTGCCTGAAAATGAGAGAAAAACACAAATCAAATCTGAGAATAATAATTATCTAATGTAAAACAAAATGAATTTGATGCAAGAAAGGATAATAGGCTAAAGGAATTTAATAATGCGATATTAACCACAAATATGACCAATAAGCGCATAAAATGAGTGTAAAACTAGCCTATAAAAGTGACTCAAAACCCCTGCATCACACATCGTTGCTAACCAAGTAATTGGAAACTCGTAGAACAACTATAAAATACAATCCAAGATCAGTGTTATAGTGATGGTATCGTACCTTTGTCTATGATATCCAATTTGAACTTGAGGCATGAAATCATCATCCTTAGTAACATTCAATCGATTTTTCTTGAACTGCAGCAGACTATTGAGATACACATGAACTCAATATCTCATACTGACTCACATGAGCATGGAAATGCTTTTCTCAGACTCTCTTATCATGTGGCAAGGATATCAATCTGCAATAGGTGGGACAAATACCATCTACATCACTCATAGTCCACCCCCATGTGTCACAATGTACCCACACACCACTTTTATGACAACCCTTATTCAACGTTACATTGTATGGTGTCAAAATACATTAATGAGTGTAGTGACTTCAGGTCTAAGAACCAAAACCACCACTATCGCTATGAGAGTTGATTTTGACTACCATTCCATGGTCTCCACGTATCAGTCTTAAGGTGGGTCTATCTGGTACACTGTTCTCTAATAATTACATATGTTCTTGGTTTAATATCACATATTATGACTAATGAGATTCCTATCATCAACCAACACACATTCTAGTCTTATGTATTATTGTTGTCTATTTTGCTTCCACAATGATATTTGACTAAGGACATAAGATGAACATATGTATTTTTATCATACATATAATCTCATTGTTCATGTCCTCAACTGGAAGACATATGTCATTGAGTATCATCATTATTTAGACATTTATCATGTTACATCATTATCTCATATCTGAACAAAATAGAATAAAAGGTTTATTATTATCAAATCAATTACATCATGCCATAGTACAATCATTACATGATTGTCTCTCTGGGCATACATATAGCACATCCTTAGATCTGTTGAGACTGCTACCTGTATTGTTAAGCATTTAAGATCAATTAAAATTGGGCACCCTACTTATTCAACAAAAGCACAATTCAAATTGATCAAGTGTAACAAGCTATGAGAGGAGATGACAGGGTGACATACAACCAAAATGTTTTTGTGATATTCATGGAATTAAATATCATCTGCCTCTCAAATACTATACTACTATAAATTCTACAATCAATCGAGTTAGGTTTGAAATCCAAACATGATGCTATTAACACAAGGAAATTATATGGGGTGTAAACCCCATACCTGATTTTGGTGCCATGACTCTATTAAATAGGAATAGAGGATACATTTATGTGTTGTATGGTAAAATGCACATATTGTAAGATATACACTAACAAGGATACAACAAACTGTAGTACATAATGAGATATATATTTAGCACCCTGAAAACTCAAGGTCAGTCTAAATGCAAAGTTAATAAACTAGCTTGGCCTAGTTAGTAGTAGTGTGTCTTTGTAAAGAGATATACAAGTTGATCAATTATATTATTGTAAGTAAAGTGAGAACTCCAGTAAAGTGTTTATCTTGAAAAAAAGTGAAAATGGATTTTAATTTGTTTGATAAGATCTTTAGATAGAGTATCATTAGTAATATGGGTGGCACTCTTATTATCAAGAGTACATTCAGTAGCCTTGAAAAGAATGATTCCATATCAACTAAGAGCCATTTGATATGTGTCTCCTCCTATGTGATATCATGCATTTCTCAGTATTCTTCCTTGTTTGATAAGAGAGATGCAAAAACACCTTGCTTCTTCAAGATAATAAGAAGTCTCCACACAGAAGGAAAACTCTATAGTGGAGTGTCTCATTAAAGGATACACGACCCAATCAATACCAGTGTTGGTTCAAAGTGGGAGATGAGAGGAAGAAATCATAAGTAAGAACCTAGTAGTTGTCCCTCTCAAACACTATATACTGCAAGGAACTATAACATGTACACAATATGAGGGGAAAACAAGAATTTAGACACAAATCTGGCATCATAATATGTGCCATGTCTAGTGATATTGAGATACAGATGTTGTATCATTTTTTGATGGTATCTTGTAGGATCAGATAGTATTTCTTCATCATATGATAAAGCTTCACATGAGACTCCAAATGAATGTCATCATGCCATGAATAAGATAACTTATCATGTTCATTGATGTATGTGACATATTTTTGTTGAGCAAACTAAAGCCCGCTATCACCTCAAGAAATCTACAATACTAAGAAGAGGTGTAGAAGCCTCTGGTTCATTGTAAGGGGTGTTGTGGATGATATTTTTATTAGTTAATCATATAGCATCATCTCCTATGATAATCATGTCGAATGCATATACCAAGAGGATGACTCATCCTATAGTAAAATGAATGAGTCATCATGTTCATTATAAGTATACACAAGTAGAGGTAATATATTTCCCAAAACACTAAAGCCAAACCATAATTGTCTATTTGAGTCCATATATAGACCTATGAAGATGATAGACATGAGAAGTAGGAACTATCAATCTAGGCTAAGGACCCATTGATATTGTCTTAGGTAATTCTTCATGAATAAAAGAACTTATAACATCCATTGGTATAAAGTCCACATTGCACTACTAATAGTAGTCAAGTGCACCTGGGGGAAAATATCTCCTCATATATGGTCTATCCCATACAATTGATTGAAGTATCTAGCAACCAATCTTTCCTTGTACCCATGTGTATGAGGAGAATCATTGTGGTAATCTCATACAATGCTAATATCCATCACTAAATAGTAAACAATTATGACAAGAAGTGAACAATGTTAATTCTAATCGTACAAAATAAATACAAGTACACATGTATGCAATCTAGTTGCAACAAATAGGTGGTAATTTTTTATAACAACCCTTATGTTTCTGTTTATTTATTCACTAAGCAAACCTAAGTAGGAAAAAAGTGGATTTGATGGTATTAAATCCATATAGTATATAATGTTAGCATTAAAAAAGGAAAAAAATGTTACACAATGTCTATTTTACATCATTTTCTACGACTAGAAAGTACATACAAATTACATGTATGTAATTTGTATAGGTACATTATACAATGCTTATACATGCAGTATGCTAAATAGCACATAATTGTATAAAGATATACCAACTTATGTGAATCATTGTAACATGTTACTAGGATGTTGGTCGCATTTTAACTAATTTCAATGTTACACGTTTGTATAAAATCATCATAGAGTATACATAGACAATGTTACAATTATAACACAGAATCTACCAAAATTTGGAACTACTACCTTTTTTAGGTCATGAATGAGCTTTTATCCTTATATGAATTTATTTTTATTATACAAAAATATACAAATATCAAAACACATAGTGTACATAATCAATATAGAAACATTAAGAATTAGTACATATATATTGGTCTCAATGTTATGAATTTTATTTAATTGTTTATTAGTTTAATCTCTCAAATAATTTAACAGTCTATATCCCCTTAGAAATCACATTACATTTTTTGTCTATCTACATATCAGTGATCACTCTACCCTCCATCAATGGACCTTCTAAAATCCACAATGGGATCATGGATGCCATTCTATCTATTTAAGAGGTCCTATATTTAATGTAACATGCCTCCTTTTTTAGCCTGGTCGATTGGATTCATCCCACTCCCTAGTAGGCCAATGAGAAATAAATACAAGGATTCATCCTACTAGCTCATAATATTCATAATAGACTCCATCAACCACACACAAATAAAATAAACTCTATCGTGTGACAAAGTATCACAACGTATCAACATTGACAATTTTTTTGCACCATAAGTTGGCCAACCCATAATTCAAATCTATACACCCAATACATTGGTGACAGTATCTCAGCAAGCCTCCTTAAGTGGGAGCGAGATTCTATATTCAACAAATCCATAAGCCTTATATATGCTTCCTTGTGTACATAAATGACCATGGTTCCTCTCTATCATCTTGTTCTTAAGCCTCATTAAGAACCTGTCACGCTCCATAGTGTCACTTTCTTTTCTTGTATGATATTTAGCAATCCTAGATAATCATTTTTTATTGATATTTCACTTTTAAGTTGATGAGTAAAATATTATATTCCTTTCTCAAGGGCCTTTCAAACAACATATATAATCTACTCGTCCCTTTTACTAGGTTGGATTAATTAATCCTTCCAAATTATTATTTTTTATTGAGAATGTTCATGTTTTCATGTTTTTATGCAACTCATAGTTCATACATTCAAGAATAAGGTCTTTGATGTTTGAGGCATCATTAGCATGATTCAAGTAAGCATCCATTTCAGCCTTAGGCACATTTGGAGTTGGTTCCTCTGGCACATGTGTTTTAGGACATAGAGTTGTGCTCTTGAGTGAGAACAACTCTCAATATCTTGAACCAATTATGAAAATTATTCCTATTTAGCTAGTATTGCTCAAGGACTAATTGTAACAAAAACATGTTTGTGTTTTCCATTAGTTTCTAATAAAGATTTTTTTGCAATTTGTCAAAAAAACTTTTGATTTGATTTGATAATATTGACGACATTAATTATTCCTTTAATTAATTAATCCTTCCACTATTTTGTTCATATTGACAACCCACAATATCAATTCAAAAGATTGCAATATACAACCTTCTCGTGAGCCAAGATCCATATTTCATCAAATCATGATCAACTTTGACTGATCGCACCACAACTTGACTATTTAGGTAGGCACCTTTTACCAATTTCATCTATATGCAACTCTTGGATAGATGGTGTGCACAACTCCTTATCATAATCCATTTGTATGCTTGTCACACCCGCATCCCACGATTACCGCTAATCACGAGATTAGGACTTGAGATTAAGGATTATACTTAATACAAAGTTCACTCCTAATTTTTTTTCTTTTTATTTCCTTTTATTTCAAACTCTTTATTTTCTCGCATCCAATCACATAAAAAACTTTACAGGAGAATCAAACTTTGGTTACTTTAATATGATCTCAACATAAAGGATACACATCCATACATTCATTCTCAGGTACATATGACATGATAATCAGATACATTCTCTCTTATTAAGTAAACAAAGATACAAAACATCACTTACAATACTCTCACATCTATACTAGGACCTAGAGTGACAGGGACCGATTGAACTTAACTAATCACATACTTAACTTATGTGGTAGATCTACTCTGATGCTTTGACCTTCTTCAAGTCCATATGGTTTCCCTAAAAAATTGTGAGTAGAGGGGTGAGCCTACTCGCTCAGTGAATGAGTACTTCAAAGAAATAGTCTAAAGCACTGATATAATTACAAATATACTTTTGAGCAACTGATATCAATTATAACAACAGTAAGCTTTAAAGAGATTGATCATTGACAATCATAAATATGTCAGGATACTCTAGATATTAACAAGAGTAAATCAATATATGAGCATGCTTGATTAATTTCAAAGAGAACTAATAATTCAGAAACATACAAAGAATAATTGTTGGGAAATTGTACTCGAATCTTTCTTAGCCTTTCTTACTTATAAGAAACTCTTTAAAACTTATATTATCATATGTTAGCTTATGCCCTGATCATATGCGGTGTACTCTACATATGAAGAATCATAATGAGATACGATCTCACCGTACAAGACTTAGCTGACACACCCAGGATGCTAAGCCTGACAACGTCGCTGGTCTGTAACAGGAAAATGGCTCTCTGGTCTTAGCACACCTATGGGCCGTAAAAAGTGGACTCCTCTAACCTGAGCACATAGGCGGAGAGTCAAGCCACCTATTGGCTTTTCTATACTCTAGTGCCACCAAGACCTCTGGTTGATGTTGGACACTACATATTGTATATTAAGGAGACTTCCACTAGGGCTTTGTCCCCCATACCACCTGTTAGTACGTTCTGACCCCCATATATTGGACACTGCCAGGGTTAGGTCATTTCATCCCTATGGCACAAACCTCTCATAGGGAATCTACAGTGTTTAGAGAATCTACATGTCTAATTCACTTTTTACATTCCCAATTCAATCATCATATTACATATCTTAGTTTAGCTATGTAAATCATTCATTTCATAGATCGTCTGATAATATTTGCCATAACTAAACTGTTAAGCATCACCACATCTCATACTGAGAACATGGTAATCACAATGTTTCATTCATTGAACATCCTATCCTTAGGGTTTCATTTACCTCATTCACTTATCACAAGGCTCTCATAAGGATTTCATGCGACATAAACATTCACTGAATAAAGACTACTATCAAAAAATCAAATAAAATTAATATATGTATGAAACCTTGAAACTGAGCTGAATTTGGGTTTCCATGCCATTCACTAAGATAACATGCATAACATGCATAAATAATAAAATTGAATAAATAAATTCTATCATGTCAAGAAAATCCGTTCAAATGGATTTCACGATATCTATTCACAAATATCCAACTTTCCTCGCATCTAGGGTTTCACCCTTTTTACTGAGATATCAAACAAACACTATTCACCTTAAATGAAATCCAAGATAGTATCTGACATATATGTACTATGAATTTAGATAAACAATCATTCATAACCAAGGGGATCCAGATAAACAAATTTCTCTATTTAATTATACAACAATTTCAGTCAGAGACAAATTCCCTATATTTCAGTTTACTCTTATCACCTCTGCAAATACTTATGAAATTCTTATTAGGATGTATTGTATACATTTCTAATATGGTTTTATCATGTGAAATTCATCCAAACAGAGGAAGAATACATTTCATATCATTTTGCAACAACTTACATCAAACACACAATGTAGGGTTTGTAGTCGCATACGAAGCAATTAAAGATTATGGATGATTTAACCAATTTTCATGCAATATACTATTTAAAGGAAGTTCCCACTCACCCTAAGGTGTGAAAACACCTTAAAAATGCGACTCATCCCTAAAAATCTCGATCTCATATCAAATTCGTAGAAATTCATCTGATTCTTCTTCCTTTCAACTCGGAAACCCTAGAAATGAGGGATTATGAAGTAAGAGTGAGAAAAGGGGAAGTTTTGATACCATTTTGGATAAAATCAGAGGAGGGACGAAATCTTGACATGTGAGAGAAGATTCATCATTAAAGTCTATGCAAATAATCTAAACATACAAGGCCATAAACATTATCACATCACTAGGGTATAACAATCATTGTATCACACCACTAGAGAATATCACCTCACATTAGGCATAAAGCCTCTGTCAGGTCATAAGACCCAAATCACATCGTCACTTATCTCAATATGCCACATGAAGTCTCATAATAATCACCCTATATAAAGTAAGAGATACCATACCATTCTCAATCTATGATGTGTATACAACCTGCAACATTAGGGTTATACAAGTGGGAGAGTGAAAATATCATCCCATGCTTAAACCTGCAACATAATAATCACCCAATACAATGCGTCTTCGAACGTCACTGCCACTCCCACTTAAACCTTCAAACATTGCTCTCATACTACTTGTTAGGAAATTGTTATGGGCAAATGACAATGCTATGCATGACTAAAGACACAAGATGTAACGTGAAAAACTCTCCATAAGACCAGAAGAGAAAATCACGAGGCAATATCGTCCAACAAGAACTATGTAATAAATATTATGACTCACATTGTCTAGATTTAATTATCCCTAAATCCGGATAGCTCCCCCACATGAGAACAAAGATAGAAAGAAGAAAGTTACAACCAACGTGTATAAAATATCCAACTTATCTTTATCTCCTCACGACACCTTTGTCGTTGTAGGAGACTAGACACACATTTGTCTCTTTGCCTGTTGCCGTTGTGACCGCAGACCGGGCCATGTATGCTCCTGACGAGGTCGCCTACCTCGTCGCTAACCACAAGCTCTCTCCATCTGAGAGAGCGTATGCATGTCCTCCATTGAACTGACCTATTGTTGTCGTGGTCGTTGCCGCAACACCAGTAAAGTGCCACCGACTGATTTGCGTTCTCTGTTGATTGGATACGTCATCACTGTCGATGCAACACCAATGTGTCGCCGACTGTCAACCGTTACTTTGCCTCAAAGAAAAGTCGCTAACCCTCTCTTATTACAAGAGAGCACAATCAGTTGTTCTTGTTTTTTGGCTCTTGTACCACAGAAGACGCCAACAACAAATAATTGATGTGATGATCTCAATGGTCTCCCCCAGAGCCTCTATTTATAGGCCTCCATGACATGTGTAGCAATTAGGAATCTTACTTCAATTCATAGTCCAATTCCTAATTCAATTCATAGTCCAATCCCAATCTGATTTAATGTTTCAACTAGGAATCTCACTCTTGTGATTGACGACACTAACCAACTCCTACTCAAACCCAAATTCAATTAGAATATGGGCCCGAACAATTCTTTTCCAACAACAATCACCATTTTCATGAACATTGATTTGTTAGATTTTGCCAACCAAAGTTCCAAACGTCTCATTCTTCTTCCTTGTCGTGCATGCTTCAATGAACAGAAAGGTGAATGTGCATGGTCTTCCTATGTGCACACTTGTTGGTGGCAAAACATGGCCATGCACCATGCATGGTCAGATCAAGGAGAAGCAACCATGGAGAACTTGGATAGTGCAATGAAGTCCTCCATAGGGTACACACATGTTCCTACAACTGCAAGCTATACAATGGTAACGGTAGTACCTATTACAAGACAACTTCACTTTTGAGACTGGAGCATTTGGATGGAGAAAGAACCAGATACGGACATGCTGGAAAAGGTTTGGCAGTTTGAGGAAAGGTAATTCTAGCTGTAACCGGCTGCCCACTCGGCCACCCACCCCAGTTGGGGCTGCTGCAAAGTCCAATGTGGACCAGTTTTATTTATTTTTAAATAGGAGGGAAGTAGAAACAAAGTGAAAACTTGTATTGATCATAACTTTCAAGTCACAATGAATTTTTCAATGAAACAAAAAGCACTAGATTCATAATAAAAATATTTTTCAATAAGACCAATGTTGACATATTTTGAAAAAATAATAATATGAGAAAATATAATACATGTGTTTTGAGCATAATAGTCCATATTCTGAGCAGATATCCATAATGTATACTTTGTCTCGTACAACTAACAACATTAAAAGTAAAAAAATAAGAGAGAGAAAATGACTTTGTTCACAACTTTAGTTTAGTTTTACTTATTAAAGAAATAAAGGATGAGAGAAGTAGAAGAGAGAGATAATGTTTTTGTCCATAACTTTCACTATGGAGCATATTTTTTAATGAAATAAATTGTATTAGAATCCTTGTAAAAAATACTTTCCAACAAGACTAGTGTTGACATGCTTTAAAATAATGATAATATGAGAGAAATATAGTATCTGTATTTTAGGATACCCTACACATGCTTTGGGTATAGACGTACAGTACTTGTGAGTATAGTACATCACATTCATATTTCTCCCAAATCATATACAATATTTAATTGTTCATCTATGAATTCGATTGAACTAACATTAGCAATGAGTTTAGTATTGTACTTTTGAATGAATAAGATCAAGGATTAGTTGTTCTTGAACATGTGAAAATATTGTAGTTTAGTAAAATGTGTATGTTTTTAATGAAATGTGAATTAGTTTATATAGGTACAATATGTGATTATTGACAATATTTTATACATGATATGTCTCGTACTGTACCAACAAGATCATCAAATCATGTATTGTTGTTATATCTCATATGGTACCTCTAGTACTGTATGTCTAGTACGATACTTTGTATTACAAAATGTGGTTGTTAGTACAATACTTCTTGTACCAACAAGACCATCAAATCATGTATTGTTCTTGTGTCTCGTACGGTACCTCTAGTACTGTACGTCTAATACCATACTTTGTATTACAGTACTTCTAGTAACAACAAGATCATCAAATCATGTATTGTTGGTATGTCTCGTACAGTACCTCTAGTACTGTACGTCTAGTACTATACTTTTTATTACAAAATGTGGTTGTTAGTATTGTACTTCTTGAACCAACAAGATCATCAAATCATTACTATATGTCTCATATAATACCTCTAATATTGTATGTCTAGTACGATACTTTGTATTACAAAATGTGGTTGTTAGTACTGTATTTCTTGTACCAAGAAGATCATCAAATCATGTACTATATCTCTAGTACAATACTTCTAGTTCTGTAAGTCTAGTACTATACTTTGTATTACAAAATGTGGTTGTTAGTATTGTACTTCTTGCACCAACAAGATCATCAAATCATGTATTGTTGTTGTGTCTCGTGTAATACCTCTAGTATTGTACGTCTAATACCTTGAGTATCCTTGTATATGATGATTGTCAAACGTTACATTTTGAATGTATACAAAAATTAATATAAATGATAACATGTACCGTACTTATGGATTTATGACATAATATGGAATATGAAAAACTAAGAGGTAATAAGTACTGTACCTAAATGGTCAATCTAAGTACAATATCCAAAAATGTATTGTACTTTTGTATGCTTCTCTCCTCTCTTTATATACTTCTAATATTATTTTTTCCAAAGTATGTCAACATTAGTCTTGATAGAAAGTATTTTTTAATAAGGAATATAATGTTTTTTATTTTGAAAAAAAATCATTTAGAATTGAAAGTTATGAGCAAAACTGATTTCTCTCTCTTCTTTTTATTCTCTTTTTAACTTTCCAGTAACTTTTTACCACATCAGCAGTGGCCCATTCCCAACTACAATGTTGGATTTTTGTGGGGACTAGGAAATCTCCCTTACAACCAACTGCCAAAGTGGCGAACAGAACCACCATATGTTGAGGTCCTGCATCGGCATCATGCGCCAAACGTCCTTTAAGTATGTATCAGCATGTGGTGCATGGATACTCTGAAAGAGCTACGCTACACACAATCACTTCTATACCTGGCCACCCACCTGTGTATCGGGAGTCCACAAAAATGTGGTCCCAGTCGGCTTTTAATACACACCAATTAACTCCATGAAGTAGGCTTTTAATACGAAATAACTTCATGCCAATTAACTCCATGCAACCGACTTTTATTGTCCAACAATTAACTCTCTCCACTCCTTTCTCTAGCCCTCATTTTTACTAATTTGTTTTCTCTTTTGCAACTCCTCCTTCCAGCTCTATTTCAACCCACCAACATTTGCATGTTAGTACAGTACGTCTATTCCCCAGTTCTCATCAATCTTTCTACTTCAGTCGTATAGTACATCATGTAAAGGTTGCGATGGTCAGAGAGTTGAAGTACAAGTACAATACTTGCCCAACATTGTTTATGAGTATGTCCAAAACAAATACAGTACTTGCCCAACACTAATTATGAGTATGTACTCATGATGTGTAGTACAATACATCATGTAAAGGATGTGATGGTCATGATTTCATCATTTATCGGATAGAGAAACCCTAGATCAACAATTCTACCACTTTCTCCACTCAAACATTAACTCTCCCTCTCTCTTGGATTTCATTTATCTAGATTGAATCATGAATTATGAGAGCTACTAGTGTGTTAGGTTGACCATATAGAGCAATTGAGTTAAAATTTTAGATCATTCCGAGCTACCATTAAATAATTAAAAATAAAACAGTGCACTACTATCTAGAAATATGCAGAATAGTCGGTTGAATAGAAAATGCCCCAGAATGGCCATGCTAACTTCCACGGCCGTACTCAGATGGACCCAACACGGCCGTGTTGCCTACCACGGTCGTGGTGCATTGGTTTCATCAGATTTGAGTATAAAAGTTGGTCAATAGTTCAATTCTTTCAAAACAATCATGTGGCCTAGAATACTCATGCCACCAACAACCCACCACAACCGTGCTATCATATCCTTCAACTACCATTTTCATTCTCCTTTGCATACCTCTCTCATTCCTCCCCAACATGAGCCTATTTGGTGAAAACCCTAATTTCATCCGACTAGGGTTTATATTTTTCTCAAACCCTAATTATACAAAGAGATAACATACTTGGGGTTCTCATTAGTTTTAACATATCATGATTGAGATATCATCATTAATCATGTTTAATCAATGACCAATATAACTAAGCATGTAGTCATCCACATAAACCCTAACTTACCCATTAAGCTCAGATACGGTCATAACAATTCTTCCCCCCTTAAAATGGTTTTGCCCCTGAAACGAAATTATGCAAGCAAAGTACTTTCAAGGTTTATTTTTAGCTTATGATATCTTACATATCATTATATTCTTATAATTCATACTTGAATGTATCTTTCAACATTAAGTCCTTTATTTCTTTTCTAATCACAACATGTTTAAATCATGTCTGCTCAATGATAACAAATGAATTCTCTATGCGACAATCAATCATAGGAAAAAGAAAGAGAAACAACCATTTCAATATTTTCATACTCTTGAGGTGTTACCTCAACATTGATAATCTGATCCAAATATCTCAATTCATACAGCTCAATATGTACTATTATTCTGTGTTACCTCTAAGTCACAAAAGAGAGTTCACCATGTTGTTTTGAATTTTACTATTGTGCTACTCAAATAGCAAAACAGTCTTGAGTTGGAAGACTAGATTCAACAACAATTGTACAATACTACTCACGACATCCCCATTGCATCATGGATGCATAAGGTGAAGCATTACCATCATATTCCTTATTATTCTCAAGTATGAACCCACACATAATTCATGGTGTAACCATCAGGTTATAGCATACTAGAGTTTCAACAACAGTAACAATGTACTCCATGATTGTATTAGTCATTAAAGGACTATTCATAACCAATTACCATCATTTAGTTATATTGAAGCTAGGTATAATAATCTATACCTCATTAGGGTAGCATATCAATACAATATGGTTATCATCCCTTCTATTCATATGAGTGAATAGGTAAGACTGCCTTATTCTGGGTAACCCTCCATTTGTTCCATCATCATTCAACCCATATCACCATACCACAATTGTACAAGACTAAGATGGATTACTGGTATGAATGACTACAACTATCAGACACATTTAATTAACATATTGGTTGCACATGTACACTAAAATCATATGTAGAACCAATTTACATCCCTTAATATACCTTCAACAAATTATATTTCTAAAAACAAATTCACATATTACTAAAAGCCATTGTTTTCTCTTATATCTCTCCTAATTCACTACTACTTACTTTTTGCTACTTATTCTTCTCATTTTAATCATGTAGATTAAGCATTCCTAAAATTGAAACATACAAGGTACAAATAGATTATTCATCATTCTTTCTATCACTGCAAGAATTTATCCCATATCGCACTTCACTCATATTGTATTTCTCCTTTTGTTCAAAACACACGTGTTACATTTCAAACTTATATCTTACTCTTTGCTCCAAATCATTTCCATATTGTTTATCTACCATTCAGATTAGCTACCTTTAAACCCTGGATTACTATCAGTGCTAGTTTACTTCTCATAGTGTAAATCTCATAATCTTATTTTATAGATATGCTAGTATTCAAGGCCAAATCACTAGTGACATCCCTTGAACTACTACAACTCTAAACATTCTAGGGTTTGGTCCTTATCAGTAGCATAACGTTATTGTGATGTGACTTTGCTCCCTTAATTTGAAAGTCAAACTTTGGATCTCACAAGTTTTACTAAAGTCTTCTTTATCTTATCAATAGAATTTCCTTTCTCTTACTTGGCCATTCAGATAGATTACATTCTCAATTACCCTACTAGGGTTTCGTCGTCATATTGTGTGTCATTATTACATTCACTAGATGTCTCTACCATGGTGGTTATACATCATATATGATTCATTTTCTTATCACTTCATTCCCACATTGCTCTAATTAAGGAAGATATGAAAGGGAAGATGATTCTGAGACTTAGAATTCTTATCTTCAAACATTCCCTTAATACATTTGTCGTATGTAGGTTTAATTAGTTATCAACAAGGATACTTGACTAATTAGCACTTGATTGAATCTCCTAACCTCTTTCTTTTATAATCTATATTACTCCATTATGTTTCAATCCCTTCCTTACTTTCCATAATCCCCTTACCGTATACTACTATTCCACATGTCATCTTTAACTTCTAGTTTTCTCTTATGATCATGTTGCTTGTTTTATGTGTATGATCATGTATACCATGTTGCATATATTTATTTTTATCAATATACTAATGTGAAGTTGAAATTCTAAATCAATAATCTCTCTAATAGTTTCACCTCATGTTTAATACATTACATATCCTTCATTTTAAATCAAACGGCTCATGCATGGGTGAAACATAGTTTCTCTTTCAATCAAGTTTTTTTCCTTCCTGAATATAGTCTATCTTTGTATGACTTATTCATTTATTTAGCTACACTTTTGTTATTCTTTTAGAAACTAGTTTGTTGTTCTGTAGAGACTTAGAATCCAAAGGTAGTAAGGATGAATGTATTATCTTCACAATAAAGGTATACATTCCATGCTCTCAATTATATCATAACCTCATTCTTTAATCAAGCTCATCATTTCCAGCATTTATCTTTATTTTAACTTAGTTTCTTATCCTAGTCTTATGATTTACATGTTCATATAATTCTCTTTACTTTAACTCTTCTGAAGAATCTTCACTTATATTTACTTATTGTCCACTTAACATCTTTTCTTCTATTTTTCCTTTGCTTTAGAGTACATACAAACATTGTACTCAATTATATAGTCCATTCATCATGATTGATTCATACTAACTTGTCCCTTACATACCTTTTTCATATTTTTTTTCTCTATATTTAATATTTAAAGTTCATATAATACTAATCATTAAAATTAATTTGTACCTTATGTCATGTTCCTTTATTCTTAATTAAGGGTTTCTCATATGAGGCCCCAAAGTTGGATCTCAGACATCAGTTCCAACTGATTCTTAGCTATTCTAATTTTCCCATATGTTTTAACATCTTAGTGTATGCACATTCTCTCTATGATGTGGGTCTAATTTATCCAGAGTCTACTCTTATTATATTGTCAATACGAGTCATTAGATCCTAGTAACGCACCCTACCAGCCAGACCAGGCCGAACCTGCAGTCTTGAAGCTAAGAGCTACTCAGGATTAACTAATTCCTATTAATCTCAAACATGTGGAAAGAATATCCACTTAGGGAAAACTCATTAAAATATAACTTCTAGTCTACTTGATACAAAGAATATAAATAATAACTAAATCACTTCATGATACATAATAATATAAAAGAACCATATATATATTCTACAAACTGATAATATGAATTCATACATATAAGAGCATTTCTATTGATCTCCAATCAAATAAGAAATATAAAGCAAGAGTTGTATCACATTCTATGTTTAATCTCTTACTCCTTCATTACTTTCTAGTCTCTTAACCCTAAGATTTCTAGGGTTTCTCTCTAGCCCATCCTTCCTCTGCATACCTGGCTAGGGCATCCAGCAAAGAATAGATAGAGTAGCTTGATGTTGGTCAACCTAAGTATTCAAATACTAGGCCAGGGTATCTAAATACTCAGACCTCCTAGAGCTATAGACACATCACCTCTTATCTGCCACACTTATAAATCTAACTTTCTATCCTAATGGTCCCTGACGACTCAGCCTATGCTCTGATACCAAAAGATGTCACACCTGCATCCCACGATGACCACTAATCATGAGATTAGGGCATGAGATTGAGGATTATACTTAATACAAATTTCACTCCTGATTTTTTTTCTTTTTATTTCCTTTTATTTCAAACTCTTTGTTTTCTCACATCCAATCACATAAACAACTTTACAAGAGAATCAAACTTTGACTAATTTAATATGATCTCAACATAAACGATATTCATCCATACATTCATTATCAGGTACATACAACATGATAATCAAATACACATTCTCTCGTATTAAGAAAACAAAGATACAAAACATCAGTTACAACACTCTCACATCTATACTAGGACCTAGAGTGACAGGGACTGACTAAACTTAACTCTTCTCATACTTAACTTATGTGGTAGATCTACTCTGATGCTTTGACCTTCTTCAAGTCCACGTGGTTTCCCTAAAAAATTGTGAGCAGAGTGGTGAGCCTACTCGCTCAGAGAATGAGTACTTCAAAGAAATAGTCTAAAGCATTGATATAATTATAGATATACTTTTGAGCAACTGATACCAATTATAACAGCAGTAAGCTTTAAAGAGATTGATCATTGACAATCATAAATATGGTAGGATACTCTAGATATTAACAAGAGTAAATCAATATATGAGCATGCTTGATTAATTTCAAAGAGAACTAATTCAAAAACATACAAAGAATAATTGTTGGGAAACTGTACTTGAATCTTTATTAGCCTTTCTTACTTATAAGAAACTCTTTAAAACTTATATTATCATATTTTAGCTTATGCTCTGATCATATGCAGTGTACTCTACATATGAAGAATTGTAACAAAATATGATCTCACCGTACAAGACTTAGCTGACACACCCGGGATGCTAAGCCTGACAACGTCGCTGGTCTGCAACAGGTAAATGGCTCTCTGACCTCAGCACACATATGGGCCATAAAAACTAGACTCCTCCTCTAACCTGAGCACACAAGCGAAGAGTCAAGCCACCTATTGGCTTTTCTATACTCTAGTGCTACCAGGACCTCTGGTTGATGTTGGACACTATATGTTGTATATTAAGGAGACTTCCACTAGGGCTTCGTCCCCCGTACCACCTGTCAGTACATTTTGAACCCCGTATACTGGACACTGCCAGGGTTAGGTCGTTTCATCCCTACGATGCAAACCTCTCATAGGGAATCTATGGTGTCCAGGGCATCTACATGTCTAATTCACTTTTTACATTCACTATAATAATCATATTACATATCTTAGTTTAGCTCTATAAACCATCCGTTTCATAGACCATCTGATAATATTTACCACAATTGAACTGTTAAGCATCACCACATCTCATATTGAGAACATGGTAATCACATTGTTTGATTCATTGAACACCCTATCCTTAGGGTTTTCTTTACCTCATTCACTCATCACATGGCTCTCATAAGGATTTCATGCGACATAAACATTCACTGAATAAAAACTACTATCAACAAATCATATAAAATCAATATATGTATGAAACCTTAGAACTGAGCTGAATTTGGGTTTCCATGCCATTCACTGAGATAACATGCATCAATAATAAAATTGAATAAATAAAGTCTATCATGTCAAGAAAATCCGTTCAAATGGATTTCACGATATCTATTCGCAAATATCCAACTTTCCCCGCATCTAGGGTTTCACCCTCTTTATTGAGATATCAAACAAACACTATTCACCTTAAATGAAATCCAAGATAGTATCTGACATATATGTACTATGAATTTAGATAAACAATCATTCATAACCAAGGGGATCCAGATAAACAAATTTCTCTATTTAATTATACAATAATTTCTGTTATAGACAAATTCCCTATATTTCAGTTTACTCTTATAACCTCTATGAATACTTAGGAAATTCTCATTAGGATGTATTGTATACATTTATAATATGATTTTATCATCTGAAATTCATCCAAACAGAGGAAGAATCCATTTCATATTATTTTGCAACAACTTAGATCAAACACACAATTCAGGGTTAGTAGTCGCATACTAAGCAATTAAAGATTATGGATGATTTAACAAATTTTCATGCAATTTACTATTTAAAGGAATTTCCCACTCACCCTAATGTGTGAAAACACCTTAAAAACGCAGCGCATCCCTAAAAATCTCGATCTCATATCAAATCCCTAGCAATTCATTCGATTCTTCTTCCTTTCAACTCGGAAACCCTAGAAATGAGGGATTATGAAGAAAGAGTGAGAAAATGGGAAGTTTTGATACCACTTTGAATAAAATCAGAGGAGGGATGGAATCTTAACATGGGAGAGAAGATTCACCATTAAAGTCTATGCAAAGAATCTCAACTTACTTGATTTCATCATATCTCGGATAGAGAAACCCTAGATTAGCAATTCCACCACTTTCTCCTCTCAAACCCTAACTCTCCCTCTCTCTCTCTCTCTAGGATTTTATTTCTCTGGATTGAATCACAAATTATGAGAGCTATTAGTGTGTTAGGCTGGCCATATAGAGCAATTGAGCTGCTTGGGTGAATTGCACATTGACCCCTCACTAAACTTTTTCTTATTTCAGCAAATTTTTCTATCATAAAAAAGTTACATTCATGTATTTTAGAGATCAAACCTTATTCAAAAATTATGAAAAATTAGCATGTTGTTTGTAATTGAGTATAAAGATTCAGTGAAAATTTTAGATCATTTCGAGCTACCATTAAATAATAAAAAATAGAATAGTGCACTGCTATCCAGAAATCTTTAGAGCAGACAGTTGAAGAGAAAATGCCCTAGAACGGCCATACTAGCTGCCACAGCCGTGCTAAGATGGACCCAGCACGGCCGTGCTGCCTACCATGTCTGTGGTGCATTGGTTTCATCTGATTTGAGTATAAAAGTTGGTTAATAGTTCAATTCTTTCAAAACGGCCATGTGGCCTAGAATGCGTGTGCCACCAACGACCAACCATGGCTGTTCTACCCACCACAGTCGTGCTATCCTATCCTTCAACTACCATTTTCATTCTCCTTTGCATACCTCTCTCATTCCTCCCCAACATGAGCCTATTTGGTGAAAATGCTAATTTCATCCGACTAGGGTTTATATTTTCTCAAATCCTAATTATACAAAGAGATAGCATACTTGGGGTTCTCATTAGATTTAACATATCATGATTGAGATATCATCATGAATCATGTTTAATCAAAGACCAATATAAATAAGCATGTAGTCATCCACATAAACCCTAACTTACCCATTAAGCTCAGATATGGGCATAACAATGCTTCTAGGCAATCAATCTCATTAAGGACACCTAGTTAAGCTTGACGCAAAATCCAACACGATAGAATATGCACCCTATTTTGGCAGACCCACATATCTATTATCCCATCATGCTTTGGCATAACTTACCCTTATTCGATCAAACTTTTCATGTGTGATGCTTATGGAAAGCATATAAGACTCAATATTTCTTCAGAGATTTTATAGATAAATACATATGCATATCCAATGACTGCATACTTATAATATGTACATTATACATGCTACATCCACAAAGGAAAACATGCAATCATAAAACATTCTAGAGATGGTTATGACATACTAACACAATTATTTGGAACCACAAAGAATTTCTACCACTTAAGGTTATAAATCTCATGTAGCAACCTGTTTTGGAAAATATGGTTCTGTACAAGTTAGTCGATCAGCTAGACCCTTGAGTCGATTGGTTGAACTCCCTATCTGTTGATGAGCTTCCATTGGTCAGTCGACTGGCTCTAGCTCATGTAGTTGACTATAATCCTTCAGTCAATATGTTGGGCTTCCGATCTATCAATTAGAACCTCCTATCAGATGGCTTCCTCGATCCGCAAGTTAATTGACTTGACTTCCTAGTTGGTTGACTCTCATGGTGTAGAATGAATTCTCTTTCCCAAAATATAAATTAAAGCTATCTTATTGCTACTAACTTATTACATTGTATAAGGGGAAATATCGAGTTACATTTGAGGGGAGTACATGAAGGAGAGCATTAATTTATATATGAAAAGAAAGAGAGAGGCTCGATATGTAAATTGATTAATAATAGGAAAGAAACCAAACAATCAAGCACGTCCATCCACAGGGGGTTTTAGCCATAACCACGCATACATCCACCATCAAAATGATATTGGGACGACGTGTATAGATTGCATATATATATATATATATATATATAGGGACTGTATGTGGTATTGAATTGAATATGCAAATTAATAATTTGATATTCACATCGTATGAAATAAAATAAATCAGATCATATCAATTCAAATCTTGAAACGCCATAGATTAATGTGGCTCTGACACCACTGTTGGGAAATCTGGTAGTAGATAAGGTAGTAGAAACAAAAAAAATTATGCCCAAATCTAGAACCAACAGATCGCGTCAACAATGATGTATCTAGGAAAGAGAGATTAGAGACATATATACCGGGTACTGGAGAAAGTCAAACGATAACCCTCACAATGTATCATGCTTCTTCTTTGAGTAATACATTAATAGTAGTCAACAACGGCCTCGTGGTGTATCACCACACACGAAGATTGATGACACTCTCCTAGTATGATGGTGACGGCCTCCACACCTTTATTAGTCTATGTATACCATTGGGGAACTCCTCATTGTGATTCCTAGAGTGAACAAAAAGGAGTTGTCCCTTTGATGTCAAAGTGCTAACATTGACTTGTTCTCCCTTACTGTCTCTCCCTTATATGAGTAAGACTTGCGTGGGCTCTCAGGTTAGCACAATTGTGAGAGGACAACATTTTTCAGCATTTATTGTGTCTTATGAAAGCCTTTCCCACCCCTCTATTTATAAAAGGGCTAGGGCCAGGGTTTTTAGATCACGTGGGAGTCGAAGAGACATATATTAATGAATTTATGTCTATTGCATATCACAAATCAGTTGGGTCACATTTGAATCAGTCAATTCGTATGTGAATATGTCAATTCTATTGGGAAATATGGCATCAGATAGGCAACGAAAAAAAAATTATTGATGTATATCCCATTAACTAGCGGATCATGTCAATAACTATGCAATGGGAAGGATGGTTTAACAAAGATATATCTAGTCCTAGAGAAAGTCCAATGATAACCCTCTTCGAAGTAGATGTGCACTCTTGGACGATGTTTGTGCATCTCCTAATTGCATCGGGACTCATTTGATTGCTCCTCCATAGATAACATACTCGAACATTATTGTCTGTAGTTCTTCCTCTTGTCGCAGACTGCTAGTTGACGTCGTCTTCTTTAGTGATGGGAAAAGGCCACCTCACTTCTAGAGACATTCACATGGACCAACTAGATCTTATATCATCCAGCAAGAATGGACAGGAAGGATTTGTCCCTCCTATTGGTTTACTAGCCACAAACCTACTCTCACACAATAATGACCCTCAACTATTCTCTCCCATAACTATCCCTCCCTAGTCGGGTAGGACTTGCTTCAACGGTTACCACAACCAGAGAAGACAACAATTGTTAGAGCAACCGATTCTTAATTGTAAGTGTTTCTCTCTAGAAATCCTCTAGTACCCCTCTATTTATAGTGAGGACTAGGGCTAGGTTTCCCAGTCTGTATGAGAGTGGAAGGGACCTAAAGATCTTGAATTTTCACAACAATTTTAGAAATTTCACAGTCTGCGGTAGCTGAAATGGCCATATCAAAACCTAGACAGTCATCTGGAACATGAGGATGATCATCTCGCACTACGAGATTATTGTTTCGTAGTTTCCCAATTTTGTACATGTTTCGACAATTCAATTCCAATTGATGCACAACATGAAATCAACACCAATCCTTGATGCAATCAAATTGCACCCCAAACCAGCCGTTTGGTGTAGACAAGATGGTCATCTCGCACCACATGAAATGGTCGTCTTGTATAAGCGATATGGGCGTCTCACAACCTGGGTCAGGTTGAATTCCTACCAATGTAAAATACAATCAATCTGACATTCCAAATGGTTGTCTCAACACTTGAACTGATTGTTTAGCAGTCCAATCATATGATTTGTTGCATAAATTGAATACCTAAACACTTTAGTAATCAATCCAATCATCATTCAAGATCAAACTCCTCTTCTAGAAGAGTTCCTATGTGTGTGACCCTATAGGTCCTATATTATGTTGGCAGTGAAAGTCCATAACAAATTATGACATGACAAGCAATGAGTGTTGCCTAGTCACACATCATTGCTATCCAAGTAAATGGAAAGTTGGAGAACAACTTCAACCTACAATATGTGTATGGTGTTATAGTGTTTATATAGTTCCTTTATCACTGATATACAGATTGAACTCAAGGCATGGACCTATCATCCTCTTCAATATTCAATATATGTTTCTTTCTATAGAGGACTCTATGAGATATGTGTAAGCTCAATATCATATATTGACTCAAATGTACATGGCCATATATTTCTTAGTCTCTCTAACTCAAGTGGCCTTGGATATCATATTCTCATAGGATGGCCAAATCCCATTTCTATCACTCACAGTCAGTCCCCATGTGTCACAATCACCCAATCATCAACTTTATAACAACCCATGTTTCAGGATTGTGTTTGATGATGTCAAAGCGTACCGAACGAAATGTGATGAGTGCAGTGATTTTAGGTCTAAGAACCAGAAACACCACCATCACTATAAGATGTGATTCTGACTTACCTAGTTAAGGTTTCCATGTATATCTCTTATGGTGGGTCTATCTAATACACAGTTCTCTAACATGTATATGTGTGTTTGGTTTGATATCGCCATATCATGACTAATTATATTCTATCATCAAACAACTCACACTCTAATCTTATGTGTTATTGTTGTCTGTTTACCTTCCACAATAACAACTGATTAGGGATATAACAAGAATGCATATACTCTTAACATCTGTATGATCTCATTGTTTAGGTCCTAAACCTGAAGACATACGCCATTGCATAACACCATTATCTAGATATTTATTATGTTAATTCATTATCTCAAAACTAAACAAACAAAATAAATTGGAAGCTTGACTTTATTAATAATCAAATCATTTACAAGTTATGCCATTACAATCATCATATGATTGGCTCTCTAAGCATACATACCAACAGACTCCCACTTGAACTTAGATTCAATCACCCATGAATCTTATTCTGAGTGACCTAACATGACCATCATGCTTTTGCTGTGAAAGTGCTTTACTCAAGGGATCACCAATGTTGTTCTCAGTTGGTACTATGTAACTCTTTACATCTCCTCATTTTATGATCTCTCGCATGAGATGGAACCACCTTTTTATATGCTTTGAGTGCTGATTAGATATGGGTTCCTTAGCTTGTGCAATAGCTCCATTGTTTTCAGGATATACCTCGATTATATCACTGATTCTTGGAATGACCCCAAGTTCTGAAATTAACTTCTTAATCCATACAACCTCTTTTATTACATTCGATGCAACAATATACTTGACCTCTATTGTAGAATCAAAAACTGTCACTTTCTTAGAACTCTTCCATCTTACAACTATGTTGTTTAGGCTAAACACATATCCTGATTGTCATTTGTAATCATCTTTGTCAATATGGAAGCTTGCATTAATGTAACCTCTTACCATCAAATCTCCCTCTCTATCATAGACTACGAACTAATCCTTAGTCCTTTTCAAGTACTTGAGGATGTTCTTCACGGCTATCCAATGAGCATCACTTAGATCTGACTGATATATGCTCATCATGCTCAGGGCATACGAGACATTTGGATGGGTACACAACATTGCATACATGATTGATCCAATTCATAAGGCATATGGAATCACGCTCATGTGTTCCCTTTCTTTAAAAGAATTGGGACATCAAAATTTAGAGATGGCAAATCCCTATAGAATGGTTAGGTTTCCTCTCTTTGAGTTCTCCATTTTGAATCGCTTCAATACTTTGTCAATTTATGTGCTTTGACTTAGTCCAAGAAGCCTTCTTGATCTATATCTATAGATATTTATCCCCAATATGTAGGATTCTTCTCCTAAGTCTTTCATAGAGAATGTATTTTGAAGCCATGCCTTTACCTTTTATAAAGTAGGGATATCATTCCCCATCAATAGTGTGTCATCTACATACAATATGAGGAATACTACCATACTCCCACTAACCTTCTTCTACACATAAGGCTCATCTTCATTTTGAACAAAGTCAAACTCTTTAACTATCTCATCAAAATGAAGATTCTAGCTCTGAGATGCTGCTTCAATCCATAGATTGACCTTTATAGATTATAGACTTTATTTTCATCCTTTAGATTGATAAAACCCCCAGGTTGTGTTATATGCACATCCTCAATATGATCCTCATTAAGGAATGTTGTTTTAACATCTATGTGCCAAATCTCATAGTCATGATAAGATGCAATAGTAAGCATGATCCTGATGGACTTAACCATGGCCACTGAAGAAAAGGTTTCATCATAGTCAACACCTTGAACTTGTCTAAAACCCTTTGCAACCAATCTACCCTTATAGGTTTGAACCTTTCCATCCATGTTTGTCTTCTTCTTGAAGACCCACTTGCACCCTATGGGTTTTACCCCTTCAGGTGGTTCCACCAAGGCCCATACTGTAAGGACCCTGAACCATGTTTTGGGCTAACCCTCTTTTATTTGCTTACGAGGTTCTTAAAACCTTAATCTAATATCTCAATATGTATCATGTGACAAGCTTATGTTTCTAGTTTGGTCCCGTTTGGATGTTGTTTGAGCAATGTTTGCTTCTTTTGGACCAAAGTGCAATTTACCCAAAGTAAGGGGTTATATTGCAATATGTCACATGTAGAGTGTGACTTTAGTGCTTTAGAATCATGATAATGAGAATGATGCTATGGGGCACCTTGTGGAGGGCCTATGTTCCAAGTTTGAGCTTGGTTGGATGATGCTTGTGCTTTATGTGCTAGTTTTGGTGCAAATTGCAAATTAACCAAAATGGAGGGTCAATATGCAATTTAGCTGCTCTAGAGTGTTATTTCTTCCATTTGGCATCATCTAGGATGTGGATGAAGGCATGGGAGCCTTGTTTAGAGGATAGTTGAGAAGGGACATCTCTATAATGTCTTTATACCATATATGTTATATGTGTTATCTTGTCCTTTAGTGTATTGGGTAGGGCTTGGAGTGTGTGTCACCCAAGAAGGTGTATCATCCATGTGAGATGACCAGCTGCACGATACACTGACTAGAGTGTATCACCAGGACGTGCATGTGAAGCTTGGGTGGCAACAAGTGGCATTAAGAGCATGAGCAAGTGGAATCTAAGCTTATGTGGTTATGACACCTTTCCTTTGCTACCTCTCTCTTCCTTGGTGTATATAACCCCTTTCCTCTTCACCCAAGTAACCCCTTTCATCTACTTTCTTTCCCCTTCCTATATGGGATGATCTTGGGAGCTTGGGAGCTTAAGGAAACTCCCATGGAGCTTGGGAAGGCGAGCTCCTTTCCCATGGAGACTTCTTGCTCAAGATCCGACCTTGGTGAGTCATGCTTCTTTGCTAGCTTTTTCTTATGCTTCTTATTCATCTCCTTCTTCCCCTCTTGGCCATGGATGGGCCTTTGATGAGATTAGGCAAGGCCGTGATCCTCTCTCTCTCTTTTCTTCTCAAGCTAAGCATAACCATGGCTTCTTCTTCTTCTTCTTCTTTTTTTTCATCTTTTGTTTCTAATGGAGATGATGATGGTGCCGAAGGCAAGTTTGGAGATTTGGATGGGTGATCTTCATGGTGAGGAACGTGGGTTTTCTTCTTGGAACAGGAAGCTTGATTCTTTTCATGGAGATCCTCTTAAGGTGGGTTACATAACTCTTAACCATCTCTATTATGTTCACTCTCCATATGTGCATACATTGATTCTTGTCTTTAAATCGATACCCTTCTCTATGATAGTTGTGTATGTGGAACTTGAGATCTATTCTAATGGAAATGGTAACATTTTATTACTGTCTTTATCTTATTTTCCTCGTGCAAGATGGTAACGGGTGTCTTGAGGTTGAAGATGACTAACCCGATATGGTGCCTTACCCGATATGGGGCTTTGCCCAATACAGAATCTTGCCCGATATAGTATCTTGCCTTTTAGGCTATGCCTTGGTTGATGGATTATGAGAAATACCCCTCTCTCACTTTGTTGTTGAGAGGTGATCTTAGGATCCCTTGATCCAAGATGTACGGTAGTGAGTTCTTAGGAAATACCCCTCTCTTACTTAATTGTCTTGAGAGGTGATCCTATGCTCTATATTATGGATGGGTGACATGTTAGTTGGCCGATTTACCCTATTGGATACCTTGGGCGACATGAGTAGACATGCTTTGATGTTGAGTTTTGAGCAACACCCCTCCTTCCTTGAGTTGTGAGGTGAGCTCTAGCTCTTGGTCGATATGATGATGGGAGATATGATAGTTGATCGATATGAAGCCCTAACCTTAGCTTGGACAATATAGTGTCTTGGCCGATATGGAGCTCTAACCCTAGCTTGGGCGATAGGGTTGCCTCGAGCGACATGGATGCTCAACTCTAGTTGCACGACATGTTCTTGGGATTGAACCCTTGGTTGGTATCTTGGGCGATATGGATGCCCTAACCCTAGCTTGGGGCGATATGATTGCTTTGGCCGATAGGATAACCCTAACCCTAGTTGCCCAACATGACATCTTGGGCGACATGGCATCTTGGGTGACATGGAGTCTTAGGCGATAGGGTTTCCCTAACTCTAGATTGACCGATAGGGGTGCTCTTGTTGTGATGATCTCTTGGGCGTCATGGTGTGTTGGCCAAGAAAGTGATCCATGGATGACAAAGATATGAGGATGGGCATTATGGATGGTCCCTTGATATGATGCCAAACATCATCAACCCTAACCCGATATGAGTGTGTATGTGTACATGGCTTGGGCGACACTAGGGTTATGGGCAGGGCTGATACCCCCACAAGGAGAGATGTTACCCTAGCCGATATGCCTTGCCCGATACATGCCTTCTCCTGGTTGGTTACCTGACATGAGTATGTACTTGATTGTTTAGATGGTTCTAGGGTTGAAGGTTTGGCCGATACATGTGTTGAGCCTGGGCTGTATGAGATCTTGGACGTTACAAGTTGAGGGTTGGATGATATGGTATCATGAGTGACATAAGGACTAGTGAGGCTTGGGTGAACCAAGTATGGCAGAGGTTGTTACACCTATATCTTGTTGAAAGAAATTAACGTAGATGTGGCAAGTAGGAAGTCAATCCTGGTAGGGATGACCTAGAGAGCACCTTGGCGGTTTTGGTGCTCTGAGGTTCTTGGCCGACACAATGGTGAGGTTGCTTAACCCAAGAGGATTTAGATGTGTGGGTTGAGCATGGAATCCGACATGCTTATATCCATGAGTTGTTTGATATCTTAGTGATAGCCTAAGGTATGTCCAGGCGATATGGCCTTTGGAGGTGTTCTTACACGATATTCCTGGAAGCATGATGAATAAGTTGTGAGCATTAGTTTGGGGGTTATCTATGGTTGATGATAGGTGAACCTTTGATAATGCTTGATGGTTGATCATGATTGTGTGATCCCAAAAGATGAATCCTAAGGGATGGCATGCATGATGATACAAGATATAGGGTATGGTGGATACCCATGGTATGGTAACAGTAATGTGTATTTCTTAATACACCATCTATGACTTATGCTCATGTGTTCATAATAACGGATGATTGTTCCAATCCTATAAACCTTAATCTTAATGATATGATAATCATGATAGGTTCTTTAAAGATTGTATTTGGTGATCAAGTTATCTCTTTGATATGCTCCCTAACCATGCATGTATTATCAACTAAATTCATAGCCGGGTAAAAGCTATGATGACTATATCATTATGTGCCTTGTGTGGAATTTGGTATATGAGAAATATCTGATGTATGATGATGAGGCCTTGAGAGGCAGTGGCTTTATGTGATGAAATGAGGGATTGATATCCCATGGCAATATGATGATTGTTGAGGGCAATGAGAATAGCGGTAATAGTGTGACACCAAAATAATGGAATCTAATGTTGTTCATGTTTTACATATGGTTTCTTAATACAACTTGGTTGCCCCAACAATCCACTTAAAATGCATTAACTAAACACAGATGAACTTTCATATAGTTTGCCCTAGCCATAGATCCATCATCGTCAAGAACTAGTGATGGTGAAACGGGTTCTCCTGCGGGTTAACCCGGAGCGCATATTGTTGAATATGCGGGGTTTCTCCTAGATGAAAATAGGAGGATTAGAGTGAAACTGCGGTTGTAAACTCAAGATGTTGGTAAGAGCATGGTGAACAAGCCCATGGCTCAGTATGATAAAGCATGAATGCATTCATGGCTCAAGGAGCACAGTGAACTGGCATGTGGCTCAAGTATACTAGTGTCGTGACCTGTACCAAGGCGGGCTGGATAAAAGGGTAGACTACATGAGCTAACCCTGTGACTGAGGCCACTCAAGCAAGTGATTGTGGTCCTGCTTTAGTTATCATGCACTGACCACAAAGAGGTGAGGTCGTGGAGTCCGACTCTTCCATTGACCTTGTATGGCACCAGTTTTGGGCTTCGCAGCCGAAGGTTGGATTTGAGCGGTATGGCTCACTTCCTCAGGGCATATTAATTCATAATCAATCTGTATAGTATCTCTTCTTAGGGAAAATACGAAACATTGGTTGAGGCCTTGGATGATGTAATCTTTCTCATATGCTTTTAAATGGTCTTTTATACAAGTTTTCATATACATGTTCTTCGTATTCCTTCTTATATAACTAGTTAGCTATTATCAGTTGGTTACATTGATCTATCTGCTCAGTTATGTGTGATAATAATAGAGTTGGTAGAGGGTTATGTTTCTCGCTGGGACTGTGTGTCTCACCCCACTGGTTAAGAACCCTTTTTAGGTGGACATGCCTGGCAAGATAAAGATCATGTGGCTGAGATGATATGCAGAGGTATCATACCTGGTGGAATAGATAGTGTCTAGTAGTAGAGTCCTATGTGTCGTCCCTGTACACTCAGGTCTTTGGGAGAGTTTTCAATGTTTCTCGTATGATGATCGATGTACGATTTTCGACTTATGTACCTTGATGTAATAAATTAGCATGTGGAACAATTATTTCATGTAATGAGATGATGGGAAATTATGTTGTAGTACCTTGAAAATATGTTATGAAAAGAAAGTGTTGGCAGTAGAAGCAACATGTCTCATCTTATGCTTCTTGTTGTAAATTAGTTTTAATTTCTCAAGATTTTTGGTAATCCGCTAGTTAGTATGTAATCATGTTTTGTTCTAGATGGGATGTTTCAAGTGGTTGGTATCAGAGCTCTAGGTTTGCTGAGTCTACAGGGACACTAGGAATAGGATTAGGATGGTGTCTAAGGTTGGACCATGACATAAAATATGGTGCATACTACCTAATCTTAGTACTTGATGCCCTGGACATGTATTCAAATATTGAAGACAAAGGTAAATATGGAGCATTAGATTGTTTCCTCTTTGATTACTCTGATCAAGTAGTCATTCTAGAGCAATCTAAAGAGCATAACAAATCAGGAAATATGATGCTAATACCTTCATCCTATTATAAAAGAGGTAAATGAATGCACCATAACCCCTTAATAACTGGATGCTTGGTAATAAAAAGAAGAAGTAATGGTTCTATGACACCTAAATCCATATGAGAATATGATGAGGTAAGTTCTTGAAACCGTAATCTCAATAGATATACCTGGAAAAAGATAGAATAACCTATGATAACTCGGTAAGTTAAAGCATAAAACTTACACAAGATGAAATAGATGCCTGAAAACCAAGATAAACATAAAAGAAAGAGAAACACAAGTGATGATTAAACCAGGTGGAACCTGATATAAACTCAGACCAACCAATGAACGTAAGCAAGAATAAGAAAAGTATAAAGTGCAATTCATGATAAGTAAAGGAGAACAAGGGAGATGATCCCTATTCGATAAATAATCATGAATATGATGAAATGACAACAAGATAAAAAGAGTAATAACATGTAATGGTCTTGATGATTCATGTGTAGAGTGCAACGAAACCAAGAAGAAATAGGATAAAACCAGATGGAACAAAGTTTAATGATACATGAACAGTTGCAAACTCATGTAAGGATCAAAGAAAGTGATAATCTCCTCCCCTTGATATGAAACCATAAGGTGTTGATGGGGTGATAGGAGGAGTTTGTACCCTTGTGTTCCTTCCCTCTGAGGGAGTGTCCATCAAGTAGACCTTGTGTCACTCGATATGTATGCTTTTGAGTGATCTCTGGTTGGATACTTTGAAAAGTATCAGCTGATCTTGGACTTTAGTTTCCAAGATGGAGATGTTTGTGATAGATAATGACAATAGGATCCTATCAACATGTCTTCTGATAATGGATTGAGAATCAAGATGCCTAGATCATGGAGGTATGGTGGTGAACCGTCTTGATAGATCATCCTTGACCTTGAACTCATAAGCTGGAGGCTTGTTTTGGAGTCTAGACCTATGTGGTGACCCTTGAGGTAGCAGTTCAACAACACAGTTGAATGCCGATGAGGATAAGCAAGTGTGGATCGGATAGTCTGAACAGGAAGTGGAAGGCAACATGCAATAGTTAGATCTCATGACACGAGTTGGCCAGAATAGTGTGTGCTGGAAGGACGGATGGAGTCACTCCTTTACACTTTGTCTTCTTCTTGCCTCTTATCTACTCCAGTTGATCCGGTATAGGGTGTACCCTCCTTTGAACACTTGTAGTGTGTTAGGAAGATGTTTCCCTCTTGTTATCCAGGAGAGAGATAACTTGTTGTCAAAAACCCTGTTGGATGACCTGGTTGTGTTGGATGAAGTATATCCTTCTTGTATGACAGTCAAGCGAATCTCTTTCCACTTGACATATCGAGGATCGAGATAACCCTAGGAATGTATCTCCTTGGAAAGGTGTGAAGTGGTCTCAAATGGAGAAGTTGGCTTTGGATTTGACATAGCTAAATGTCCATAGTATGGCTATCACCTATTAGGGGTTTATGCTCCACAAAAACATGATGACGGAAGGTATGCACCCAAGGAAAAGAACTGTTGTAAGATCATCTTAGGGAAAAGTTCATCAAGTTAAGCCTGATTCCTTGGAATACTCCCAGCTAAGTCTCGAGTAAAAGAAGGTCCAAGAAGGATGTGCATCGGTTAGAGACGGATGAACAAGGTTTGTGATTCCTATCTAGATCAGTTGAGATAATGTGTACATGTTACAACCGTGTGACACATGTTGTGCCCTTGGGAGCTGACATTAAGACATGGCAGGCTTGAAACTGAGATGATGATGTGGTTGTTGTTAACCAAGATGTTTAGCTTCTTTTGTTTTAAGACTTAAGTGATACATAGTGAGGTGCCTTATGAGCCCTTTCATGTGCATACATGTGTTTTGTAGAGTATGTATCTTGTGATAACCTCTTCTAAGATAGATCTCCCTTGGATTAAGACATCCTTTTGTGGAAGGAGAAGGAACCGTTAGAGTGTATATAGTAGAAGGATAGTGATACAAGTATGAGAAGCTTAAGTGTCGAGCCTGTGAAATTAGATTAGTGTAGAAGAAATGTAATGAGGAAGGTGATATATTAGTAAAAGGAACTGATACCTGAGTGATACGAGTTGCATGTGATGTTCCAGTATATAAAGAGTGTTATCAGACAAAGGATGATGAGACGGAGGGTTGAGTCTGTGACCAGTACAAGGAAACCCTTGATGGCTTTGGAAGAAGAGAAAGTATGTTGGTCATAGATCTATGACACCCATGAGCTTTTATGGAGTTGTATGATGTGATGCGTGAGTAACACCCGTCTTCCTTCTGCTCGGATTTCGGGGATGAAATCCTTGTTAGGGGTTTATGACTTGTAAGGACCCTGACCCATGTTTTGGGCTAAACCTCTTTTCTTTGCTTACAAAATGTGATTAAAACATTAGTCTAATCTCTCAAGATGTTTTGACATCATGTGACAAGCTTATGTTTCAAGTTTGGTCCCGTTCGGATGTTGTTTGAGCAATGTTTGCTTATTTTGGACCAGTGTGCAATTTACCCAAAGTAAGGGGTTATATTGCAATATGTCACATGTAGAGTGTTCCTTTAGTGCTTTAGAATCATTATAAAGAGAATGATGCTATGGGGCGCCTTGTGGAGGGCCTATGTTCCAAGTTTGAGCTTGGTTGGATGATAATTGTGCTTTATGTGCTAGTTTTGGTGCAAATTGCAAATTAACCAAAATGGAGGATCAATATGCAATTTACCTACTCTAGAGTGTTCTTACTTTAGTTTGGCATCATCTAGGACGTATATGAAGGCTTGGGCACCTTGTTTGGATGATAGTTGAGAAGTGACATCTCTATAAGGTCTTTATACCATATTTGTTATATGTGTTATCTTGTCCTTTAGTGTTTTAGGTAGGGCTTGGAGTGTGTCTCGCCCAAGAAGGTGTATCGTCCATGGGAGATGACCATATGCAGGATACACAGCCTAGAGTGTATCACCAGGCCATGCATGTGAAGCTTGGGTGGCAACAAGTGGCGTTAAGAGCATGAGCAAGTGGCATCTAAGCTTATGTGGTTATGACACCTTTCCTTTGCTACCTCTCTCTTCCTTGGTGTATATAACCCCTTTCCTCTTCACCCAAGTAACCCTTTTCATCTACCTTCTTTCCCCTTCCTGTATGGGATGATCTTGGGAGCTTAAGGAAACTCCCATGGAGCTTGGGAGGGAAAGCTCCTGGCCCATGGAGACTTCTTTCTCAAGATCTGACCTTGGTGAGTCATGCTTCTTTGCTAGCTTTTTCTTGTGCTTCTTCTTCATCTCCTTCTTCCCCCCTCAGACATGGATGGGACTTTTATGAGAGTAGGCAAGGAAGTGGTCCTCTCTCTCTCTCTTTTCTTCTCAAGCTAAGCATAACCATGGCTTCTTCTTCTTCTTCTTCTTCTTTTTCATCTTTTGTTTCTTAAGGAGATGATGATGGTGCCGAAGGCAAGTTTGGATATTTGGATGGGTGATATTCATGGTGAGGAACGTGGGTTTTCTTCTTGGAACAGGAAGCTTGATGCCTTTCATGGAGATCCTCTTAAGGCGGGTTACATAACTCTTAACCATCTCTATTATGTTCACTCTCCATATGTGCATACATTGATTCTTGTCTTTAAATCGATACCCTTCTCTATGATAGTTGTGTATGTGGAACTTGTGATCTATTATAATGGAAATGGTCACGTTTTATTACTGTCTTTATCTTGTTTTCCTTGTGTAAGATGGTAACGGGTGTCTTGAGGTTGAAGATGACTAACCTGATATGGTGCCTTACTCGATATGGGGCTTTCCCCAACATAGAACCTTACCTGATATAGTATCTTGCCCATTAGGCTATGCCTTGGTTGATGGATTGTGAGCAATACCCCTCTCTCACTTTGTTGCTGAGAGGTGAGCTTAGGATCCCTTGATCCAAGATGTACGGTAGTGAGTTCTTAGGCAATACCCCTCTCTCACTTAATTGTCTTAAGAGGTGAGCCTATGCTCTATATGATGGACGGGCGACATGTTAGTTGGTCGATATACCCTATTGGATACCTTGGGCGACATGAGTGGACATGCTTTGATTTTGAGTTTTGAGCAACACCCCTCCTTCCTTGATTTGTGAGGTGAGCTCTAGCTCGTGGATGATATGATGATGGGCGATATGATAGTTGGCCGATATGAAGTCCTAACCTTAGCTTGGACAATATAGTGTCTTGGCCGATATGGAGCTCTAACCCTAGCATGGACGATAGGGTTGCCTCGGGCGACATGGATGCTCTACTCTAGTTGTACGACATGTTCTTGGGATTGAACCCTTGGTTGGTATCTTGGGCGATATGGATGCCCTAACCCTAGTTTGGGGTGATATGATTGCTTTGGCCGATAGGATAGCCCTAACCCTAGTTGCCCGACATGGCATCTTGAGTGACATGGCATCTTGGGTGACATGGAGCCTTGGGCGATAGGGTTGCCCTAACTCTAGATTGACCGATAGGGGTGCTCTTGTTGTGATGATCTCTTGGGCGTCATGGTGTGTTGTCCAACATAGTGCTCTATGAATGACAAAGATATGAGGATGGGCGCTATGGATGGTCCCTTGATATGCTGCACGACATCATCAACCCTAACCCGATATGAGTGTGTATGTGTACATGGCTTGGGCGACACCAAGGTTACGGGCATGGCCGATACCCCCATAAGGAGAGAAGTTACCCTGGCCGATATGCCTTTCCCGATACATGCCTTCTCTTGGTTGATTACTCGACATGAGTATGTGCTTGATAGTTTGGATGGTTCTAGGGTTGAAGGCTTGGCTGATACATGTGTTGAGCCTGGGCAGTATAAGATCTTGGACATTACAAGTTGTGCGTTGGACGATATGGTGTCATGAGTGACATAAGGACTAGTGAGGCTTGGATGAACCAAGTATGACAAAGGTTGTTACACCTATATCTTGTTGAAAGAAATTAACCTAGATGTGGCAAGGAGGAAGTCAATCCTGGTAGGGATGACCTAGAGAGCACCTTGGTGGTTTTGGTGCTATGGGTTTCTTGGCCGACACAATGGTGAGGTTGCTTAACCCAAGAGGATTTAGATGTGTGGGTTGAGCATGGAATCTGACATGCTTAGATCCATGAGTTGTTTGATATCTTAGTGATATCCTAAGGTAAGTCTAGGCGATATGGCCTTTGGAGGTGTTCTTTCACGATATGCCTGGAGGCATGATGAATAAGTTGTGAGCATTAATATGGGAGTTATCTATGGTTGATGATATGTGAACCTTTGATAATGCTTGATGGTTGATCATGATTGTATGATCCCTAAAGATGAATCCTGAGGGATGGCATGCATAATGATACAAGATATAGGGTATAGTGGATACCCATGGTATGGTAACAGTAATGTGTATTTCTTAATACACCATCTATGACTTATGCTTCATGTGTTCATAATAATGGATGATTGTTCCAATCCTATAAACCTTAATCTTAATGATATGATAATCATGATAGGTTCTTTAAAGATTGTATTTGGTGATCAAGTTATCTCTTTGATATGCTCCCTAACCATGCAGGTATTATCAATAGAATTCATAGCCAGGTAAAAGCTATGATGACTATATCATTATGTGCCTTGTGTGGAATTTGGTATATGAGAAATATCTGATGTATGATGATGAGGTCTTGAGAGGCAGTGGATTTATGTGATGAAATGAGGGATTGATATCCCATGGAAATATGATGATTATTGAGGGCAATGAGAATAGTTGTAATAGTGTAACACCAAAATAATGGAATCTAATGTTGTTCATGTTTTACATATGGTTGATTAATACAACTTGGTTGCCCCAACAATCCACTTACAATGCATTAACTAAACACAGATGAACTTTCATGTAGTTTGCCCTGGCCATAGATCCATCATCATCAGGAACTGGTGATAGTGAAATGGGTTCTCCTGCGAGTTAACCCAAAGTGCATATTGTTGAATATGCGGGGTTTCGCCTTGCCAAAAATAGGAGGATTAGAGTGCAACTATGGCTTTAAACTCAAGATGTGTATAAGAGCATGGTGAACAAGCCCATTTCTCAGTATGATAGAGCATGAATGCGTTCATGGCTCAAGGAGCACAGTGAACTGGCCCGTGGCTGAAGTATACTAGCATCGTGACCTGTACCAAGGTGGGCTAGATAAAAGGGTAGACTGCATGAGCTAACCCTGTAGCTGAGGCCACTCAAGCAAGAGACTACGGTCCTTCTTTAGTTATCGTGCACTGACCACGAAGAGGTGAGGTCGTGGAGTCTGACTCTTCCATTGACCTTGTATAGCACCAATTTTGGGTTTTGCAGCCGAAGGTTGGATTTGAGCGGTACGACTCACTTCCTCAGGGCATAATAATTCGTAATCAAGCCGTATAGTATCTCTGCTTAGGGAAAATATGAAACATTGGTTGAGGCCTTGGATGACGTAAGCTTTCTCATATGCTTTTAAATGGTCTTTTGTATAAGTTTTCATATACATGTTCTTCATATTCCTTCTTGCATAACTGGTTAGCTATTATCAGTTGGTTACATTGATCTATCTACTTAGTTATCTATGATAATAATAAAGTTGGTAGAGGGTTATGTTTCTCACTGGGACTGTGTGTCTCACCCTGTTGGTTAATAACCCTTTTTAGGTGGACGTGCCTGGCGAGATAAAGATCATGTGGCTTAGATGATATGTAGAGGTATTGTACCTGGTGGAATAGATAGTGTCTAGTAGTAGAGTCCTATGTGTCGTCCCTGTACACTCGGGTCTTTGGGAGAGTTTTCCATATTTCTCATATGAAGATCGATGTACGGTTTTTGGATTATGTACCTTGATGTAATAATTTAGCATGTGGAATAGTTATTTCATGTAATGAGTTGGTGGGAAATTATGTTGTAGTACCTTGAAAATATGTTATGAAAATAAAGTGTTGGTAGCAGAAGCAACATGTCTCATCTTATGGTGCTTGTTGTAAATCAGTTTTAATTTCCCGTGATTTTTGGTAATTCGCTGGTTAGTATGTATTCATGTTTTGTTCGAGATGGGATGTTTCACATACCTTGTTGGCATACATGGATTCCATATTAGATCTCATCACCTCAAGCAATTTCTCAGACTCTGGTCCCTCAATAGATTCTAGATAGGTTGTTGTCTCATAATCTATGACCAACTCACCACATTCCTGAGTCACAAGATACTCCAAATCTCTCAAGTTCAAGGGGTGTCCTACTAGATCTATGAGGTTCTTGTTTCACTTGAGGAATTCAAGATTCCACAACAATTTGTGAATCTCCTTGTTCCTCTTATACATCTATAGGTTCAATATTTTGTTGTTTGTCTTGAACCTCTTTGAGTTATACTTTCCTCCCACTATTTCCTCTGGAAATAAATTCCTTTTCTAGAAACACATCATTTTTGGCAACAACTATTTTGTTGTTAGTTGGGTTGTATAAGTAGTATCCCCTTGTCTCCTTAGGACATCCAACAAAATAACATTTATCAGACTTACGTACAAGCTTTTTAGGAAACATTTTCCTATTATAAGATTCACATCCCAAAATCTTCATATAAGACATATTGGGACGTTTCCCATACCATATCTCATATGGTGTCTATGGGACTGATTTTGACAGTACTAGATTAAGTGTAAACATGACGGTTTGAAGAGCATAACCCCAGAAGGAAGTTGGAAGATTAGAAAAAATCATCATTGATCGCACCATTTCCAGTAATGTGTGATTCCTTCTTTTTGACACACCATTATGTTGTAGTGTTCCAGGTGGAGTCCATTATGATACAATACCATAGGCTCTCAGAAGGTCCTCAAATTCTTGGCTTAAGTATTCTGCACCTCAATCATAATGAAGGGCTTTGATACTTTTACCAATCTAATTATATACTTCATTCATAAACTCTTTGAACTTTTCAAGAGTTTCTGACTTATGTTTCATCGGGTAGATATAACCATACCTACTGAAGTCATCAGTGAAGGTAATGAAGTATTGATACCCACCTCTAGCATTTGTTGTAAAAGATTCATATACATCAACATGTATGAGTCCTAATAGATCACTAGCACTCTCACTATTTCTAGTAAAGGGAGTCTTGGTCATCTTGCCCAACAAATAAGATTCACATGTCTCTATTGATTCAAAATTAAAAGAGTCCAGGTAAAGATCTTTATGGAGTCTCGATATGTGTTTCTCATTTATGTGCCCTACACGACAATGTCAAAGGTATGTTTGGTTTGAGTCATTGAGTTTCTGTCTTTTGGTATTTATGTTATATATGCTTGTCTCTAGATCTATCAAGTGTAGACCATAAGACATTGGGTCATTCCCATAAAAGATCCCACCTTTACTAATAGAGCATCTTCCATTCATTATAAGAAATTCAAATCCATTCTTGTCCAAACAAGACACATAGATGATGTTCCAATTAATGGCAGGTACATAATCGTAGTTATCTAACTCTATTACTAGCCCACTTGATAGAGATAACTCATAGGTTCCAACTGCATTAGCGAAAACTCTTGCACCATTTGCAACTTGCAGTTCTACCTCCCCTTTCTTTAAAGGTCTACTTTTTTTCAGATCCTACATATTTGAGCAAATGTGTGATCAACATCTGATATCTAGTACCCATAATGGGGAAGTAGTAAATTTAACATCTATTTCATATATAACAGAAGTAGAGATCTCAATCCCTTACTTCATCTTCCTAGGTTCCCTTATCCTTCGCGTTAGTTTGAGTGCAAAAGACTTGAACTTTAGCTTAGCCACATAACACTTTTTGGCTTTGCCTTTTTATTTGGACTCAACTCCATTGATCATCATCACAGATTTGTCCATCTTCATTTGTGCTTCTACACTTATCAAAATGGCAAGCAACTATGACAGCGGCCTAGCCATGTTGCTCAAGTGATAACACTTGATAAACTGGCCACATGATTTAGACAACAATTGCAAAATCATATCTATGGCCAACTCTTGGCCTAAAGGAAATCCCAGTCTTTCAAGATGCTTCACACGCCAAATTATATTGAGCACATGGGGTTCTACTAGATCTCCCTCTGTCATTTTTCACTCAAATAGCACCTTAGAGACATTATACCTTTCATGTTTATCATGTTGTTTATGCAACTGATAGTTTATACTGCCCAACACAAGGTTCTTGATGTTCATAACATCATTGACATGATTCAAAAAAAGCATCTGTGTCAGTCTTTAGAAAATATAGAGTGAATACTGGCATTGGTGTTTCAGGATCATGCATAACACTTCTCAAGGTCCTAAACTAGTTGTGGAAATAAATCTCATTTAATTCGTCCCATTTGAAGATTGAGTGCTTTCCATTTGATTCAACAAGAGGAAATTTGCATTCGTCAAAAAACATTTTTCATTTGATTTAAAAAGTTGATATTAATTAGGTCTTTAACTAATTATCACTCCCACTATTTATTCAAATTGATAGCCCTCAATATCAATTTAGAAGATTGCAACGTACAACCTTCTAGTGAACCAACATCCTAATTTCATTAAAATCATGAGCTAGCTAGGGCTATCACCCACAACTTGATACTATCAGGTAGGAAACTCTTACCAATTGCATCATATGAAACTATTGATATATTATTTAAACTCATTGCCATTGATCATCTGTATGCTTCTAGGTGCTTAATCCAATTAAGGTCACTTAGTTAAGCCTGACCCATAAGCCAACAAGATAGACTATGCATCGTGCAAGGGAAGACCCACATATCTACCATCATACTTCCACGAGATAGACGACACACCACACTAGGGTGTTCCCACACTTGGTAGATCAAGCTTATCATGTGAGCTTCTTATGGAAAGAATCTTGGAATTAATATTATATTGAGGGATTTTGTATAATACATATTGATTAACCAATCGCCACATATAGGGAATGTATCTTCTATGTGCTATAACCCACAATGAAAACATGCAATACACAAAAAGCAATGGTTATGGCCATTCTAATGTAATTGCTTGGAGCCACAAGGAATTACCACAACCTAGGGTCTACATCACATGCAGAAACATGTTGTTGAGGAAGATTAGTATTTTCCAATCCAGGTCAATCAGTTCAACTCTTGAATTGGTCTTCTCACCTCTGGGCCGATCGATTTCTCTTCACACCGGTCGTATCACCATCAGATCCATAATCTTATGGATCCTCCAATCAATTGGTCAGGTCTGCTAGTTGATTGGGTTGGCTCGTCCTCCTTAGTCCTTCTCGATCCTCTAGCCGATTAGTTTTCCTCTTAGACGGTCGACTGGCCGAATGAAGAGCGTCTTCTTCTTCATCATAAAAAGAAAACAAACTATCCTACTATTACATGATTACTGTAACATCCCTGACCTGGGTTATGCACTAACCCTAGGTGTTTTTCTTAAATGTGTGATTAGATGCTTGTGGTTACCCTTTGAAATGTAATTAAGCCTTTTGAGGAACTTATATTTCTATTTCTATCCTTTTTGAATAATGTTGAAACATTGTTTTGTTAATATTGGACTAAAGTGCAAATTACCCAAGTAAAGGGGTTCACTTGCAAATTGCACATGTTAAGATGTTCCTCTGATGTTGAGAACTCATAAGAATGAATATGATTTGGTTCTATGGATTCCACAAGCTTGAGCACCAAGATATAACTTGTAGAGCAATCCTTGTGCTTTAAAACCTAGTTTTGGTGTAAAGTGCAATTTACCAAAAACCTAGGGTTCAATATGTAAAATATACCCTCTAGAGGATCTCTAATGTTTCTTGGCATAAAGTAGAGCAAAGAAAATGAGAGGGGTGCCTCATTTGAATGATCATGGTAGTAGTGGAAACTACTCACAAGAATAATATATTAAACAATATCCAATAAGGGTGGATATTAGTATACCTCTCTTTAAGGTGTTAGTTCTTTTCCAATTAACCTTGGATAATGGAGGAGCTTTTCATAAGGATATAAGGAGGAAATTTTGTCAAGGATGGAGGAAACCTTATTGGATATGTTTGGGAAATAAAAGCAAATAATTATCTCTTTCCTTTTTCCTTGAAAATACCCATAAATATATCAAGCATCCTTATCAACAAAGCAAGGGATCATTTCCCTTAGTTCCTTTTCTTATCTTCTTGCTTTGGCCGACCAAGAAGGAGCTCTGGAGCATAGGAAGGATGACCAAGATGACTTGGTAAGTGTTGATCATCATCTAACTCAAATTCATGGTCGAAAACCCTAAAACAAGGTTGGTTTCTTAGTTTTCTTCACACGATTCTTCTTTCTAGACATCTTCTCCATCCAAAACTTGAAGAATGAAGCTTGGACAACTACTGGAGCTCAAGACACCATTAAATCTACGAATCTTGGAGCTCTGGATCAGTCCTAGAGGTGGGTTTTATAACTCTAAAACCCTTAAGCTTTGCTTTTGCATCCTTCTTTTCTAGAATCGTTACTTATACTTCTTCTTTAGACAGCTTTGTGTGTTCTTGCTATCATTTCCGTTAAGAACAGCCCCTGTTCTTGAGGTAGAAGAATATGACGTTAATTCCTATGTTTATCCAAGAATTAACTTTAGCAAACAGTTTGCCAAACCGTTTGGAGGAAACAGTTTCAAACCGTTTGAATGCAAATGGTTTCACAAGAACGCATGGAAGCAAATGGTCCAAGACCATTTGGATGCGTTGACCAGGAATTGACCATTTGGAGATCTGTTGAGAATAATGTATACTAATTACCTACCAAAAATCATCAATTAATTCCAAGTGAATCACCAATTGAAGGCCCATCAATCATCTAAACCCTAATCGGGTCAATTGTTGATTTCAATAATTGTATATGTTGAAGTTTGGGTTGAGTAACTCAAACAGTTTCAAAACTATTTGGGGATCACCCAAACGGTCTCAAGACCATTTGGTGATCATCCAAGACCATTTGTAGGTCTAGGGTTAAGAAGGGTTGACCAATTGAGGGCCCAATGATATCAAGTTGATGAATAATTGATTGCTGATTTGGTGACCAAACCTAGGGTTCAAACTTTAATTGAATGATTTGGTTTTTGGTGAAATAATGGGAAAATGGGCTCAAGACCGTTTGGAGGATATCCAAACGATCCTAAGACCGTTTGGGGGTCACCCAAGACCGTTTGGATGTCTAGGGTTGACTATGGTTGAGTGGTTGAAGATCTAAAAGTAACAAGTGGAAGTGCAATTGATTGTTGACCTAGCGATCAATCCAATGAGCTAAACCTTAATTGGGTGAGTTAGTTTTTGATGTTGAATTGTGAAAATGGTCTCAAGACCGTTTGGAGACCATCCAAATGATCCCAATACCGTTTGGGGTCAGGTCATGATCAAATTGAATGACGGTTCAATCGTTTCAAATTAATTAGACTCACATTGATGAATGTTGAAGAGTAATCGATTCCAAGCCCTAATTGATGATCAACTGAGGGTCAATTGAGTGTCAAATCAGTTGAGGGTTGACCTAATTAACTCAATTGATGAGTGGCTATCAAGTGCATGATCGATTGAGGGGTTCAACATTGGAAACCCTAACTCAATTGAAGTGGTTGAGATACTTTTTGGTCCATGCAGTTTTGAGATGGTTCGGACCAAACGGTCTCAAGACCGTTTGAGTCCAAACGATCTCAAGACCGTTTGGGACCAAATGATCCCAAACCATTTGATCTTATGCAGTTTCAAGATCGGTTATGACCATGCGATTTCAAAGTCAAAGGTGACCAAACGATCTTCACTCCACCTTGGGCAAACGGTCTTGAGTGTGCACTTTACCAAACGGTTTCAAGGTCTGTCCAAGACCGTTTGGGGGTTTAGTGTGCAAGACCGTTTGAGGTCTAAAAAGGTTAAGATCGTTTGATGCCTTACTGGTCAAGATGGTTTAGTGATTGATTAACCTAAACCTCATAGATACCTAAAGTGATTAAGGGACCAAGTAATTAGTTGATTAATGCATGTTATAATCAATGGTTAACATTACAAAGGTACCCTTGATGAGATAAAGTGATTAATACTCTTTGAACAAGTGAGCCTTAATAATCATAATAGTAGTAACATAACCCATGATGTCAATGTTGAATTGACTTAGCTCTATCAAGGGTGATGTAAATATCAACTCATAGAAAGATGAGAGAGAAGACTTCTCATTTGAATGATTAATCAAGTAAAGGACATTCAATGTGAATGAATATCTAACTAGGGTATGATCCATGTTAATGAGATCATGAAGCCCTAATTATGATGGTTAATGAAATATAACCCTATTGAGGGTAATAATGGAAGTATTTCTTAATGCATGATGATGATGAAATCCTAATTCATAATGATGACATGGTAATACTTAAATTAAAGGTACCTTGTTGATCATTCCTTATTAGGGTTAATAGTGAACACTAATGGTGAGATATTAATGATAACCCTAATCTAGGGAAATGTGATGATGTGAATAGTAAACCCTAATTCTGGTTTATGCTTTTAAGCATGAAACTCTATGATTGAATTATGAAATAAGGAATCTATGCCCTTTTTAAGCTAAGAGGTTGAATAACCCTAAATTAAATTGAATAAGAAATCTTAAACCTAGAAACCAACCGTGGTGATGTAACACGGTCGTGGTAATTTTCTGTAGCACGACCGTGCAAGGTAGCATGGTCGTGGTATCTTTTCCTTGCACGGCCATTCTTGGATGCACAACCATGGTGTTCTATACTTAACTTGGAAACAATCTGTATTGTGCTGATAAAGATATAATATGCATGCTATTAATTGTGTTAGTCATGCAGGTCTTTATAAAGAGGTGAGCATAGCCAGGTAAGGGTTATGATGCCATATTAATTGAAAGCACTTTATAAGCTTTGAAAGTAATGATATGCTATGTTACCTAGTAAGAGGTAACATATTAGATTGATAGGCTGTATGAGCCAAGAGAAATATCTGCATTGCTACAATCATGTTCATGCTGTTAAATGATTTGATGGTAATATGTTACTTGGTAACAAGTGTTTTGATGATCTAAGGGTTTGAACACCCATGTTCCTGAATCATAATGATGAGATGGTTAGGGATTGATATCCCAATGTTAACAATATGTAATATGAACTTGATATAATTAGTACTCTTTCTTTATAGCAATTGTCTTATTGGTTTATGTTTGAAAACATGACTGATGTTAAAAGAATGCCATAATGTACTTAAATAATCAAGTATAATGATATCATGTAGAGCCCTGACCATAGATCCATCATTGTCAGAATTTAAATGATGGTGAAATAGGTTTTCCTAAGGGAACTCCTGGAGAGCATACTTTTGAGTATGTGGGGGTTATGGACGCGAATATCCTTACGTCCTAATGTAGGAATTGATGTGAGATGTACATTTAATCTCTCAATCCTTCATTATGTGTGTATGCCGGGATGATGTATCACTAATCTCCCGATGATGTTGTTAATGCCACATCGATGATTGATAAACAAGAAATCCCTTAATGGCGAAGAGAGTACAATACGCCACTGCAACTCTAATAGAGAAGTTACCATAATACCCTGGAAAGCTATTATGACAGAGAAACGAGATGTCTTGCATGTTGTTCCTCACACTGACTGAGGATGATGAGGTCATAGGAATCCATCTCTTCTGATGACCTATGTATGGTACCGATTGCGATTTTGTAATGGTCGGTTGGAATATGAGTGGTGTAACTCATCTCCTCAGGGCATAAATATGTTTGAAAAATGTAATCGGCCGTATAGCATAATTGCTTAGGTTGAACTATGAGAAATAATGATTGATGATACATTGTTTATAGTGCTCAAGTTGAATAACTAGTATACATGTTCTTCATATTCCTTATTGATATATGTCTTGTCATTCAATCAAGTTATAATTGAAATGATTGCTTATAAAATACTATTCTACTTAGCTTACACAATGTTTACCTGTTGTTGAATGTTTATAATTCTACTTCTCAATATTATTCCATTATTGCAATAACAATGCTTCTGGCAGAGAGTTATAACTCTCGCTGGGACAATTATTCAATTGTCTCACCCCCATGGGATTCAAATTTTTAGGTAGACGTCCAGGACGAAGGAACCCTTCAGTGGGTGAGCAACAACAACAGCAGCAGCAACAACATCAGGGATAACAGTGATTCTCAGGTGGAAACACTGTCTGTCAAGTCTTGTAGATAGAATGTCCTATGTGTCATCATTGTACTCTCAGGTCCTAGGAGTCAGTAGATGTTTAATGTAGATCTGAGATTTTGGCGTAATGCCTCGAGATTTTTGTATCTTGCCTTGTACAGTTAAAAGGGCATTTGATGTTTGTAATCCTCGAGATGTGATTTTACAGAGATGTAATGATGGATCAATTTGTAAATAGCTTATCTTGTTCTTTTATGAAAGAGTCCTACAGTTTGTGGACATTTGTGTAAAAAGTTTTAAAATTTTGTGATTTTCAGTAATTCCACTGCTAATTAATCGCTTCCACATTCGTTGATCTCATTTTCCCTGAGATGGACGTCACAATTTAGTGGTATCAGAGCTCTAGTTTCGCTGAGTCTATAGAGACATAGGACTTAGGTTGTTGAGTCTGTTCTAGTGCCTTCCAGTATATCTGATAGAGTCTTATGCTCATTTAGGAGGAGAAGATAAAACTAAAGATGTCTGGACCACACAAGGAACACGTTGCTGAGAGTAGTGTCGCTGCACCCAGAAGGGGTGCAAGAAACTAAGAAAGAGAAGAACCTGTGCCTAAACCACCACAGTTCAATCCAACTGACATGGGGAACCCAGCCATCCAAGCCAGGTTTGGGCAGTTCATGACTGCCATGACACATATGACTGATAGGATGCCTATACCTATACCTAGGGCACCTACCCATCCTGAAGGACAAGGAGTCGGCAAGACGTTTGAACGACTTCGCCGAGTTGGAGCCACAGAGTATGCTGGAACAGCTGACCCATAAGATGCTGACTTGTGGTTAACTAAAGTAGAGAAGGCCTTTAGAATCCTGAACGTCCCAAAAGATGAGAAGGTTAGGCATGATGTGTATCTTCTCAAGGGGAGTGCTAGTCATTGGTGGACCATGGAAGAACAGAAAAGGCCAGGTGTGGAGATTGCATGGGAAGTTTTCCGACGGGAATTTATCAATAGATATTTCCCCAAGACATTTTTGGATGAGAAAATCTCTCAGTTTGAGAGGTTAAGATAAGGTTTATTGAACATTAGCGAGTATGAAGCTAAGTTCATGGAGCTGTTGCGGTTCTGTCCGCACATGGCGACCACAGATGAAGAGAGGATTAGGCGTTTTGAGAAAGGATTAAACGTTGAGTTGACTACTATTGTGCCTACTCTGGAGAACAGGGAAAGGTTGGCTACCTTTTTGGAATATGTCAGAAGGGTAGAGAGGTCAGTGGCAGAAAAGAGACAAACCAGGAATAAGAATACGTATCCCCAGTTCCAAGGATCCTCATCTAAAGGTTTTAAGAAACCTAGGTTTTGTTTACCTACACTACCACCTAGATTCAGTACCCAGACACAGTGGACGTCAAATAGGGGTAGAGGATGAAGGTTACCTATAGAAGGAGCTCGTATCTCAACATCTATGTTGGTTATAGGACCACCCAGACCACAACAACTGAACAAAAGTTTTTACATATGTGGAAAGATGGGACATTTGATGAAGGATTACAGGGCCAGAGAAGTGAGTGTAACTCAACCTCAAAGGCAGAGTCAACAAGGATCTCAAAGGCAATAGTTTCCAAGTAATGCTAGAGGACGTGGACAAGCATCCCAAGCTAGATCATCGGCACCAAGTCATCGAGCACCGAATCAACCACAGGCGACGACAAGGTTTTACACAATGAATCCACCTGATGCAGTGATCAACCATTGAGTTGTGACATGTCAGATGGAGTTGTTTAATTCTGATATGTCTACATCTTGTGTTGTATCTGTTTTAATTGATCAGGGTGCTACACACTCCTTTATCACTCGAAGAGTGATTCTTGACTGCAACTTGACTATAAGTGATAGAGAAGATATTTGTTTCTAGAAACTCCCATGATGGGATCTGTCGTGTTGTAGGAGGTATGTTCTCCCTTCATTCTCTTCTTTTCTGAACATCGCATTCAAGTGGGTCTTATACCACTTAAGATGCATGGGTTCGATGTAATCCTCGGGATGGATACCTTGGAAAGGTATAAAGTTGTATTGGATTGTGATTCCAAGCAAGCTATGTTCGCTGGTGATAGTGACATGTAGATCTTTCAAGGAGAGAGAAAGATTCTACCAACCTGTCTTGTGTCAGCTATGGATGCTGAGAAGCTGATGAGGCAAGGATGTTATGCATTCTTGGCCCATGTGGTAGATACCACCATGGAGAGTCCTTATCCTGCTGAAGTTCTGATAGTCAGGGAATTTATAGATGTATTTCCTGAAGAGATTCCAGGTGTACCACCGCCCTGGGAGATTGATTTTGAAATTAATCTAGTTTCGGACACGTGATCGATAGCACAAACACCGTATAGGATGGCGCCTGCTGAGATGGCAGAACTCAAGAAACAACTGCAAGAGTTGATTGAGAAGGGTTTCATACAACCGAGTACTTTGCCTTGGGGTGCTTCGGTCCTCTTTGTTAAAAAGAAAGATGGGTCAATGCGGTTATGCATTGATTATAGACAGTTAAATAAAGTAACTATAAAAAATAAGTATCCTCTACCGAGGATTGATGACCTCTTTGACCAGTTGCGTGGTGCAACCGTCTTCTCAAAGATAGATTTGGAATCCGGATATCACCAGTTGCGTATTAAGGATGCTAACATACCTAAGTCTGCCTTTAGGACAAGGTATGGTCACTATGAGTTCACATGTATGTCGTTTGGATTAACTAATGCACCAGCTGCATTTATGGAACTCATGAACAGAATCTTCTGACCTTTTCTCGATCTGTGTGTTTTTGTCTTCATAGATGACATTCTGATCTATAGTAGAGATGCTCAACAGCACAGACAACATCTTCGTCAGACTCTAACTTTGCTAAGAAAACACAAGTTATATGCTAAGTTTAGCAAGTGTGAGTTCTGGTTACCAGAAGTTACTTTCCTTCGACACGTAATATCTGCTTCAGGTATATGTCTTGACCCTAAAAAGGTAGAATCTCTTTTGCTATGGGAGCAGCTGAAGAAACTGATGGAGATTCGAAGTTTCTTAGGGTTGGCAGGCTATTACCGGAGGTTCATTAAGAACTTCAGTTCTATAGCTTTAACCTTGACTAAGTTGACCAGGAAGGATGTTCCTTTTACCTGGAGTGACAAGTGTCAACAATATTTTCAGCTGTTAAAGGAAAGGTTGACAAGTGCACATGTGCTTGTGTTACCTGAACAAGGGAAAGGATATATAGTTTTCTGTGATGCCTCTAAGAATGGACTAGAATGTGTGTTGATGCAGGATAGACAAGTGATTTCTTTTGCTTCCCGACAGCTTAAGAAACACGAGGAGAATTATTTGGCACACGATTTAGAGATAGCTGTTGTAGTTCATGCCTTGAAAATCTGGAGACATTATCTTTATGAAGAAACATTCCAGATTTTCACAGACCATAAGAACCTTAAGTATATCTTTTCTCAGCATGAGCTTAACATGAGGCAACACCGCTGGATGGAGTTGATCAAGGACTACGATTGCACAATTGATTATCATCCAGGGAAGGCCAATGTCGTTGCAGATGCTTTGAGTAGGAAATCAACAACACCATCCCTAGATAAAGCACAGCTGAATTCTTTAGTGTGCTCAAGGAGAGCTATGCTTATCTCCTTAAGGCAAGACAATGTACAGTTAAAAGTATCATTGTTAGCTGGGTTGTTAGCTGAGATGCACATAAAACCTACTCTAAAATAGCAAATCAAGGAGGCACAACAAGTCGATGCTACAGTTCAACTGATTAGATCGGAGTATGATAGTGAGAAATGAGGTGGTTTCCATGACTCAGATGATCAAGTAGCCTATTATCATGGTAGAATGATAGTGCCTGATGTGGATAACTTGAGGAAGTTAGTTCTGGAAGAAGCTCATTCTTCAATGTATGTTATGCACCCAGGAAGCACCAAGATGTATCGAAACTTGAAAGATATGTATTGGTGGCCTGGTTTGAAAAAGGACGTTTCCGAGTTCATTATGCGGTGTCCTGTGTGTCAGCAAGTTAAGGCTGAACACCATAAGCCTGTAGGGAAAATGCAACCTTTTCCCATACCACAGTGGAAGTGGGATCATGTAACCATGGACTTTGTGGTTGGTCTAACCAGGACAACCAAAGGACATGATTCCATCTGGGTAATAGTTGATAGGTTGACAAAGACAGCACATTTCTTACCTGTCAAAACAACCTATTCTCCTGAGAAGCTGGCACAGTTATATATCGATGACATAGTGCGGCTGCATGGGGTCCCAGTTACCATTGTTTCTGACAGAGGTCCCCAATTTATGAGTCATTTTTGGGAGCGACTTCATAAAGCCTTAGGCACACAGTTAAGGTTTAGTAAAACCTTTCATCCTCAGACTGATGGGCAGTCAGAAAGAACTATACAAACTTTGGAGGACTTGCTTATAACATGTGTACTTCAGTTCACAGGAAGTTGGGATCTGCACCTAAGCTTGATAGATTTTGCCTACAACAACAACTATCAACATAGCATTGGCATGGCACCTTATGAAGCTTTGTATGGTAGACGTTGTAGATCTCCTATATGTTGGTATGAAACTGGTGAATATCAACTTTTAGGTCTTGATCTTGTGCAGCAAACCACCGAGAAGATTAAAATAATACAACAACAAATAAAGACTGCACAAGATAGGCAGAAGTCATATGCTGATAAGCGTCGTAGACCTTTATAATTCTAGGTTAGAGACAAAGTGTACCTCAAAGTGTCACCTTGGAAAGGAGTTTTGAGATTTGGAAGGAAAGGAAAGTTAGCTCTTAGGTTTATGGGGCCTTATCCAATCATTGAACGAATTGGAAAAGTAGCTTATAAACTAGAGTTACAACCATAGCTATAAAAGTTACACCCAGTGTTCCACATTTCCATGCTTAGGAAATGTCATACTGATACATAATCAATTCTGCAACCTATGGAAGTAGAATTGAATGATGATGTATCTTATGAAGAAGGACCTGTATCGATCCTTGATAAAAGAATTAAAAAGATGAAAAAGAAAGACATAAGTCATGTAAAAGTCCTCTGGAATCACTGTGGTATTGAAGAAGCCACATGGGAACTAGAGGAAGAGATGAGAAGGAAATACCCTATCCTTTTCACTTAATATGTCTTTGTTGATTTCAGGGACGAAATCCTTGTAAGGGGTAGATAATTTGTAACATCCCTGACCTGGGTTATGCACTAACCCTAGGTGTTTTGCTTAAATGTGTGATTAGATGCTTGTGGTTACCCTTTGAAATGTAATTAAGGCTTTTGAGGAACTTATATTTCTATTTCTGTCATTTTTGAATAATGTTGAAACATTGTTTTGTTAATAATGGACTAAAGTGCAAATTACCCAAGTAAAGGGGTTAACTTGCAAATTGCACATGTTAAGATGTTCCTCTGATGTTGAGACCTCATAAGAATGAATATGATGTGGTGCTATGGATTCCACAAGCTTGAGCACCAAGATATAACATGTAGAGCAATCCTTGTGCTTTAAAACTTAGTTTTGGTGTAAAGTGCAATTTACCCAAAACCTAGGGTTCAATATGTAAAATATACCCTATAGAGGACCTCTCATGTTTCTTGGCACCAATTAGAGCAAATAAAATGAGAGGGGAGCCTCATTTGAATGATAATGGCAGTAGTGGAAACTACTCACAATAATAATATATTAAACAATATCCAATAAGGGTGGATATTAGTATACCTCTCTTTAAGGTGTTAGTTCTTTTCCAATTAACCTTGCATAATGGAGGATCTTCCCATAAGGATATAAGGAGGAAACGTGGTCAAGGATGGAGGAAACCTTAGTGGATATGTTTTGGAAATAAAAGCAAATAATTATCTCTTTCCTTTTTCCTTGAAATTACCCATAAATATATAAAGCATCTTTATCAACAAAGCAAGGGATCGTTTCCCTTAGTTCCTTTTCTTATCTTCTTGCTTTGGCCGACCAAGAAGGAGCTCTAGAGCAGAGGAAGTATGACCAAGCTGACTTGGTAAGTGTTGATCATCATCTAACTCAAATTCATGGTGGAAACCCTAAAACAAGGTTGGTTTCTTAGTTTTCTTCACACAATTCTTCTTTCTAGCCATCTTCTCCATCCAAAACTTAAAGAACGAAGCTTGGAAAAGTACTTGAGCTCAAGCCACCATTAAAGCGACGAATCTTGGATCTCTGGATCATTCCTAGAGGCGGGTTTTATAACTCTAAAACCCTTAAGCTTTGCTTTTGCATCCTTCTTTTCTAGAATTGTTGCTTATACTTCTTCTTTAGACACCTTTGTGTGTTCTTGCTATCATTTCCATGAAGAACGGCCCCTATTATTGAGGTAGAAGAAGATGATGTTAATTCCTATCTTTATCCAAGAATTAACTTTAGAAAACGGTTTGCCAAACCGTTTGGAGGAAACGGTTTCAAACCGTTTGAATGCAAATGGTTTCTCAAGAACGCATGGAAGCAAACGGTCCAAGACCGTTTGGATGCGTTGACCAGATGTTGACCATTTTCATATCTGTTTAGAATAATGTAGACTAATTACCTACCAAAAATCATCAATTAATTCCAAGTGAATCACCAATTGAAGGCCCATCAATCATCTAAACCCTAATCGGGTCAATTGTTGATTTCAATAATTGTACATGTTGAAGTTTGGGTTGAGTAACTCAAACGGTTTCAAAACTGTTTGGGGATCATCCAAATGGTCTCAAGACCGTTTGGTGATCACCCAAGATCGTTTGGAGGTCTAGGGTTAAGAAGGGTTGACCAATTGAGGGCCCAATGATATCAAGTTGATGAATAATTGATTGCTGATTTGGTGACCAAACCTAGGGTTCAAACTTTAATTGAATGATTTGGTTTTTGGTGAAATAATGGGCAAACGGTCTCAAGACCGTTTGGAGGATATCCAAACAATCCCAAGACCGTTTTGGGGTCACCCAACACCATTTGGAGTTCTAGGGTTGACTATGGTTGAGTGGTTGAAGATCTAAAGGTAACAAGTTGAAGTGTAATTGATTGTTGACCTAGCGATCAATCCAACGAGCTAAAACTTAATTGGGTGAGTTAGTTTTTGATGTTGAATTGAGAAAACGGTCTCAAGACCCTTTGGAGAACAACCAAATGATCCCAAGACCGTTTGGGGTCAGGTCATGATCAAATTGAATGATGGTTCAATTGTTTCAAATCAATTAGACTCACATTCATGAATGTTGAAGAGTAATCAATTCCAAGCCCTAATCCAATTGATCTAAGCCCTAATTGATGATCAATTGAGGGTCAATTGAGTGTCAAATCAGTTTAGGGTTGACCTAATTAACTCAATTGATGAGTGGCTATCAAGTGCATGATCGATTGAGGGGTTCAACATTGGAAACCCTAACTCAATTGAAGTGGTTGAGATACTTTTTGGTCCATGTAGTTTTGAGATGGTTCAGACCAAACAGTCTCAAGACCATTTGAGTCCAAATGATCTCAAGACCTTTTGAGTCCAAACAGTCTCAAGACCGTTTGGGACCAAATGATCCCAAAGCATTTGATCTTATGCGGTTTCAAGATCAGTTATGACCATGCAGTTTCAAAGTCAAAGGTGACCAAACGGTCTTCACTCCACCTTGGGCAAACGGTCTTGAGTGTGCACTTTACCAAATGGTTTCAAGGTCTGTCCAAGACCGTTTGGGGGTTTAGTGTGCAAGACCGTTTGAGGTCTAAAAAGGTTAAGATCGTTTGATGCCTTAGTGGTCAAGATGGTTTAGTGATTGATTAACCTAAACCTCATAGATACCTAAAGTGATTAAGGAACCAAGTAATTAGTTGATTAATGCATGTTATAATCAATGGTGAACATTACAAAGGTACCCTTGATGAGATGAAGTGATTAATACTCTTTGAACAAGTGATCCTTAATAATCATAATAGTAATAACATAACCCATGATGTCAATGTTGAATTGACTTAGCTCTATCAAGGGTGATGTAAATATCAACTCATAGAAAGATGATAGAGAAGACTTATCATTTGAATGATTAATCAAGTAAAGGACATTCAACATGAATGAATATCTAACTAGGGTATGATCCATGTTAATGATATCATGAAACCCTAATTATGATGGTTAATGAATTATAACCCTATTGAGGGTAATAATGGAAGTATTTCTTAATGCATGATGATGATGAAATCCTAATTCATAATGATGACATGGTAATCCTTAAATTAAAGGTACCTTGTTGATCATTCCTTATTAGGGTTAATAGTGAACTCTAATGGTGAGATATTAATGATAACCTTAATCTAGGGAAATGTGATGATGTGAATAGTAAACCCTAATTCTGGGTTATGCTTTTAAGCATAAAACTCTATGATTGAATTACAAAATAAGGAATCTATGCCCTTTTTAAGCTAAGAGGTTGAATAACCATAAATTAAATTGAATAAGAAATCCTAAGCCTAGAAACCAACCATTGTGATGTAACACGGTCGTGGTAATTTTCTGTAGCATGACTGTGCAAGGTAGCATGGCCGTGGTAGCTTCCCCTTGCACGACCATTCTTGGCTGCACGACTGTGGTGTTCTATACTTAACTTGGAAACAATCTGTATTGTGCTGATAAAGATATAATATGCATGTTATTAATTGTGTTAGTCATGCAAGTCTTTATAAAGAGGTGAGCATAGTCAGGTAAGGGTTATGATGCCATATTCATTGAAAGAACTTTATAATCTTTGAAAGTAATGATATGCCATGTTACCTAGTAAGAGCTAACATAATGATTGATAGGTTGTATGAGCCAAGAGAAATATCTACATTGCTACAATAATGTTCATTCTATTAAATGATTTGATGGTAATATGTTACTTGGTAACAAGTGTTTTGATGATCTAAGGGTTTGAACACCCATGTTCCTGAATCATAATGATGAGATGGTTAGGGATTGATATCCCAATGTTAACAATATGTGATATGAACTTGATATAATTAGTACTCTTTCTTTATAGAAATTGTCTTATTGGTTTATGTTTGAAAACATGCCTGATGCTAAAAGAATGCCATAATGTACTTAAATAATCAAGTATAATGATATCATGTAGAGCCCTGACCATAGATCCATCATTGTCAGAAGTTAAATGACGGTGAAATAGGTTTTCCTAAGGGAACTCCTGGAGAGCATACTTTTGAGTATGTGGGGGTTATGGATGTGAATATCCTTACGTCCTAATGTAGGAATTGATGTGAGATGTACATTTAATCTGTCAATCCTTCATTATGTGTGTATGTTGGGATGATGTATCACTAATCTCCCTATGATGTTGTTAATGCCGCATCAATGAGAGATAAACAGGAAATTCCTCGATGGAGAAGAGAGTACAGTACACCACTGTAACTCTAATAGAGAAGTTTCCAGAATACATTGGAAAGCTATTATGGTAGAGACACAAGATGTCCTGCATGTTGTTCCTCACACTGACTGAGGATGATGAGGTCATAGGAATCCGGATCTTCTGATGATCTATGTATGGTACCAATTGCGATTTCGTAATGGTCGGTTGGAGTATGAGTGGTGTAACTCATCTCCTCAGGGCATTATTATGTTTGAAAAATGTAATCGGCCGTATAGCATAATTGCTTAGGTTGAACTACGAGAAACAATGATTGATGATACATTGTTTATAGTGCTCTAGTTCAATAACTAGTATACATGTTCTACATATTCCTTATTGATATATG